>JAHRHZ010000264.1:59064469-59082484 GCA_024137785.1 Ginglymostoma cirratum | reverse complement strand
AGGAGGAGGAGGAGGAGGAGGAGGAGGAGGAGGAGGAGGAGGAGGAGGAGGAGGAGGAGGAGGAAACATTATTTTCTTCTTTATCTCTTTTCACATACTTTCTCTACCCCACCCCACCCAACTCTCAAATTTCCAGACACCCACCCTCCATTGACTGGCTCTCCCCCTCTCTCAAAATTTCCCTTCCGTTCCTCTCTTGTAGCCCACATCTCCCACCACTTAAGAAATCTAAAACAATCCTCCAGTTCTGACGAAGGGTTTCAGCCCGAAACGGTGACCTTCCTGGTCCTCTGATGCTGTCTGACCTGCTGTCCTTTCTTAGCCTCACACCCACAGACTCTCATTTCTGGCCACACCAGACTGGGCAGGATGTGGGTTTTGATGATTTGCTGCTTGTGTTTGTCTGTCGTCATCTTCTGTTTTTAGTCACCATGGCTGAACGAGACCAGGCCTGAGTCAGTCAGTCAGTTCCCTCGGGGGCTTGTCTCGGCCCTTGACCTTCCTGTTTTTATTTACCCAGAACGTCTTTGCTGTCCCACAGCTTGCACAGACCATCCCCCCCCACCCTGAGACAGCGTTGACAAACACACAAAGCAGGATCTACCGCGGGCACAGCGGCCTTTTGGACCCTTATTCGTCTACATGTCCTGCTCTCGGTTTGCCCCGGCACATTCCTGGGGAACTGGAGATACGAGATAGGAAGAAACTATTTGGTCTCTTTGCAGGCTCAATAACGAGGGGGCATAATTGCCAAGTGAGAGGCAGGTGAATTAAAGGTGATCAGAGGAACATCTTTTTCGCCCAGAGGATGGTAGGGGTCTGGAAGACAAAGCCTGGGAGGATTGTTCAGGCAGGAAACCTCACCACGTTTAAAAGTGACTTGCATGGCCACTTGAAGTGTCATATCGTAGAACAATACAGAACAGGAGCAGACCCTTTGGCCAGTGATGTCGTGCTAAACATGGTGCCAAATTAAATTAAATTAATCCCTTCTGCCTGCCCTTGGTCCATATCCCCCCCATTTCTAGCTTAATCATGTGCTTATCTAAAAGTCCCTTAAATGCCCCTTTCGCATCTGCCTCCACCTCTACCCCAGACATCACATTCCAGACTCTTACTACTCTCTAAAAAGAAAACTTGCCACTCAAAATAAAAACCGAAAGAACTGGGGATGCTGTAAATCAGGAACAAAAACAAAGCTGCTGGAAAAGCTGAGCAGGTCTGGCAGCATCTGTGAAGGAGAACACAATTAACGTTTCGACGTCCGGTGACCCTTTCTCAGAATTTCCTCCGTTCTGAGGAAGGTTTAGAGGACCCGAAACGTTAACTCTGATTTCTCCTTCACAGATGCTGCCAGACCTGCTGAGCTTTTCCAGCAGCTTTGTTTTTGTTTTTGCCACTCACATCTCCTTTGACCTTTACCACACTTACCTTAAATACATGCCCCTTTGTATTAGAACATTCAAGGCTATGGGCCTAGTGTAGCAAAGTGGGACTCATGTAGGTTCCAGTGTATTTTGGTGGTACAGGCTTGGTGGGCTGAAGGGGCTTTTCTGTGCTGTAGGATTCTAACCTCCCTGCTCTTATAACCTGAGCCTCAGCTGATAAAAACAAGTGTCCCATACGTCTTCTTAACTCCCCTTTTAAACTGCCCTGCGACCTTCAAGGATGGTGGGCAAGCACCCCACGATGCAGTACGGTGGCTCAGTGGTTAGCACTGCTGTCTCAAGGCGCCAGGGACCCGGGTTCAATTCCAGCCTTAGGCGACTGTCTGTGTGGAGTTTGCACATTCTCCCAGTGTCTGCGTGGGTTTGCTTCGGTTTCCTCCCACAGTCCAAAGATGTGCAGGTTAGGGTGGATTGGGTGTGGGAAATTGCTCATAGTGTCCAGGGATGTGTAGGCTAGGTAGATTGGCCATGGCGTTACAGGAAGGGGGTGGGATGCTCTTCAGAGGATCATGTAGACTCAAATAGCCTCTATCTGCACTGTAGCAATTCTATAATTCTGTAGAAATTCTAAAAACATCTGTGTTCCTCCAGGCTTCCTAGTGTCTTGTCATTTAATAGAGTATTCCCTTGACTCATCACTTCTTGCAAAGCGCATTTTTCAAGGTTAAATTCCATCTGCCAAGGATCTGCCCACCCGACCAATCCATTGAGATAACAAGGTGTAGAGCTGGATGAACACAGCAGGCCAAGCAGCAGAGGAGCAGGAAAACTGACGTTTCGGGAAGAAGGGTCTAGGCCCAAAACGTCAGCTTTCCTGCTCCTCTGATGCTGCTTGGCCTGCTGTGTTCATCCAGCTCTACACCTTGTTATCTCAGATTCTCCAGCATCTGCAGTTCCTACTATCTCTGACCAATCCATTGACATCCTCCTCTAACCTAACACCTTCCTCCTTACTATCAACTTCTGGCCAAAAGTATCATTTGCAATGGTTATCATCCTCCCAATTGTCATCGACGTCATTTATGAACATTGCAAACAATAAGGGACAAGGCACCGATCCCTGTGGTACACCACTGCACACCAGGCTCCAGCCACACAAAGTCTATCACTGAGCTCTGCCCCGGTCATTAAACCAATTTTGGATCCAACTTGCCAAGTTACCTTGGATCCCATGAGCTTTTACGTTCTTTCTGTTCCTCCTGTGGGACCTTATCAAAGGCCTTGCTGAAATCCATATAAACTACATCAACTGCCTTACTCTGATTCAAATACCTCCGTCAAAAATTCCACCAGATTTGTTAAGCACGACCTCCCTCTGACAAAGCCATGCTGACTATCCCTGATCAAACCTCGCCTCTCTAAATGGAGATAAATTCTCCCCTTCAGAACTTTCTCTGATGGTTACCCTATCATTGATATTAGACTCAATGGGCTGTAATTCCCTGGTCTATCCTTACCATCCTTCGTACAAGTTAGAACCATAACAGTTGTCCTCCAGTCCTCTGGCGACCTCCCCTGTGGCCAGAGGCTACTTAAAAATTTGGATCACGACCCCTACAATTTTGTCCCTCATCTCCTACAACAGACTGGGATACAACTTGTCCAGACTTGGGCATTTGTCCATTTTTACATCAACCATAACCTCCAATGCCTCATTGCTCATATCAATCTGCTCAAGAACTTCAGTGCACCTTCTCAAATCCTGTACTTGCTTCTCCTCCCTTTGAGAAGACAGATGTGGAGTATATGTTTAAAACCCGACCAATGTTTTGACTGCACACACAGATTGCCCACTTGGTCCCTAACGGGCCCTAATCTTTCCCTGGTTGACTTCTTGCCCTTGATACATTTAATAAATGTCTTGAGATCCTCTCTACTCTTGCTGACAGTTTTCTCAAGCCCCCACTTTGCTCAGAGTTGCTTTCTGGAGTTATCTTTCGAGAGAAAGCCGCGTTAATGTTTTGAGTCCCATGACCTTCCTTCAGAACGCAACTCGAAACAATAACTCTGCTTTTTCTCCACAGATGCTGCCAGACCTGCTAAGTTTCCACAACTTTTGGTTTTTGTTTCAGATCTCCAGTTTGTTGTTTTATTTGAGGATACAGCAGGTACAACTTGGGTTCTGGCCATGGGAATGAATGAACTAGATGTAGAAGCAGGCCATTCGGCTCCTTGAACCTTCCCTGCCGTTCCTAAAGATCATGGCCGATCTGATTATTCCATATTTCCACCAACCTCCGATAACCATTCAGTCCCTTGCCCATCAAGAATATAGAAACATCGAAGATCGAAGCAGGAGGCGGCCGTTCGGCCCTTCAAACCTGCTCTGCTATTCTTCACGATCAAGACTGATTGTCCAACTCAATAGGCTAATCCTGCTTTCTCCCTATAACCTTTGATCCCATTCGCCCCAAGTGCTATATCTAGTCACTTCTTGAATACATTCAATGTTTTGGCATCAACCGCTTCCTGTGGTAATGAATTCCACAGCCTCACCACTCCTTGGGTGAAGAAATATCTCATCTCCGTCCTAAATGGTCTACCCCAAATCCTCACACTGTGACCCCTGGTTCAGGACATACCCTCCCTGCATCTATCCTGTCCAGTCCTGTTATAAAATTCTAAGTCTCTAGGAGATCCCCCTCATTTGACTAAACTCCAGAGAAAACAATCCTAACCTAGTCAATCTCTCCTCATACGTCAGTCCCGACATCCCCGGAATCAGCCTGGTAAAACCTTCACTGCACTCCCTCGAGAGCAAGAGCATCCTTCCTCAGAAAAGGAGACCAAAACTGCAACAATATTCCAGGTGTGGCCTCACCAAGGCCCTGTATAACTCAGCAACACATCCCTGCTCCACCTGTGCCCAAAATGTATTCAAAAACTCTCCTCCCACCACCTGGGGTTACGGTTTTGTACTGATGAGATGGAATCTACCACCACTTGACTTCACCACCCCCCCTTCCCAAACAGCTCTTGGACTGATCCGCACAAAGCCAGACCATCGTTGGCACTGACTCAGAGCCGAGGGTTAAAGGCGATTAGGCCAAGGATTATCCAGTTTGCACATGCAGAAATTTATTTAGAAACTCAGCCCGCAATGAAACAGACGTTCCATCGCAGCCCCCTTCCCTCGCCTCACCTCAACTACACGTCCCCTTCCAGTCTCAGTCCCCTCCTCTACTTCAAATTCATCAAAATGGCTGTGAACATGGCTCCTATTCCTCACCGAGTCCATGGCCCATCTTTTTTTTAAAATGGAGTCTTTCATAGGTGCTGAGAGTGGGGGAGGCGGGTAGAAGGTATCAGAAATCCTATTTAAATCTCCGATTCTATCTGCACGGATTGGTTTATGTTGCATACACTGGAATTAGGACCCCATCCCAAAAGGCAGAGCCATTCCAAGGTCCTCCATGTTGGAGTCCTTCATGTCCCACCATATGGTGGGTCTCTTGTGCTGCAAGTGCTGACTGAACCCTCACATTACTGAGAACCTGACCCCTTTCTGATACTCCCCAGAGGTTCCCTGGGACAACGACCAATGGAGGTCATCAGGGGTCATCGTCTCGGTGGCCTCAGTGCTACCAAGGTGCAGAGGAATGAGAAACACATGCTGCAGGACCAGAAGCAACCTCCAGCAGCTGCCGCACAGCTTTCGAATGGACAGGTCACGGCCGAGGGTCCCCTTGGGATATGGGGGCCCAGAGTCTCTCATCGTCGATGCCATTTCCAATGAGCAAGGCTGCCCCTGGACACTGCCACTGATGGTGCCAACAGTTGGGGCTGGACCTGACAAGTGGGTGCCCAACCTGTCCCAGGAGCTGTCAAGGTTCTTTTCATTTTGTTCTTTCGTGGGATGAGGGCATCGCTGGCTAGGCAGCATTTAATGCCCCATCACTAGTTATCCAGAGGGCAGCTAAGAGTCAACCACATTGCTGTGGTCTGGAGGCACATAGGCCAGGTAAGCATGACAGTTTCCTTCCCTAAAAAGGACATTAATGAACCTGATGGGCACTTTTTCTGACAATCAGCGATGGATTCATGCTCATCGTAGACTCTTATTTCCAAATTTTTTTGTTTTAAATTCCACCATCTAATGCCAATAGGCTATCACCTCCCCTCAGTGACAGCTGCACGAGGTTTTTAAACCAGGGACCTTTGTGGAATCTCTCAACCCTCGACCCTCAAACTTATCAAGGCTGTTATTGATACAACTTGCCTAAAATCACATCTCACTTCCCGATGACAAGTGTGGTGCTATAATCTGGGCAGGAGGCTTTATCAACATAGACCCAGTGCAGGGTTTTACATGGTTATAGAATCCCCGCAGAGCTGGAAACAGGCCATTTGGGCCAACAAGTCCACACCAACCTCTGAAGATCATGCCACCCAGACCCATTCCCCTGCCCTATTCCTGTAGCCCTGCATTTCCCATGGCTAACCCACCTAAAATTCACATCCCTGAACACTACGGGTAACGTGGCACAGCCGATCCACATAGCCTGCACATTGTTGGACTGTGGGAGGAAACCTGAGCACCTGTAGGAAACCCACGCAGACACAGGGACAATGCGCAAACTCTACAAGACAGTCACCCACGTCACACTGAGGAGGCTATAATCACAAAACAGCCATCTTCATCAACACAAAAGGGATTTTGCTCCGACTGACGTAGGGGTCATCTGTGAATCACTGGAACCACATCTGAGAAGTGAGCACCAGGTACCACCAACAACACCCCCGCTCCCCCAGCCATCAAGGGGAATCCCTTTATGTTGTCCACACCAACCTGGCTCATTTTAAGCAAGAGGAATAAGTGGCAAAATAAAGGCAGGGAATGGAGACACTGTTCGAACACTGAGCATTTGAAGGGTCTTGTCTGTGTTTAACCTTCATGCACATTTGGGAAGATGCCAGGTCTCTCCCTTGGAAAGATGACTGCTCTGGTCATGCTCCCACTGTCCAGCTGTGTAATGCAGCAGTTGCCAGAATATAAATCTCAGTAAAAGCAGAGAGACACAGTAGATTCATTTCATTTCACAGACAGGAAAACATATCTATCTGCCAACATCTTGTGTCAGACAATCTGAGAGCTTGTCCAAGTGTGATAACTAATTTGTACCATTAAGATCCCACAATTAACCACAAATTAATGACCAGGCTACATTTCACATCTAAAAGTTACACCGAGGGAGAAATAGGTTGATCATTTCTTATTGTTACTTCAGAACTTCAGTTAGGTCTTATCGTCCTATAAAGCAGTGGAAAAATAGATTTCAATTTTCAGCTCTGAAGGTCAGCAAGTCATTTTCGAACAGTGAAATAGGAAAAAAAGAAGCAGTTCCAAGAAATCATGGGACTGGACATAAACCAATAGTGAGGTACCAGAGGCGGCTATTTCTTCGGTGTTTGCTGGAGTTTTACAACTCAGAGATGGAAGTAGACTCAGAAGTAGGTTGATACAGGGAGAAAAAGGGGCCCTTAACATCAGAGGTGCAGTTATTGACAGTCTAAGCAATCAGGCTGGAAAGTAAAAGTACCGTCGCTGCTTCAACGCAAGCCAGAAGCGGAAGGCTGTGTAGAAATCACAGACAAAGCCATTCTGCAAGGCTGGCGAAGACATAATGTTAAGCAATAGGTGAGACGAGTTAGCAGTTTGCTTATGGGCCTCAGACATTAACTGAAGAAAAGAGCAATTGAGTGAATACAGAAATTTGCCAAATTGATAGCAATTTCAGCTGTGTGAACAACCAAGGAGTTTTACCATGAAGACAGCAATGACCTTTGACAGAAGTCTGATATTCTGTGAAGGTTGTTGTTGGCATGAAAGAGCCAAATCTTTCTTTCTGATATTTGTCATTAGTTTGTTTCAAACAGTTTTGCTGGTATATAATTTAGTAGGCCCTTTAGTGTAATAAATCTTCAGGGATTTTTTTTGTTAAAAGTACATTGACGGCCTTTTGTGAACATGTTCGGGCTGACCTCCAGCGCCACCAAAAAGAAAAATAAAATTTATGGTCTATCAAGCAGCTCAGGAGACGCAACTTGCCTCAGTCTGACCACCAGCTGGGGTCATCACACCAGGAAGAAATGCGATAAACACAAAGATGCTAGAGAAACTCAGTAGTGGGTTACATGATGGCTCAGTGGTTAACACTGCTGCCTCACAGCGTCAGGGCCCCAGGTTTGATCTCATCTTTGGCTGACCATCCATGTGGAGTTTGCACATTCTCCCCGTGTCTGCGTGGGTTTCCTCTGGGAGCTCCAGTTTCCTCCCATAGTCCAAAGCTGTGCAGGTTAGGGTGGATTGGCCATACTAAATTGCCCACAGTGTTACAGGAATGTGCAGCCTAGGCGGAATAGCCATGGGAAATGCAGGGATGGGTTGGAGGGGTGGGTCTGGGTGTGATGCTTTTTGGAGGGTCAGGTGTAGACTTGGTGGGCCAAATGGCCTGCTCCCACACTTTAGGGATTCTAAGAGATCTGAATCTATGATTCCATGACTATGAATCCATTGTCAATTGTCGGGAAAAGCCATCTGGTTCACTAACGCCCTTTAGGGCAGGAAACTGCCATCCTTACCTGGTCTGGCCTACATGTGACTCCAGACCCACAGCAATGTGCTTGACTTTTAACAGCCTTGTGGGCAATTGGGGATGGGTAATAAATGCTGACCCAGCCAAATGACACCCATATCCTGTGGATAAACATAAAAATGGAAAGACTCTTCAGAAATGCAGAGTTCCTGTTTAGTCTGTTGAGCGCCATCTGCTTTTCTTCCAGATTTCTCACACCCGCAGTGTTTTGGTTGTGTCGCCACAGTGGGATCTCGGCTGCTCTCTTGCCAAACAATCCTATTGAACTTTTAAAGACAGATCTATATTTTAGATTGGCAATGGGGCTCAAGGGACACGGGGCGAAGGAGAATGGGGTTGAGAAACATATCAGCCACGATCAAATGGTGGAGCAGACTCGACGGGCCTAATGGCCTAACTCTGCTCCGATATCTTAATTTCTACATTCTCCTGTGAAACAGATGGGGCCCAGGTTTGAAGGATGAGCACCTCATTCAGCTCACATTGTCACTCAGCCCGTTATTGCGCATGGGTTTTGTGACTGGAAGACGCGGCTGATGATTCAAACACAAAATGTTACACAGACTCACAGCGAACACCATGAGCTGCAGTTGCCACAGCCCACTCACTTCTGTCCTTGTCACTTGAAAACTCCCTGTTCCACACAAACCAAAAGCTGTGTTTTTCTGATGTAGCATTATAGTCTCACACAAAAAAGATGTGCATTGATTTAGCACCTCCCACAACTGCCAGACGCCTCAAAATGCTTTACAGCCCATGGCGGTTTTTCTTTAAATTTACAAGTGCAGTCACAGTTGGTGCAAATTTTTAAAAATTCATTAACAGGATGAGCGTGCCGCTGGCCAAGCAGCATTTATTTCCCCATCCCTAACTTCCCAGAAGAGTCGACCACATCGCTGTGGGTCTGGAGTCACATGGTGGCCAGACCAGGTAAGGATGGCAGTTTCCTTCCCTAAAGGACATTAGCGAACCATGAACCAGATGGGTTTTCCCCAACAATCGACAATGGATTCACAATCATCATTAGACTCTTAATTCCAGATGTTTTATTGAATTCAAATTCCACCATCTACTGTAGCGGGATTCGAACACTGGTCGCCAGAACATTATCCGGGTCTCTGGATTAACAATCCAGGGATAATAACCCTAGGCCATCACCTCCCCATGAAGGAACACAGCAGCAAATCCACACTCAAACTCCCCTCCATTAGCAGTACCATAATGACCAGATAATCTACTTTTGTGATGCTGATCGAGGAACAAACAAACAATGAACAGGTCACTGGGGATAATTAGAGGCAACATCTGCAGCAACTACACTCCAAAAAGGGCAGCATGTAAGATTTCAGCAGCTTGGAGAGGGGGAGCTGGATGTACGATGTTGGGGGTAGGAGGAGGAGGAGGAGGATGCATCCCCTGGACTGAGGAGGGAGGAGGGCCCAGAAGACGTGCAGTTTGAAGCGACGCACCGCAGTCATATCCTGGTAACATGCAGAATTAAATTTAATTGATTCAGACTGCAGCGGTTCGAGGTAACAGCTCACCACCAGCTTCTCAAGGGCAACTGGGGACGGGCAATAAAATGTTGGCCCAGGCAGAGATGTCCACATCCCCAGAGTGAATGTATAAAAGAAATTCCCCTGAACGTCCTCAAGAAAGTGGCTGTGGGATATACTAGAGAAGGCAAGCGTGTCCTTAGACTAATGTCTCACCGAAAAGACTGCACCTCCACACGACAGCCTTGATTCTCACGCTCAAGCTCTGGAGTGGGATTTGAACACGTGGCTTTGTGACTTGGAAGTGGGTGTGAAATTCACACATGGCTTGCGTTACAACACAATTCAAGTTGATGTGAGGTGAAGGCAACCTTTTCCCCATCTAAGACAACAAGGTGTAGAGCTGGATGAACACAGCAGGCCAAGCAGCATCATAGGAGCAGGAAAACTTGACGTTTCGGGCCTAGACCCTTCTTCAGAAATGGCGGAGGGGAAGGGGGTTCTGAAATAAATAGGGAGAGAGGGGGAGGCGGATAGAGGATGGATAGAGGAGAAGATAGGTGGAGAGGAGACAGACAAGTCAAAGAGGCAGGGATGGAGCCAGTAAAGGTGAGTGTAGGTGGGGGGGTAGGGAGGAGATAGGTCAGTCCAGGGAGGACGAACAGGTCAAGGGGGTGGGATGAGGTTAGTAGGTAGGAAATGGGGTTGGGGCTTGAGGTGGGAGGAGGGGATAGGTGAGGGGCAGAACAGGTTAGGGAGGCGGGGGGGATTTTGAAGCTTGTGAAGTCCACATTGATACCACTGGGCTTTCCACTAGTCACTGTTCACAAAAGCATTGATGATCACGCCAATTTTCTCTTGGGAGTAAATGATGACAGTTTATCTGTGATAGGCAGGAATATGGAGAGTTATAATGGCAGCCATGATCTTTAGAATCATATAATCATAGAATCCCTACAGTGCGGAAGCAGGCCATTCAGTGCATCAAGTTCACTTTAAGCCTCCAAAGAGCATCCCACCCAGACCCAACACCCCACCCTATCCCTGTAATCTTGCATTTCCCATGGCTAATCCACTTAGCCTGCACATCTCTGGGCAATTTAGTATGGCAAATCCACCCCAACCTGCACACCTTATCGAATGGTAAGGCAGACCAGAGTGGCCTACTCCTGCTACCACCTCAGAAGTTGGTCCATCTGATGCTGTTGGGTGCAGGACCCAGTCCCCCACCGAATCTATGTACAGTCACAAAATCAAAGAAGAGGCTCTTTGGTCTATAGAATCCTTGCCGATTTACCTGTATTAATCCCACTTTTTCCTTGAACGTTAAGACATTTCAAGTGCCCATCCAAGAACTTTTTGAAGGTTGAGAGATTTCCCACCTCAACCACCCGCCCCAGCAGGGCATTCCAGATTCCCACCACCCACTGAGTGAAAAGATATTTCCTCAAATCCTCTTTAAACCTCCTAGCTTTCACTTTAAAATTATGCCCCCTCATTGTTGATCCATCAACGAAGGGGAACAGCTGCTTCCAAGCCATCTTGTCCAAGCCCCTCATCATCTTTTACACCTCTACCAGGTCGCCCCCTCAACCTTCTCTGCTCCAAAGAAAACCACCTGAGCTTACCCAGCCTCTCTCCGTCGCTGAAATGCTCCATCTAAGGCATTCCGCCTCGGGAGCCTTCAGCCCAATGGCCTAAAGATTGTAATACTGACGAATTCAATCTCCCTGTCTCCAGCCTTATCCCATGACCAATCCTCTCTCTCATCCCCACCTCCTTGACCTGACACAACCTGTCCATCTTCTCTCCCACCTATCTGTGCCAACCTTCCTGCCAACCAATTCTCACCACTCCCTACTTGCATCCACCTACCTTCCCCAGCCCCACCCTTCCTCACTCTATTTATCTCCTAGCTCCCTTTCCTCTCCCCATTTCTGAAGAAGGGTCCCAACCCAAAACTTCAAATTTCCTGCTCTTCTGATGCTGTCTGACCTGCTGTGTTCCTCCAGTTCCACACTTATCCGACTCCAGCATCTGCAGTTCTTACTATCTCTAACCTGGTGAATCTCCTCTGCACCCCCTCCAGTGCAATCCCTTCCTATAGTGTGGTGACCAGAACCACATACAGTGCTCCAGCTGTGGCCTCCCCAAAGTCCTGTACAGCTCCAACATCACCTCCCTGCTCTTATAATCTTGGCCACAACTGATAAAGGCATGTAGTCTGTATGCTCTCTTAACCCATTACGCTACCTTCAGGGATCTGTGGACAAGATCCCTCTGCTGCTTTGAGCTTCCTACGTGAAACAGTGAAGAGGTCGAATCCCATTTATCTAGAGTTCATATTGGACAAGCACCCCTGACTCAGGGAACAAATTTCTGCTGCAAATTTTCCCTGCCATGATGGGCTGAATGGCTTCCTTCTGTACCATAACACTGTGATGATTGTGAAAGGAGGAGTTGGATTGACCACATGGGCTTTTATTCTGAGTCCCGATCATTGTCAGCAAAATGGTCAATCACCTGACACAGAAGGTGCATCCTCTGAACAGTGATGGAGTCTCCCTCAACACCCAAGGACCCCCAGGACTGAGAACATGGCAGCCTGCACAGGTGAAGGCAGGTGGGCAAAGAGAGGAGGCATTGTCTCATCACACAGCTAGACCAAAGTTGGCGTGTTATATAGAAGTGGTGGCCTTGTGGTAAAACTACTAGGCTAGTAAGTGTATTATTAAGCTGGAGAGGGTCCAGAAGAGATTTACCAGGATGTTGCCACGTATGGAAGGTTTGAGTTATAAGCAGAGGCTGGATAGACTGGGACAATTTTCACCGGAACGTAGAGGGTTGAGAGGTGACCTTATAGATGTTTACAAGGTCATGAGGTGTATAGATAGGGTTAATGGTAGATGGGTTTTCCCCTGGACAGAGAAATTTCAAGATTAGGGGCCATATTTAGAAGGTGAGCGGACACAGATTTTAAAAAATAACCGACATGGGGGCATTTTTTTTTCCAAAACAGAGGGTGGTTCACATGTGGAATGGACTTCCAGAAAAAAAAAGTGGTGGATGTGGGCACAGTTACAACATTTTAAAAACATTTACGCAAGTACATGAATAGGAAAGGTTGAGGGATGTGAGCCAAGAGCAGGCAAGTGGGACTAGTTTAGTTTGGGATTACGTTTGGCATGGACCGGTAGGACAAATGGGTCTGTTTTTGTGCTGTATGACTCTGCTCTGATGGTAAAGGATCAAATCCCATCACGGCACCCGGTGGTACCTGACTTGCTAAGAAATCTGGAAATTAGGCAGTCATCAGTTTCACAGCCATGAAACTATCACCAGTTACTCAGTAATGCCCCATGTGGGGTGGATGAGAGATAGCACGTCAGGTAAAAGAAATACACTGGAGGCTAAATGAACATGGTGCTTCTGCCCATCTGTTTCTGTGCCCCATCCTTCACCATGGTAACAGGGCCCTATCTAGGCATCACCAGGATGAGGAAACTGTGTTGTTGAACTTCCTCAGAACTGAAACCAAAGCGCAGGCAAGAAAAAAAAAAAACACGGAGGGTGACGGCTGATGTCAGTCAGCCAAGATGGAAAAAATTGTTGTCTTCAAAACAGTCAGTGTTTCCAGTAAACAGCAGCTGGTCAGAGTGGTTTTTTCTTCCCCTATTCTTCCTACTTTTGACGATCCCTTTTTGTCTGTCTGATGAAGGTACAAGTGCCTACAGTCGTTGTGCTGTCCAGACAGACGTTCGAGTTAAAACCAAAAGATCTGCAGATGCTGTAAACTGGGAACAAAAACAGAAGCTGCTGGAAAGACTCAGCAGGTCTGGCAGCATCTATGAAGGAAAAAACAGAGTTAATGTTTCGGGTCCGGTGACCCTAGGAAGTGACCCGAGCAATCTGAAGGAGGGTCACCGGACCAGAAACTTTAACTCTGCTTTTTCCCTTCACAGATGCTGCCAGACCTGCTGAGCTTTTCCAGCAAATTTGTAGATGTTCAAGTTCCTCACCTGTAGACTGATTCCTGGGATGGCAGGGCTGACAAATGGGGGAGTGGGGTGGGCACTGGATTGCTTAAGACTGTATTCACCTAAGTTTACAAAATACGAGGGGAATCTCACAGAAACCGATAGAATTCTTCAGGATTAGACAGGATAAATGCAGGAAGGATGTTCCCCATGACCAGGGAGTCCAGAAACAGGGCTCACAGTCTAAGAATAGGGGGTAGGCCATATAGGACTGAGAAATTTCTTCCCCAGAAAGTGGGGAGCCTGTGGAATTCTCTGCCAAAGCAAGCAATTGAGGCCAAAGCATGGAGTGTTTTCATGGAAGAGTTAGATGTGGTTCCAAGGGCGAAAGAGAAAGCAGAAACAGGGGGCTGAGCTGGAGAGTCAGCCATGATCCGATTGAACGACAGAGCAGGTTAGAGGGCTCAAATAAGAATATAAGAATAGGAGCTGTAGGCTATTCAGCCATTTGAGTCTGCTACACCATTTAATATGACCAAGGCTGATCTCACCTTGACCAATTCCACTTTCCTATCTGCCCTCCACAACCCTTCATCATTACTAACTAAGAATCTATCGCCTTCCTAAGTTGACATAATATCCCAGAATCCGCCACACTCTGGGGGTCACAAATGGCCTCCTGCTGCTCCTACTTCTAGCTGATGAAAGGCTCTGGACAACGAGATGCAGGTCCAGTGACGCAAAATCAACTGAACCTCTGGTAGAGGCAGCCTAATGGCCTTGGTCAGGTTAATGATACAGATCCAATCGAAATGATTGGCCAGCATTACCCACATCCTGTGAGTGAATAAAAACTTGTTTTTTCCTCCCTCAAATCAGCGAATAATTTTAAGTGGTGAAATGGCGAGATTATTGTGAAAGAGAGATGAGAAGGGATACCGTGCAAAAGTGGGTATATGCAGTTTGATGACAGAGCAGACTGACTGGTAGAAAAGGAGAGCGAGCGAGAGAGCAATTTGCCAAACCCGGACAAATGGGACTAGTCCAGTTTTGGAAACTTGGTCGGCATGGACAAGTTGGGCCGAAGGGTCTGTCTGTTGTAGGAGTCTATGACCTCCTCTTGCTCCTATGGTCCTGTAGATTGAAGCCCACTTTAAAAAAAGCGTCCAGGAGGCATTGTCCAACCCATTCATACAAAAATTCCAAAAAGTACCAACGTCTGGGATTATATTTTCTGTATAACTCATGGATTTAATCTGTGCTGTTGCTGTGGGATGTGATCCTGAAGAAAGGAGATGCAGTTTCACCGCAGCCCCATCACCTTGTCATAAAAGATGTTTAACTTTGTTTCAAGTAAAATTCAATTTCCTGAAACCAAAGACAGCTGGAGACCAGCATATATAAGAGGAGTGGTGATATTTCCATCCCTGACATGATCGATCATGTCTGAAATCAAAGTCAGTCTGGATGAGGTTACCTGGGCGAGGCATCAAGGTCCAAATTAAGATGTAATTCAATCCATCCTGAAGTCCCAATATGTACTCTTTAACCTAGGTTCCAGGTCCTTATGTTGCACTCGGTTCAGTGCTCCACACTCTGAAGCAAATGCTGGTATTAGAAGGGGGCTGGGGGCAGCTGAATGTGACACAATGATACTGGGGTTTGAAAGGTAAATTTACAAAACAGTCCGAGCCTGCTGTTCTTCAAATTTCGAAGATTACGGGCAATCTGGTTCGCGTGTTTCGTAAACCACAAGATGTCGGAACAGATGTAGGCCATTCAGCCCATTGCTCCATCAGTTGACTGAGTTCACAGTTGACCCAGTGATCCTCAACCTCCACTTTCCTGCCTTTACCCCATAACCCTTGATTCCCTTCCCAATTAAAATTCTCTCTCCCAGCCTTGAATATACCTAATGACCCAGCCTCGACAGCCCTCTGCGGTAAAGAATTTCACAGATTCACCACCCTCCGAGAGAAGAAATTCCTCCTCGTCGCGCTCTTAAACAGGTGATCCCTTACTGAGATAATGCCCTCTGGTCCTAGACTCTCCCATGAGGAGAAATGACCTTTCCACATCTACCCTATCTAGTCCCCTAACAAGTTTGTATGTATCAATAAGGTCACTGCTCATTCTTCTACTTTCCAATGAGTAGATGCCCAACCTACTCAACCTCAACACAACGCAATCTCTCCATACCCGAGATCAGCTGAGTCAATGTTCTCTGGACTCCTTTCAGAGCCAGTATATCTTTTATCCTTTGGGAAAGGGGCCCAATATTAGTCAGTGTTCCAGCTGTGGCCCGATACATACCTTGTGCAGTTTTAACAAAAAAAAACTTACCTATCTTTATGCCTTGTCCTCTCAAAACATAGAAGAGAAAAATAGAAAATAGAAAGAGGCGGCCATTCGGCCCTTTGAGTCTGTAAATGCAAATAAAAAGGCCAACATTCTACTAGTTTCCCTATTACCAACTAAATTTAGAAGCGAGTTTTTTGTGAAACATGAACAAAGTGCTGGTGTATGCTTCAGATAATGAACGTCAAAAGCTACAATATAGGCAGATACTGTCCTCTACAGTCGGGGTGAGATTGGTGGGTGGTGTAGGGGAAGAGTGGGGCCTGGAATCCCAAGGTCAGAATCCTTAAATCCAAGCCATTCCGCTTGGGTTGTCATCCCGAAGCACTTGTCCACCCAAAAAGGGGTTTTGGAAATCTACAACCTCTGCCACACTCTTCAACCCCCTCCCCACAGTCACCAACCTGACTCGAAAAGCTGTTGAGGCTGAGGAAGGGGCAATTGTAAATTTCAACAGAGATTGAAAGATATTCATTAAGTAAAGGGGGTTAAGGGTTACAGAGCCAAGACTGGCAGATAGAAGTAGCACAGAGATCGGTCACGCTCTAATTGGAGAGCGGATCAGAATTGAGCGATTGAATCATTCCCAGCACTGTGCCTCCAGAGAGCAAGAGTGTAAACCTTAGACACAACAGACAGTATGTTGTTGAAGGCCATGGAACATGTTCAAATATTCACTGACGCACAACAAAAGGTAGGAAAGAAACCGATTGCAGTGAGCAGCAAAACTCAGAACAAGGTGCTTCATCACAGTTCAGGACTAAGAGTAAAGAGGAAATTCTCAATGAAGTCATTAGAATCCCTACAGTATGGAAACAGGCCCTTCGGCCCAACAAGTCCACACCGACCCTTCGAACATCCCTCCCAGACCCATCCCCCTATAACCCATGCACCCCTGAACACTATGTGCAATTTAGCATGGCCAATCCACCTACACTGCACATCTTCGGACTGTGGGGGGAAACTGGAGTACCCGGAGGAAACCCACGCAGACACGGGGAGAATGTCTGTCTGTGTGGAGTTTGCACAGTCACCTGGGGCTGGAATCGAACCCGGGACCCTGGCGCTGAGAGACTGCAGTGCTAACCACTGAGCCACCGTGCCGCCCTGAGGCAGCCCAGAGGTTGTAACATTTACACAGCATTTTGTAACACACCAATCCCATTGCACTGTCTGAATTTAGGCTGCACTTTTTCACTTTGATCTCCACGCATTAATAGGATGTGCTGCAGCAACCTACTGATGCTCCTTCAACAGCACCATAGCTGCTACCAACTAGAAAGACCCTAAGAAATAGGGACAGTAGCAGGCCATTTGGCCCCTCGAGCCAGCTCTACCATTCAATGCAATCATGGCTGATTTGACATTCCTCACATCCACTTTCCTGCCCTTTCCCTGTAACCCTCGATTCCCAACTGATCAAGAATCTATCTCAGCCTTAAACATACACAAGGATTCTGTCCCCACAGCTCTCTGTGGCAAGAAGTTCCAAAGACTCTCAGCCCTCTGAGAAGAAATTCCTTATCCTCAGACATAAATTGGTGCTCCTTTTATTGAGACTATGCCCTCTGGTCCCAGGCTCCCCTATGAGGGGAAACATCCTCTCAGCATTTACCCTGTCAAGCCCCTTGACAATCCGATACATTTCAATGAGATTACCTCTCATTCTTCTAAACTCCAAAGAGGAGAGTCCAGGCTAACAGCTTATTTTATGCATCTTAAGGAGAGATATTAATTTAGAAAATGGCAGTGAATGTGTAGCTAAAATTAAACCGATTACAAACATCAGAGATAGTAAGAATTCCAGATGCTGGAGTCAGAAATAACAGTGTGGAGCTGGAACAATACAGCAGGCCAGGCAGCATCAGAGGAGCAAGGAAGTTGACAGTTCGGGTCTTTTTCTGAAGAAGGGTCCTGACCCAAACCGTCAGCTTTCCTGCTCCTCTGATGCTGCCTGGCCTGTGTTCATCCAGCTCCACGCTGTTATATCCGATTACAAATATGCTGGCTGAGCAAAGAACTTTTTGTCTAGTGTAATATAATTTGCTAAATAACAAGGCGTGGGGCTGGATGAACACAGCAGGCCAAGCAGCATCATAGGAGCAGGAAAACTTGACGTTTCGGGCCTGGACCCTTCATC
>JAHRHZ010000264.1:59048446-59064069 GCA_024137785.1 Ginglymostoma cirratum | reverse complement strand
CTTCCATTCCTGGGAATCTTACGTTTTCTTTTAGGAATGCATCAAGTTTACATTTAGAATTTAGTATTTTTGCTGCTAAATGAAAACAAAAACATTCCAACTTTGTTTCACATCCCTTGGGCTGGGTTACGAGAATATAACCATCGTTGCTTAAATAGAATTTGGGTCTGCTCTTGCGATGCCAAGACTGTGGACCATACGCTGGAAAATGGAATTAGAACAGTTTGGCGCATGTTTTTGACTTGTCCAGACTCGACGGGCTTTAGAATTCCACGATGATGATCCTATCTTGTATTGTCTGCCTGGGGCTAGGAACTAAATCACCAGGAACTAATTGCGTGGGGGACCACATTCATGGCAGCATTGGAGTGCGTGCTTTTGTATACCATGACCCTGTCCTTCTACCAAGCAGCATGAGGGCTTTCCTCTTTCCAAGCCTAATTTGGGGGTATTTCAACAAAAGGCTGTCCAGAACTCATGGCACAGAGAACTATGTCAGGGGTTTGGGAGTCTCTGCGACTAACTGTAGCCGCGTGGCCCAGACGCCACTTGCTGTGCCTCAGTCATGCAGAGGAGCTCAAATCAGGACAGCCACATTAGCATGATGACCCCATACCCCAGCGAACAACCAGGGCTGATCACAGCAGCCCTATCAACAGCTCCACAATGACAGGCCACGTCGGGATGGGAAGAGGGGTGGGGGGGGGAACAAAGTCGATTATTTCAGGTAGGAAATCTCAATTTTAGGGTCTAAACTCTCTCATGTCCAAGCCCCCTACCTCACACTCCACGTCTTGTTATCCCATAGCCTGCCAGTACACATCCCCTGTTGTTAGTCACTAATAGGCCCCATTAACAACTATTTACCCTCCCAGCCTGATCAGTATCAATTCCTTTGTCTGTCCAACTGCTCTTCCTTCTCTTTGGGTTCTATGCTATCGTTTACTCCCCATCCCACATCCCTCCCTATTTTCTGCACATAAACTAATGTTTTCCCAACTACCATCAGTTCTGAGGAAGGATCACCAGCCCCAAAATGTTAACTGTTTTCTCCTTCACAGATGCTGCCAGACCTGCTGAGCTTTCCCAACAACTTCTGTTTGTGTTCAGGAAATCTGCTGTCCTTGCCTGGTCTGACCTACCTGTAAGTCTAAACCCACAGCAATATGGTTGAGTCTTAATTGCCCAGAGGGCAGTCAGGATTGTGCAAAAAAGAAAAAAAAAAAAAAAAACGCTAGCCGAGCCAGCAACAAGGAACTTTTTTCACTTAATTATTGAACCATAGAATCCCTACAGTGTGGAAGCAGGCCATTCAGTCCATCAAGTCTTTCTGAATGTCAGGTATGCAGGGTAGATTGTTCTTAGTCGGATACTAGGTCGGCACAACATCGTAGGCCGAAGGGCCTGTACTGTTTTATGTTCTGAGTCCATACCAACCCTCCAAACAGCATCCAATCCAAATCTACCCTCCTACCCTATCCCTACACCCCTGCATTTCCAATGGCTAACTCACCTAGCCTGCACATCCCTGGACATTGAGAAATTTAGCATGGCCAATCCTCCTAACCTGCACACCTTTGGACTGTGGGAGGAAACCAGAGCACCCAGAGGGAACCCACGCAGAGAACGAGCACACACAAACTCCACACAGACAGTTGCCTGAGCTTGAAATCGAACCCAAGTCCATGGTGCTGTGACGCTGCAGTGCTAACCACTGAGCCACCTATCTAGCCCATGCTGATCGATGGCCTGTGAGCAAAAAGACAAACTTGCATTAGCATAGCGCCTCCTCAACTTCAGGAAGCCATGAGGCTTTCGTGAATTTAGGTGACTATTGTAGGAGAGGAAACAGGGCTGTTAATCCACACCCTACAAGTTCTGACAAAGCAGGGAGGCAATGGCCCAGTGGTATTATCACTAGACTGTCAACCCAGAGACCCAGCTAACATTCTCGGGACCCGCCATGGCAGATGATGGAATTTGAATTCAATAAAATATCTGGAATTAAGGATCTAATGATGGCCGTGAAAGGAAACTGCCATCCTTACCTGGTCTGGCCTTCATGTGACTCCAGACCCACAGCAACGTGGTGGACTCTCAGCAGCCCTCTGGGAACTTAGGGACGGGTAAATAAATGCTGCCTGGACAGCGACATCCTCATCCAATTAAAAAGTGTAAAAAGAGCAAATAAAATGGAAGACAAGGATCAGCAGGAGATCCCGTTGTGGCCAATACAAACGTGACCGATTCAGTATGGCATGGATTATATCACCTATAATCTGCTCAGAATGATGATAACTCAAATAATGCAATGATCTTTAAAAGTCTGGTCGTTTTGTCTTGATGCAGCACACATACTGACCGGCTTGAGAAAACAATCAGTGCCCTTCGTTAGTGCCTTTGTCAAAAAATTATTTTCTTTTTCCAAAAGGCAGGAGTAATGGCTGTTTATTTCCAGAAATAGCCACCCTGAACTGTGCCAGCCTTGTCTCCCACGTCATGTTCCGGCACCAACTGAGTAAATTACCAGAACATTTACTCGTATGAACTCAAATTCACACCCTTCATCTTTCTGCACTTCGCAGGATTACTCGATTGGAAAGTTTTGTTTAAATTCACTCACTGGATGAGGGAGTCGCTGGCTCGGCCAGCATTTATTGCCCATCGGGCAGTTATGTGTCAACCATATTGCTGTGGGTCTGGAGTCACATGTAAGCCAGACCAGGTGAGGAAGGCAGTTTCCTTCCCCAAAGGTGTGCCAGATGAGTTTTTTTCCCCCCCAACTGGCAATGGACTCACGGTCATCATTAGACCCTTAATTCCAGATATTAGTCGAATTCATATTCCACCATCTGCAGTGGCGGAAATTAAACCCAGGTCCCCAGAACATTACCTGGGTCTCAATACCACTATGCCAATGCCTCCCCTTAACAAGGGAGGTGATGCAGGGAAACGGTGTCACATGCTCACTCCCAAACTACTGAGACATAGGAGCCTAAATAGGCCATTATGCCCACTGAGTCTACTCCACCATTCAATGAGATCATGATAAGCCTGAACTCCACTTTCCTTCCTTCCCCCCCCAACCAACAACCGTGGATTCCCTTCCTGATTAAAAATCTGTCCATTTGAGCCTTGAGTACATTTAATTTCCCTGTCTCGACAGCCATCTGCAGTAAAGAATTCCACAGGTTCACTACCCTCTAGAGAAGAAATTCCTCCTCATGTCTGTCTTAAACAGGTGACCCCTTATTCTGAGATAATGCCCTCTGGTCCTAGACTGTCTCATAAAGGGGAAAACTACTTTCCACATCTATCCTGTCAAGTCCCCTAAGAATTTTGTATGTTTCAATAAGATTGCTTCTCATAATTTTGAAGTGAAAGGTAAAAGTCTTTGATGTTATCAGCTGCCGACTTCAGCCCAAACAAAAGAGGACACAGAGGGAGAGATTTAGGGCCCTTGTTCTTAGTCTTTTCCTCACCTAGCTCACCTGGGACAGAATAGTTCTCCACCTCTGTCCCATGCACAAACAGTCTGGTTAATGCTGAAGCTTGAGGAATAGGGGTGAATTATTTGAGCTCAAACACTCCAGAACCCTGACGCAATCCAGGACAAACCCACATACTCACTGGGAACAACATCAGAAAAATTGCTGCAGACACTCAGCAGCGTTCACAGGCAAAGTAACAGGGTTAAACGTTTCAAATCTGATACAATTAGGAATAGTTCTGGAGTTGAGATGTTAACTTTGTTTCTCTCTCCCCCCACAGATGTTGCCAGACCTGCCGAGTTCCTCCAGTGTTCTGTGTTTGTTTCAGATTTCTAACATCCGCGATTTCACTTGAGGACGGACAGGAGGGAGAGTTTGGCCAAAGCAAAGGGCTTTTCACAAAAGTGGCAAAGATGCAAGGGGAGGCAGTTCCAGAGATGAGGGGCAAGGCGGGGGGTGAGTAAAATAGAGAATGGAACTTAGCTCACAGTGACCCCTTGACTGAACGTACCATCCAAGGTGGTCAAGTCATACAAGGCACGCAGGAGTTACTCAAACCCCTTGGAAGACAGTGACATCCTGAAGGCAACAGAATAAAAAGGGGAAAGCGTGGGAGACAGTTGGAAGCAGTTGGAAACACCGTGTGGGAAGTGGGTCTGTAAAACCAAAATAATATGCATCTCTATATTGTTATGGACCAGACCAGACTCCCTCAAAATATACTAAGATAGCCTGGACCCTATTTCTTACTTTAAAGGCAAATTAAGGTGTAGCGTTCTAGTTGCAATTCGCTTGGTCAAACTACCAGCTTTGAAGCAAAACACGCTTTATTCATCTACCATTGTTAAAATGCAACAAGAAGAAGAAAAAAAAAATTGGCTTAGGTGTAACTCTAGCAGAAAATGTTGACTAATAGCTTAGTTAGCTACTGAACAGTAACTGTTCCAAAATATTAACATCCCATCAACACACCTTTGGCAAAAGCAATGGGCTGGCATGCAATTCCAACAGCTCCGGAGGAAAAACATCAAGAACTTAAGAGTGTAGCAGCGAGAGATCTACCACAGCAATAGACCGAGCAAAAACTGCTACTGAAAAGCTTGAAAGAAAACTAAAAATCCTGGTTCTGTGAGAGCTTGACCCCCACCCATTCAGGCTGCTTCTATTGTTCCAACCTTTAAAAAAAAAAAACCCCAAGACCTCATAAGCTGTTTACTTTGCAAATTTTCCACAGGCAGCTTGTCCTCTGTCTTAAAACCTTCCTTTAAAACAAAAAAAAAAGGGACAAAATAGACGTCCTAAAGCCATAGCAATCACAAATCTTCAAAAAAATCCCAAAACTCTTTACAACCAAGGAAGTAGATTTTTTTTTGGGGGGTAGTCACCCTTGTAAATGTAGGAAATACAACAATGTCCCAGGACCAGCAGTAATCAATCTTAAATGATATTGGTTAAGGGAATCAATTTTGGTTCCCTAGTGCTCAAGAGAATTCATTTTCTGTTTCCAACAATGCCAAGCACTGGAGAATGCAGAGTAACAGATTAACACCTCATTAGAACAAT
This sequence comes from Ginglymostoma cirratum, assembly GCA_024137785.1. Taxonomy (NCBI): domain Eukaryota; kingdom Metazoa; phylum Chordata; class Chondrichthyes; order Orectolobiformes; family Ginglymostomatidae; genus Ginglymostoma; species Ginglymostoma cirratum. Next base: position 59,059,015 of record JAHRHZ010000264.1, on the reverse strand, counting down.
GGTACCTATGGCAGTGCAGCACTCCCTCCGGAATAGCAGTGTCAACCTCAACGTTCATGCTCCAGTACCTGGAGTCGGGTTTGAAACTGACTGTTTGAGCCAGGGAGGAGGGTGTGTTAGCCTCGGAGCCACAGATCCCAACAAAAGCCAGGTGAGATAACAAGCGTGGGGCTGGATGAACACAGCAGGTCAAGCAGCATCATAGGAGCGGGAAAACTTGACGTTTCGGGCCTAAACCCTTCAGGTGATCCTGCACCTTCGGGTGCCTCCCGCTGCCAAATCTGATTTTACCCAACAAGGAAGTGTTAAGGCCAGACTGGGATCAGCTGGGGTCTGTCTGACAGACGATCAGTCTCAATAATTAACAAATCAACACTGTTCGCCTGGCTGGGTGCGGAGGGGCTATTAGTGCCAATGAGACTAACAAGTCTTGCTGGAGAGAGGAGGCACAGATCAACAGAACTCTCTCAGCTTCTCAATAGACTTCATTTTCATAATTACAGGCAGACACTGCCTCGCAGATCAACAGGGCCTCAATTGATAAAACATAGTCGAGTCATTTCAATTCATTACGGCATGGTGGCTCAGTGGTTAGCACTGCTGCCTCACAGCGCCAGGGACCCAGGTTCGATCCCAGCCTCGGGCATCTGTCTGTGTGGAGTTTGCACATTCTCCCCGTGTCTGTGTGGGTTTCCTCCGGGTGCTCCGGTTTCCTTCCACAGTCCAAAGATGTGCAGGTTAGGTGGATTGGTCATGCTAAATTGCCCGTAGTGTTCAGGGAGGTGTGGGTTGTTGGGAGGATGGGTCTGGGAGGGATGCTCCAAGGTTCGGTGTGGACTTGTTGGGCCGAAGGGCCTGTTTCCACACTGTAGGGATTCTGATTCGGATTCTGATTCCGTTCCTTGTAATGTCGTTCCAAAACATTGACATCCCTCCCTCCAGGCTTTATCCTACTGACCAAGTTAGCTCACACTCCCACTATATACAGACACACACACACACACACACACACTCTCTCTCTCTCTCCACATGTTTCCCTTCACAAACAACTCTCTCCACTCGCCCCCACCCACACACTCCCTCCCCTACCAGTTTGTTCCCTGAAGAAACTGGACAGCGACAAGACCATGCAGTCAATTACCCCAATGACCCAGGAGGTATTAGGTAGAAGCAAAGAGACAGCAGGGGCCTGCTGCTCAGAAAACCAGGCAAAACACAGAGCACCATCTATTTGCACTCCCCTTACTCCCCACGTCCCTCAGCACTCAGCATTGAGCCTTCAGCTTTCTAATCTTCCAGGTTTGGCCTGAGGTCTCGGGTACATCAAGGTCACTGCTGGAGAGCTGCCAAAGAGAACAGGACATTAAACACCTGGAAGCTCTTTAGAAAGAGGAATTCTAGAATGGATGAACACAGCAGGCCAGGCAGCAGAGGAGCATCTGATCCCAGACCCGAAACATCAGCTTTCCTGCTCGGCCTGTTGTGTTCATCCAGCTCCACACCTTATCTCAGGATTCTTCAGCATCTGCAGTTCCTACTATCTCAGAGTTCTAGAATGGTCTTGTTTCCTAGACGGGCCTAATGGCTTAGTTCATAAAGCAGCGTGACACCAATGAATGTTCAATCCCTATAATTGGCTCAGGTCACTATTACACAGGGAAAAGAGGAGGCCACCATTCGGCCCTTTGTGACTTTATCACCATGCCACCATCTTCCCTGAATTTCTAAAGCAGCAAAGCTTCAGAGGCTGAGGTGGTGACCTTTAGAGAAGTTTACAAAATCATGAGGGGCATGGATAGGGCGAATAGCCAAGGTATTTTCCCCTGGGTAGGGGGAGTCCAAAACTAGCAGGTACAGGTTTAAGGTGAGAATGGAAAGATTTAAAAAGGGACCTAAGGGGTAACTCATTCACACAGACGGTGGTGTATGTATGGAACGAGCTGCCAGAGGAAGTGGTGGAGGCTGGTACAATTACAACATTTAAAAGGCATCTGGATGGGTACATGAATAGGAAGGGTTTAGAGGGATATGGGCCAAATGCTGGCAAATGGGACTAGATTATTTAGGCTATCTGGTCAGTATGGACACATTAGACCGGACGGTCTGTTTCTGTGCTGTACAGCTCTATGACTCTAGCTATGTTTTAACGTCATGAGAAGCAGGATTTGACCATTGGGTCCTTGAAGACTCTGTTGCTCCATGTGGTCAGTTCCTGGATGGTTGAGCAGGTCAACTCATCTCCCCACCTTTGAGCTACCAACTCTGATTAAGCGTGTCTCTAAGTTGCGTCATCTGATCGCCCTCCGATGATTCTGCTCAGACAACACTTCATATGCTGCCTTCTTCCATCAATTAGCAAACTAGAAAACTCATTAGTCAATTGGATAGCATGTGACTGTCTACCACTAAAAAGGGGGGTGGGGGGTTGGGGAACAAAGGCTGCTTTTTAGGAAATGTTCAAAGAAAATGACCAAAAATACATCATCTTTTTTTCTTTGGAAGATCTGAATAATTTTCTCTAGGCTTCTCACAGCAGAGTGCTGGACATCAGTCTTCAACTCCTTTATATTCCGCACTGATTCTGAAACATTGCCAACCTTATCCCAGCTAATTAGATCGCTCCACAACACGCCTGGGACAACTGATAGTTCATTTTCAACATCTCCATGATTCCCAGCAACTTGTAGGGCGTGCACACAAACTTACAATTAAATCTGTTGCAAAAATGTCAAGGCTTGTAAGTAACAGTCTAAGTACAACTTCGATGACATGATAATTATAACTTCAATAGCAAATCAAACGTCTTGTACCCAGAAAGCAATGAGGAAAACTGTACACAGTCTTGTATCTCCAGCAGATAAATTATTTGGAGATTTTTAAAAGAGTAAAATTTGAAGCTTTCATTTGTTTTCTTGCTTTGCAGTCTCTCTTTTCCTATCTCTCCGAATCCAATCTTTATTTCCCTCTGATTATTTGCCATTCTGAACTCAAACTCTAGTATGACTAACAATAAGAGAGATATTTCATCTAAGTTCCAGTTGTCTTGCACTCATCAGGACAGAATTGCAAGAACAGCAAATTTCAAAGGGAACGACAATTGATACAGCGTGAAGAGGCTGTTGATTGGTTGGCAGGTGGACCCGATTTGGTAAAAGGCAGTGCCATGGGGAATGTACCTGTCCCAAAAGCCTTTGAGAAAGGCTCGACTCCACACCCTTGTTCACTGCCATTCTTTGCAAAGTGCCAGTCTATCCGAGGGACAGGAACAAGGAATCCCAGATTCCTGCACTGAAAATTGGGTCGTGGCTTAGCAAGGATTAAAAGCAAAGTAAACCAATCATGAGGCTTCATATCTAAAGGGATAGAATTGGAAAGTAGGAAGTTTGGATCCAGGTTTGATGCTTTCTGAAAATGGAGATGGGGGGTGGGTGCGGAGGTGGCGGCACCGGACCCGAAATGTTAACTCTGCTTTCTCTGCACAGATGCCACCAGACCTGCTGAGTTCCTCCAGCAATTTCTGTTTTTGTTTGTTTCAAATCTGAACCACACTACTGTGCACATTTCTGACCACCACGACCATGCAGAAGGTCGAAAGCAGCAGATATATGCAGCATCTGTGGATGAATGCAGAGTTAACATTTTGAGTCCCGTAATTGTGTGTGAAAAGTGATAGCAGCAAGGAAACGGCTGGGTACTTACGCTGGGGCAGGGTGGGGGAAAAGACAGAGCTAGAGCTAGAGCTAGATGCAAGAGGAACTATTTAAAGGAGGACCTGAGGGGCAATGTCTTCACACAGATAGTGGTTTGTGTCTGGAATGAACTGCCAGAGAAAGGTGATGGATGCAGGTACAGTCACAACATTTAAACATAGTAGGACAAGTACATGAATAGGAAAGGTTTAGAGGGAATATGGGCTGAACACAGGCAAACAGGACTAGTTTGGTTTGAGAAACATGGTCAGCAAGAGCAAGTTGGACTGAAGGGTCCATGTCCGTGATGTATGACCCTATAAAATGATGTTCTGATCCTGAAGCAGAGAAACGTACAACAAGGATGTCCAGTTTCACAGCAAGATCCAGGATGTTCATCTTCAGTCATCCTACAAGGCAAAAAAAACGCCTCAACACTTCTAGAGTTATACAGTCATAGAGATGTACAGCAGAGAAACAGACCCTTTGGTCCATGCTGACCAGATATCCAAAATTAATCAAGGCCCATATCCTTTGAAAGGCTTCCAATTGATAAACCCATCCAGAAGCCTTTTAAAATGTTATTGTACCAGCTTCCACCACTTCCTCTGGCAGCTCATTCCATACGCACACTACCCTCTTGCATGAAAAAGTTGCCCCTTAGGTCCCTTTTAAATCTTACCCCCCTCACCTTAAAACTACGCCCTCTAGTTTTGGACCCTCCTAGCCTGGGGAAAAGACCCTTGGTCATTCACCCTATCCATGCCCCTCATGATTTTGTAAACCTCTTTTGGACCTGCGTGCCGTACCATCCACAATGCAACTTCAAAACAAATCCATGTCTTGCAAGTCAAATGCAGTTCCAAACAAGTCATGCAAGAAACAACAGAAGAGTAGACCATTTGGTCCATGGAGCCTGCTTCAGTATTCAATATGATCGTGGCTAATTGGGTTTCCACTTCACCCTGCTACAGTCTCTCCCCTATTCCTCAACTCCTGGAGATACCAAACATCTCTCTATCCCTGCCTCACTATATTGAGCAATGGAGCACCCACAAGCGTCTGGGGTAGAGAATTCCAAAGATTCACAAGTTTCCAGGTGAAGGCATTCCTCCTCATCTCAAAAACATTTCAAGACAGCACCCCTGTGTTTCTGCTGGTCAGGGAATCTCAAGCAATGACTCAGAGTCTATCCTACCAAGCTCCTTCAGAAAGGCCCAGTGTGTCTCCATGAGATACTCCTTATTGTTCGAAATTCCACAAGAATACTGGCCTAATTTATACCTCCACATAGATCCAATACTGCAAACTTTGGCTTTCCACAATTTGCGTGGGCATCCCTAAAATCACAGCCACATGAGCTGTAGCAGCTGGGAATACTGGAAAACCAATATCTCTCTTGTGTGTGACCGTTGCCAACCAGGGACAGGTTACAAACACAGTGATCATCAACGTCCAAATACAGAGGGGACATCACTGCAATATTCTCTCTGTGACTTCTGACCAAATGATGTGTCTGAATGGAAGTTGTTCCACAATTCCAACAGAGGGAGCCTTGTTTCTGCTCAGAACTCGCGAGCATAGAGATCAGGCAAGAGGGCTTCCAAAGAAGTAAGAACTGACCTTTGTCGTACTGTCGTGAGACCTCTGGTACCTTTTCCATCTGCAGCCATAGATTCCGGTGAGGCAGGACAAGCACAGCTGTGGTTCATAGTACTGAAGTGGTTGATGTTTGACCATGCTCCTTCAAATGCTGGAATGGACCTCAGCAACCCATCAGGTCACAGGGCTCCTTTTGGGGCTGGGAGGGAAGAAAATAGGATGCATTATTGTTAAGCGAGGTGAACAGTACCAACATCTTTGTAAATGCAACACGGAGTTCAGTAACACCAGATTGGAGACCAGACTCATTGCGCACAGGAAGCCACCCCAGAATATAGAACTCCATTAGACGTAGGAGAAGTATGCCATTCAGCTCATCAAGTCTGCTCTACTATTCAATGAGATCGTGGCTGATCTGAAAATCCGTAACTTCACTTTCATGCCTTTTCCCCATAAGCCTCGATTCCCTTACTAATTAAAAATCCTGTCTCTCTCAGCCTTGAATACACTTAACAACCCAATTCAACAGCCCTATGTGGTAAAGAATTCCATAGATTCATTACCCTCTGAGACAGAGTCGTAGAGATTTACAGCACAGAGAAAAACCCCTTCAGCCTATTGCACCATGCCAGTCAAAATCTGTCTTAAACAGGTGACTCCTTATTCTGAGATGATGCCCTCTGGTCCTAGACTCTCCCAAACAAAGGGGAAACAACCTTTCCTCATCTACCCTGTCATATACCCCCAAGAACCTTGTTGTTTCAATAAGGTATCTCTCATTCATCTAAATTCCAAAGAATATAAGCCCAACCTACTCGACTTTCTTCATTAAAACACGGTGTCTCTATATCTGCTATCAGCCTAGGGAACCTTCTCCAGACTGCTTCCAATGCCAGTAACTCTTTCTTTAGCTAAGGGGCACAAAACTATTCACAGTATTCCACTTCCCTTCTTCAAAAAGCAGAGTGTTAAGGTTACTGACTTGCTCGCTGAGCTGGGTAGTTGTAGCTCAGACATTTGGTCACCATGCTAGGTAACATCATCAGTGCGGCCTCTGATGAAGTGATGTTGTTCTACTCTACTTGGTGCTTGCGAGATCCGGTTTCTAGGTGGAGTGGAACAACGTCACTTCACTGGGGGCCACACTGATGATGCGACCTAGCATGGTGACAAAATGTCTGTATGATAACCAGCCAGCTCGGTGAGCAAGTCCACAACCACATCCATAACCCAAGCTACAGATCTTAGCAAGAACCTTACAGCAGAGTATTGAAATTATTTAAGGCAGAAGAAAGTTACTGCCAATGCTGGAATCTGCATTGAAAACAAAAAAAATAAAATAAAATAAACTGGAGATCACATCAGGTCGGAAACCTAACGTTTCTGGTCTAGGTGACTTCAGAGTTCTGAAGAGTGACCTAGACTTGAAATGTTAGCTTGCTTTCTCTCCATGGATGCTGTCACTATGATCTCCAGCAACTTTTGTTTTCATTTTTACGGCAGAAGCAGGTAGGTTACTTACAAAAGAGACAAATGAAGAGTAGGAGCAGGCCATTCAGCCCCTTGAGTCTGCTCCTCCATCCAAAAGATTGTGGCTGATCAGTTTCTGTTTTGAATTCACACATGGAGTAAATCAGTTCAGCCACGATCATATTGAATGGTGGAGCAGGCTCGATAGGCTGAGTGGACTCTTCCAGTTCCTAAACTGGATCTCATGCATGTTGGCCTTCTTGGTCTTTGAGAAAGCGATCCAAGGAATCTCACTCTGGCTGCTCTTTCCCAGCCATTTTGTAGAATCTTTCGCCAAATACATATCCAACTTTTTTCATAAATTACCTCAAGTCTGTCGTCTTCAGGTTACCAACCTTCCCAGCACTGGGAACAATTTTCCTTTGCTTATTCTATCAGAAACATATTCGTAATTTTGGAATCTGTCAGATTTCTTTGTCCACCATTGTTTTGGCAATAAATCTAGTCTCTCATGACTTCTGACCCAATTTTCAGGACAGTAAATACCAGAATTGGGTCTGCTGTTGCTTCACACCTTTTCTAGGAACATCCTGTTCCTTTACTAGTCTCATCGCCATTGATGGCGTAGTGGTGAAGTCAGAGAATAAGTACTCTAGGAGCCTGGAGGCATAGGTTCAAATCCAGTCAGAGAATTTAAATTCAATTCCTGAATCTGGAATTGAAATCTAATCTCTATAAAAGCTGATCACCAACTACTGTGAAAACGATTCAGAGATAATCGGAACTGCAGATGCTGGAGAATCTGAGATAACAAGGTGTGGAGCTGGATGAAATGAGTCTGTTTCACTAATATCCCTTTGAAATCTACCATTCCTACCTGCTCTGGTGAACACATGACTGCAGACTTCACTATCCTTTGAAATGGCCACTTGCTTTAATGGCAATTGAGGACAGGCAATAAATTGATGTCTTGCCAAGAACTGTCCACCTTCCCATGAAAGAATAAGATAAAAGACTTCTTTGGCCATTTGTACAACCATCTCTTATCCATCTTCACATTACTTCCTGTTTATTCATTCCTCCTAGAGTCCCCCTTTCTCTACTCACTGAAATAACGTTAATTTCTAACCTCTTCTCGTTCTGATGAATGCTCATTGACCTGAAACCCTCAACTGTTTTTTTTCAGTCCACAGATGCTGCCAAAACCACTTTCCACACTTTCAGTTTCTCTTTCGGATTCCCGGAAACACTAGGATTACATTTTCATTTTGGAGGAAAGCTCTGTTCTGAGCCAAATGTGTCCCTATCGTGCTTCTCTCACCTCAAGTCATATGCCCAAGACAGAGCATCATATAGTCAGATATTTACAGCACAGAGAAAGGCCCTTCAGGCCATCATATAAACACTTGTCAAAAACAATCATCTATCCATTCTAATCCCATTTCTCGTACTTGGCCCATAGCCGTCTGCCTTGGCATTGCAAATGCACATTTAAATACTTCAATATTATGAGGGTTTCTACCTCTACCACCCTTGCAGGCAATAAGTTGCAAATTCCCATCACCCTTTAGGTGACAAAGCTTTTCCTAGCATCTCCTGCACAATTCCTACCACCACCTTAAATCCACGCCCCGGCTCACTGACCCCTCCACCAAGGGACACTGGATCCTGCAAATGCTATGGGCCCTGACAACATTCCAGCAACAGTACTGAAGCCTTGTGCTCCAGAACTTGCTGCTCCCCTCTCCAAGCTGTTCCAGTACAGTTACAACACTGGTATCTACCCGACAATGTGGAAAATTGCCCAGGAGTGTCCTGTACACAAAAAGCAGGACAAATCCAACCCGGCCAATTACCGCCCCATCAGTCTCCTCTTGATCGTCAGTCAAGTGATGGATGTGTCGTCAACAGTGCTATCAAGCAACACCTGCTCAGTGGCGCCCAGTTTGGGTTCCACCAGGGCCACTCAGTTCCCGACCTCATTACAGCCTTGATTCAAACATGGGCAAAAGAGCTGAATTCCAGGGGCAAGGTGAGAGTGACAGCCCTTGACATCAAGACTGCACTCGACCAAGTGTGGCATCACTTGGGATGACAAGTGGCAAGTTACATTCACACCACACGAATGCCAGGCTATGACCACCACCCCTTGACATTCAACGGTGCTACCATCACTGAATACCCCACTATCAATATCCTGGGAGTTATTGTTGATCAGAAACTCAACTGGTCTCACCACAGAGATTAGGAATATTGTGGCAAGTAACTCACCTCCTGATTCCCCAAAGCCTGTCCACCATCTACAGGGCACAAGTCAGGAGTGTGACGGAATACTCCCCACTTGCCTGGATGAGTGCAGCCCCAACAACACTCAAAAAGCTTTGACACTACCCAGGACAAAGCAGCCCCCGCTTGATTGGCACTACATGCGCAAGTGTCCACTCCCTCAACCACAGATGGTCAGTAGCAGCAGTGTGTACCATCTACAAGATGCACTGCAGAAATTCAAAGATCCTCAGACAGCACCTTCCGAACCTACAGCCACTTCCATCTACAAAGATAAAAGGGCAGTAGACACATGGAAACACCGTCCCCTGCAAATTCCACTCCAAGCCACTCAACATTCCAAATTTGGAAATACTTTGGCATTCCTTCATTGTTGCTGGGTCAAAATCCTGGAATTCCTTCCCTAATGGCGTTATGGGTCGCTGTGGTTCAAGAAGACAACTCTCTACCACCTTCTCAAGGGCAACTACAGACGGACAATAAACACAGGCCCAGGTCAGCGACACTCACATTCCAGAAGATGAATAAATTGGAAAAAAAAAGGGACGACTTGCCACTGCTCGGCATCAACTGAGCCAGAGGCAGCATCAGGACAAAATCACTTCTGTTATCAACATTTTAAAAAGAAAAAACTAGGAGTACGAAGTAGCCATTCAGCCTTCTCCACCGTTTAATACAATCATGGCTGATCTCAACTCTCACAGCCTCAACTCCACTTTCCTGCCCACTCTCCATAACTCACCTTAACTTGAGGCTGTCCCAAACTGATTTGCAGCCAATGAAGTCGTCTTTGAAGTGTAGCCATTGCTGTGATGTGGGCAGAAATAGCAGCCAATTTGTGTACGGCTAGATCCCAAAATGATAATGACTGGATCATCTATTTCCGCGGCGTTTGCCACACACAGTACAGAGAAGTACCTATGGTCCGCCACCCAGACCTTTACCTCCGGAAACCTTAGGCCATCCGTCACAGGCTCACAAACCTGTTACAATGCAGAAGCAGTCCATTCGGCCCAGTTTATCTGCAGTGATTCTATTACCTAATGCCAATCTCCCACTTTCTTCTCATATCTGTGCACACTATTTCCATGCAATTAATCATAACGTTTTACAGCACCCGGATTTATCTAATTTAAAGATTCACTGCAGTAAAATCAAAACTTCTGTGATCTCATCCCTGAGCACATCTTTGCAGAAATTTCCCTCTCAGCTGATCGAGTGAAGAGAAAGGATAGTTCAGCCCGTGAAATGAGATTTAAAATATTCTGTTAATAATGGTCATTAAGCTCTTTTTATAGTGAAATTAGCATTAAAATTTAGACTACACTTCGAAGGGGAGAATAATTTTGATGGGACACTATTTTATTCCAAATGTGGCCATAACAGTTACAAGACACTTGCGGGGAAATGAACTGCAGCCATTTGGAAATGAGACAAATTGGAATAATGCTGTATAATAATGGAAAGTTTACCGTTCATGTTAAACAGCATTAAAAAATGTGGATTTTCGCCCCCCCCCCCC
>JAHRHZ010000264.1:59030129-59048046 GCA_024137785.1 Ginglymostoma cirratum | reverse complement strand
AAAAAAAAACCAACGCCAACACTTCAGTGCAGGATCAAAGGAAGCAGTGGAGTTAGTGTTTCAGGTTGGCTCAAGATCATAAGAAATAGCTGCAGGAGTAGGCCATTCAGCCCTTCCAGCCTGCTCCACTATTTCAGCAGGATCACAACTATCCAACATTCCTCAAATCCACTTTCCTGACCTTGCCGCATATCCCTTAATTCCCAACTGATTAAGCATTTATTAAGCCTTTAATACACACAGGACTCTGCTCTCCGTGACAGGGAGTTCCAAAGACTCAAAACCCTCAGAGAAGAAATTCCTCCTCATCTCAGTCTTAAATTGGTGCCCCTTTATTCAGGATGGTGAGTGGCTTGGAGGGGAACTTGTAGGGGGATGATGTTCCCAATGTAACTGCTGCACTTGTCCTTCCAGAGGGTAGGACCCGTGGGTTTGCAAAGTGCTCGAGACTTGAGTAGATGCAGCCTTTTGAACATGGGGAGTTCAATCTTGTGAACATTGGAGAGGCCACATACTCTGCTCACATGTTGTGGTTATGTCCACAAGACCGGAGAAGCCGTTGATCAATCCTTGGCATGAGTCTAGCAACTGTTACTAAGTGGAGAAGGATGTGAACATATCACCTGAACATGAACAGAAGGATGTCATTACATTTGACTGAATAGCTTGCTACAGCATATCTGGGTGACATGCAAGGCTCTTGAGAGACCTCAGCGGATTCCAAACTACACAGTCATGTTTAGCCACAACAAACTAGGCACTTTGAAACTGAGAAATCGACACTGGAAGCATAGGAAATAGAGGAGTAGGCCTTTCAGCCCTTCAGATATTCTCCACCATCCGATGGCTGATCATCCAACTCAGTATCCTGTTCCTTCTTTCTCCCCATTCCCTTTAGCCCCAAGAACTATATCTAACGCCTCCTTGAAAATATTCAATACTTTGTCCTCAACCGCTTTCTGTGGCAGAGAATTCCACAGGCTCCCCACTCTCTGGGTGAAGACATTTCTCCTCATCTCAGACCTAAATGGCCTACCCAGTATCTGGCAAACCGCCACCAAGAAAGCAGGTCTTTCTGTCCTGGTGGGTGGAGCTCATCTTGCTCTGTCAATTAACCCTTGGAGGTACTGACTGCCCTTTAGAACAGCTCCTAGTTGCTCTTGGAGAGAGAGATGGGAGTCACATGACAGTCAGACCAAGTTGGGATGGTAGCTTTCTGTCCCTCAACAGCACCGGTGAATCAGCTGGGCTGGTATCCACAGCTTTCACCCATTGGCAGTGCCAGACTGACCTTCACCAGCTCAGTGGCAGACCCTTTACCTCCTATCCCTCAGTAACAAGAGCAAACAGCCCCTCTCACTTCCGAGCCCAGCTCACGACTTGTAATCAATCAGGTCTCATGCAGGCTATTCTTGCTCAGTGTAACCAGGAAACAAAACAATACGGCAATAAAATATTGATTAGGAGGGCAGTGTAAATGTCAGAGTAACGGCACACAAAAATAACACTACAGGAAATGGAGGGGTCACTACAGCCTGGCCGTTATATGCCAGTCTCTCTCTCACAGATTAAAACTCTCTCATCCCTGATACTCAATATACAGGAGCGTTTAATTCAAGTTCAGGCTCCCTTCATCTTGATAGGTTCATCTTAAGGAACAGCAAATGAATAATTAAATACCTCTGTCGCACTCAGAAACAATGCCAGAAGGTTTGCATTTATGTAGCACCTCTCAACACATCACGATATCCCAAACTGAAGCTTTTCTTTTAAGTTCATCTGCAGGATGTGGAAGTTGCTAGCTAGGCCAGCATTCATGGCCCACTCCTCCCTTCCCAGAGAGCAGTTAAAACTCACCCAGTTCACAGAGGGTCTGGAATCACATCTTGATCAGACCAGATGAGGACAGCAGATTCCCTTCCCCGAAGGGCACGTGTGAACCAGTTGGGCTTTTCCGTCGATCGACAAAGGTTCCATTATTACCGTTAAGACTCTAAATTCCAGATTACTTTTTAAATTGAATTCAAATTCCACCATCTGCCATGGCAAGATTCGAACCTAGGTCCCCAGAACATAGTCTACATGCGAGTTAAGAATAATCTCCCCCATTAGTCTGTCTTATATCACTGGAAACAGAATGGCTAATATACACATAGCAAGTTCCACAAAACAGAAGGTAACAACTAGATAATGAGCTGTTGTGATGCTGACTGAGGGTAAATATTGCCTAGGATGCTCTCCTGAGAAATAGTGCCATGGGATTTTCTACCTGCTCCTTGAGGTGGCAGATGATGCTTTGGTCCAATGCCCAAGGAAGGACCTCTGATCGAGTGTTGAAATGGACCCTCTTCCTAAGTGGCTGCTACTGGAATTGAACCTACCACCTTATGGCTCATGGATGGCAAACTTCTGCCAAAACTGAAGACAGTAATGCAAAAAGGGGAGGCAGTGGCCCAGTGGTATTATCACTGGACTGTTAATCCAGAGACCCAGATAATATTCTGGGGACCCAGGTTCGAATCCCACCACAGCAGCTGGTGGAATTTGAATTCAATAAATACCTGGAATTAACAGTCTAATGGTGACCATGAATCCATTGTCAATTGTCAGGGGAAAAGCCCATCTGGCTCACTAATGTCCTTTAGGGAAAGAAACTGCCATCCTTACCTGGTCAGGCCTACATGTGACTCCAGACTCACAGCGATATGGTTGACTCTTAACTGCCCTCTGGACAATTAGGGATGGGCAACAAACGCTGCCTGGTCAGCGACGCCCTCATCCCGCGAATGAATGAAGTAAAAGAAAAAAAATCAATATAGATTTGCCTGGGGGTGGGAAGCACATCAGTCTGCCTGGGCTAAAGCTTCATGTGTTCAAATCTCACAAATGTTGAAGAGAACAGAATACCCAGGGAGTAAGCTGAATGAGGTCCTCAATATTCTGAGAGGACTTGTTGAGTTAGGCAACAAAAAGACATTCAGATGTATAATAAAGCCTCTTTACATCTATGGTTTAGCACATACGACGGTTTCCACCTCTTCCTCTGGACCCTTCCCCTGTTTGAAAGCTGGCACTTCCACCACAGAAGAACCCAGCTCTTTGTTGTTTAGAAAAGTAAACATGCAGACCGAAGCCAAAAAAAAAACCAAAACAGGGAAACGAGGGAGACTAAGTCAAATAAAAAAACTGAAAGATCTGCAGATGCTATAAATCAGAGATTAAAAAAAATTGAAATTGCTGGAAAAGCTCAGCAGGTCTGGCAGTGGAGAGAAATCAGAGTCAATGTTTTGGAGTGGGGTCAAGTGACCCTTCCTCAAAACTTTGTGCTAAGGGGAAGGAAGGCATCTCAATCCCCAGGATTCCCATCTATCCAGGAAAACGTCAAGGATACCAGTAGCCACTGAGTAATCCCTCGCCAAAACCAGAGGAAGTGGCCGGTTCAGTCACAATATTTAAAAGACATTTGGATAGGTACATGAATAGGAAAGGTTTGGAAGGATATGGACCAGGTGCAAGCAGGTGGGTCTATTTTAGTTTCGGATTATATTCAGCATGGACTGAAGGATCTATTTCCATGCTGTATGACTCTATGACATTGTGTGTGGGCATAACAGAGTGAAGAACCAATAACCTACAGATATAAATAAATCAGCCCACAACTAATTTGACAAAACACCCAATAGCAAAACCCAAAAACCACCTATCGGGGAAAGGAGAGATCATACCCTCAGAATCTCACAATTGTTACAGTGTAGGTGGTGGCTATTTGGCCCCTCTTGCCTTTACTGCTTCTACCCCTTCATGCCAATCTCCTGCCTTTTCCCCATATCCCTCCACACCATTTCTGTCCAGTTGAACCTCCCTCCCCTGCATTTCCAGGCAGTACATTCCAACCTTTAACTACTCACTGCGTTTAAAAAAACATTGTTTTCTTTTCCTCATTACCCTTCGAGCCTGCTCTGCCATTCAATAGGATCACGGCTGATCATCCAACTCAATCCCTTGTTCCCATTTTCTTCTTATACCCTTGGATTCATTTAAGTCCAACAAACATATCTAACTCCATGTTTAAAAAAAAAATACAATGTTCCTGCTACCACCCCCACCCCCGCCACCCCACAATATCTTTCGATCACTTAAGCTTCAAGGGCTATATCCAATTTCTTTAAATCATTCAACATTTTGGCCTAGACTGCTTTCTGTGTTAGAGTTCTACAGGCTCACCACTCCGGATGAAGAGATTTCTCATCTTAGTCCTATATAGGTTATCCCATATCCTTAAACTGGTTCTGGACTCCCTAGTCATCGGGACCATCCTTCCTGCATCTAGCCTGTCTAATAGTCTTAGAATTTTAAAGGGTTTCTAGGAGACTCCCTTAATTCTTTTGAACTCCAGTCAATATAATCCTAACGGATTCAACCTCTCCTCACATTCAGTGCTGCCAAAGGAGGGTTTAGAAGGCTTTTGTTTAAGATTTCTAAGGAAACTAAGCAGGGGGCAGCCACCCACATCCAATCTACACATGGCCAATGGACTCCACAGCATCACACAGAGCTGGGCTGGGAGTCTGGGAACAGCCGCGATCATGGATTGTACTGGACTGCTACTTGCAACAACATCCACCCGAGCTTCCCACTGGACAGCTGGAGGACTCCTGTATAGAACATCCACCAGCAGGGACCCTAGCTGCCCAGTGTCAGACTGGAGCTCCATTTGCAACACTGACTAAACAAAAAAACCTGTTACCATGGATAAGTGAATAACATGGATTGACTTAACATGAAGCTGGAAATCAAAAGAAGAAAAAGAGGGAGGGACAATTGGGTTGAGTTGGGGGGGGGGTGATGGGGGAAAGGGGGAGACGTGTGGAGCATAAAATGTCAGCACGATCAGTTGCCCGAATGGCCTGTCTGTGTGATGTAATTACTTGGTGAAAACATTTAGAGACAAAAAGGAATCTGTACTCGGCCCCAACAGACACATACTTTCAGCTGGGCTGGGGAGATACATTTACAGGAGGAGAACATTCCCAAGGTCTGAAGTCAACCAATTCTGATCATGTGACGAGAGTCTCACAGGTGAGTAATTGGAGAAATATGAGCTCCTCCTCTGTCAAAAGGAGAGAGAAAACAATGGAAGAGAGCGACGGAGAGATTTCCCAAAGCTCCACTGCACATCACACCTAGTGAATGAATAATCAAAGTTTCGTTTTGCTTTGCTAAGTCAAACAATGACCCAATCCTCTGATACTCAAAGATCAGAAGAAATGATTTATTCTGCCCAACCCCACTCTCCTATTACCTTTCACCAGAGTTGTCAGCTCTAGTTGATCATATTTCCAGAGATATGAACACACGCCACCTTTCTCAGACCACGCCACATCCAACCCCAACACAACCACACACTCCGCTTCACTCTGCAAACCCCAATGGTGACCATCACAAAGCAATGAGTTCCCTGGCCAATTCCCTGATAATGCTAGATGCAGTATTAAAACCTCCAAAGTAGATAGAATTTTTTTTTTTTTTTTTTAAGAACAGAAATTATTTGCGATGTGGATGTCACTGGCAAGGCCAGGATTTATGGCCTGTCCCTAACTGCCCCTTGAACTGAGTGGCTTGCTCGGGCCGTTTCAGAGGGCAGTTTAGAGTCAACCTCATCGCTGTGGGTCTGGAGTCACACGTAGGCCAGACCAGGTAAGGACAGTACATTTCTTTCCCAAAAATGACAATCGTGAACCAGGTGGGTTTTTACAACGAGAGAAATTCCTGGGAGAAACTCAGCATGTCTAGCAGAATCTGGGGAAGGAAATCAGAGTTAATGTTTCAGTTCCAGAACTGAAGGAGGGCCATTGGATCAGAAACATTTACAGATTTCTCTCTCCACAGATGCTGCCAGACCTACTGAGTTTCTCCAGCAATTTCTGTTTTTGTTTCTAATTTCCAGCATCCACAGCTGTTTGGTTTTTGTTTTGTTCAGGGTTTTTACAGCAACCTGTCAAAGTTGCCATTAAATGTTAAAGAATCTCCAGATTTATTAACTGAATTTAAATTCTCCCAGACGCCATGGCAATATTTGAACACACACGTCCAGGATCCCGATTTCTGGTGTATAACGTGGACCTCATTGTCTGGACCCGAGGATTACTAGTCCAGTGATATTATCTCCCCCAAAGCAAATCACTTCCCATCATTTTAACAAAAAGAAATAGGAACAGGAATCGGCACCTCAAGCCTGCTCCACCATTCAGTAGGCTGATCTAATATTCTTAGCATCCTCTTTCCTGCCCTATCCCTACAACCCTTGATTTCCCATCTGATCAAGAATCTATCTCAGCCTTAAACATACAGAAGGACTCTGCCCCCACAGCTCTCTGTGGCAGTGAGTTTCAAAGACTCAACCCTCTCCAAAAAGAAATTCCTCCTCATCTTGGCCTTAAATTGGTGCCCCTTTATTCTGAGGCTGTGCTCTCTGGT
Source organism: Ginglymostoma cirratum (assembly GCA_024137785.1). Lineage (NCBI taxonomy): Eukaryota > Metazoa > Chordata > Chondrichthyes > Orectolobiformes > Ginglymostomatidae > Ginglymostoma > Ginglymostoma cirratum. Next base: position 59,041,569 of record JAHRHZ010000264.1, on the reverse strand, counting down.
CCTAGACTCTCTCAACATTCTTTCAGCATTTACGCTGTTAAGCCCTTTAAGAATCCTAGAGGTTTCAATGAGATCACCTCTCATTCTTCTAAACTCTTGAGCAGAGTCCCAACCTGTTTAGCCTTTACTCACGAGACAATCCCTCCCTACCAGGGATCATCCCAGTGAGCCTTCTCTGAATTGCTCCAAATGAAATGAAATATTTCCTTAAACAAGGGAACCAAAACTGTTCACCGTGCTCCAGATGTGGTCTCCCCAGCACCTTGTACAGTTACCGTAAGACTTCCATAGTGTCACACTCCAACCCCATTGAAATAAGGGCCAACATTCCATGACCCTTCCTGATTATCTGCTGCCCATGGGCGAGCTTTCTGTGTTTCATGCACAGGTCCCCCCAGTCCCTTTGTGTTGCAGCTTTCTGCAGTTTTTCTCCGTTGCAATAATACGATTTTCTTCTCCCTTTGAAAATGAACAACTTCACATTTTCCCGTACTATACGCTATTTACCAACTTGCATAACCTACTAATATCTCCGATGGTCTGTGTCCCTCTCGTAACCTGCCTTTCCACCTCAACAACTAAATATGGTAGAGCAGTATGGAGTAACAGTGTAGTTGTTCAGGGTTTCTGCTATTGGACAGGCGCTACCACATTGATGAAGCAATTCACATCCTTGAACCCAAAATGGCTCAAAGCTTCTAATTACTTTGTTTCCTACCAATTAACTTTTGCACGTCAGCCAGGTCTCAGTGGGTAGCACACTTGCCTCTGAGTCATGCTCTGAAGGTCATGGGTTCAATTGCCTTGAGAGATTTGAGCGCATCGAGTCAAGTCCAATGCTCCCGTCCAGGACAGAGGGGAGTGCCACACTGCCAGAAATGCCGTCTCTCAGATAAACGGTTAGACACATGGCCCATCTGCCCTCTCATACAGATGGCAACAATGGATAGCATTATCTTCACGAGCAGCAGAGGAGTTCATCAGAGGCCAGAGAGCACTAGGACATAGATGAGGCTGGGACCCTCCTGAACGGGCCATGGTGTTCATCATAATTCAACCATCTCAGAAATACCCAAGTGCTCTCCACGTCTCTCCAAATACAGCATCCAATTGGTGTAAAAATATGCCAGGATTGTTACCCGTCCCAGAATAACTCTAGATATTACTTTATAGTAACACCCCCAAGACTTTGTAGAATAGAATAGAATAGAATCCCTACTGTGCGGAAACAGGCCCTTCAGCCCAACAAGTCCACACTGACCCTTGGAGCATACCACCCAGACCCATTCCCCTATAACCCACCTAATCTACACATCCCTGAACACTACGGGCAATTTAGCATGGCCTATCCGCCTCGCCTGCACATTTTTGGACTGTGGGAGGAAACCAGAGCACCCGGAGGAAACCCACCCCCCCACCCCCGGCCGAGGACACGGGGAGAACGTGCAAACTCCACACAGGCAGTCGCCCGAGGGTGGAATTGAATCCGTGTCCCCGGTGCTGTGAGGCAGCAGTGTTAACCACTGAGCCACTGTGCCGTCCCTAAAGACGCTGCACAGGAGTGTTTTGCAAACATTACCGGTGATCCACACCCTGTTAAGAGGGCAGAGGAACAAAAAACTCAGAGGTAAGGCTTCAGTCACAATAGTCTGACTGGACCATGGGGATGTTCTCTCTTTGGAGACAGCTGACGGGTGGTTTAACCTAAAGGTCACCATATCACAGCCAAGGGGAGAGGTTCACAAGGTGAGACCTTAAATCGTAACTTCAGCCAAGGTGGGAATTGAACCTTTGCTCATGGTGTCATTACATTGATTGATTGCCAACCAGCCATCCAGTCATGTAGACCTCAATTCAACTTATCAGGTTTTTCTTCCAGATGAGGCTAGAGGGGTTCAAAGACCTACTACTGTTCCTTTTGCTATGTTCCACATCCCTTATCCCACAAGTATCTATCAGAGTCATGGGCCTTTCAACCAGCTGATGAACCTGGTGGAGACTAAGTATTTGTTCGAGGGATCTTCCCGGACTTGATTATTGCACTTTGGCAATTCATTCTGAGACTGAGCCCTTCGGGGCTCATTAGAATTCTTTTATCTTCACCATCCAACAGGCTCAGCTCTGCTCATCGCTTGCGTTCCTCAGCTGTAATTCAGTCAGTCATGTCAGTACTGTTGGTATTCTACACCGTAACCACCGAGATCTGGTTTAGCATTGCTCTCGCTGTTAGAAACTCAGATCAAGCAGGGTTGAACAGAATGGCAGGAACAGATTAGAGGGACTGAAAGGCCACCTTCTAAGAAAGAGCTGAGGAAGCCACAAAAGGAGCTGTAACAATCCCAAAACCAAACCCAAAATGTCTTTCAAAGGCGATGGCAGTGGACCAGATTGGAGGGGGTTACATGTTCTTTCACTGTTCTCGAGTGGCGTGTCCATTCCTCACCCCTGCACGCTGATTCTCACCCACCTTCCCCAGGCATTGAACCAAAGCTCGGTGGCTGATGCTGGTCAGAATGACTTAATGCTGCAAAAGCAGCATTCCAAAGACGAGACCACCCAGGCCGGCTAAATTACTGCACTCAACTGTCAGAGAGAAAACTCAACTACAAACAACAGCTGAGTCACTGATTTAAAACAGATAAAACCAGGCAAGGGGACAGAAAGAGAGAGAGAGAGAGAGAGAGAGAGAGAGAGAGAGAGAGAGAGAGAGAGAGAGAGAGAGAGAGAGAGAGAGAGAGAACACACAAGAGGCAAAAAAGGTAGCGAGGGGAAAATTCAAGTGAGAGAAGGAAAAAAGGTTTCATGAATGCACTGGGATAATCCACCAGTTCAACATGACACAACCTTTCTAGAGCCAACCCCTCCTATTGTCGAAGCTGCCATTGATTAAGCAGAAATACCTTTGTCTAAAACTCTGAACCATTCACATCCTACACAACAGCTGGAGGCAAACACACAAGGATTGAGAGCAGGCCATTCAGCCCCTCAAGCTTGGTACACGATTCAGTAAGGTCATGATTGGATTGCAGCATGAACCTCAAATTCCTTTATTTGTTCATGAAACATGGGCTTCTCTGGTCAGGCCAGCATTTACTGACCATCCCCAACTGCCTGTTAGCGACTAACAATAAGGTAGCGTGTAATGGCAGACGATGTGATAACTGTTTGATGGGCCAAATATCCTGCTACTGTGCCTGCAAGGATTCCACGATTGGGTTCAGTTGCCGTGTTAAGCCCATAAGATGCTATTGCAAAAGAAGGCAATTCAGGCCATCAACTCTCCCTTGCCCTCAATTCCAACCATTAAAAGTAATTTTTCTTCATCATCTCTATCCATTCCTCATTATAATCTTGTCAACTTTGATCAAATTAACCTTTAAATTTCAGGAACTACAACCCTGGTGTGCGCGCGCGATCTCTGCTTGGAACTACCAGGTTGCACTTCCTTCAATACCAGTCTATATCCTTTCCTTAATTCATTCAGCACACATGGCATCACTGGCTTGGCAAGAGGGCATTACCCATCCCTATTTGCCCTCAAGGTGGTGGTAATGGTGAGCTGCTTTCTTGAACCACTGCAGTCCATGTGCTGTATGTAGACCCACAATACCCTTAGGGAGGGAATACCATGATTTTGACCCAGTGATACTCAAGGAATGGTGATATATTTCCAAGCCAGGATGGTGAGTGGCTTGGAAGGGAACTTGCAGGCGGTGGTGTTCCCATAGGAAGTGGTGTTCCTCCAAGGAGGGAAGAGGTGTTGGGTAGGCTAAAGGATATTAAGGTGGATGAATCCCCAGGACCGGATGGGATCTATCCCAGGATGCTGAGGGAGGCGAGAGAGGAAATAGCTGGGGCCCTGACAGATATCTTTGTAGCATCCTTAAACACAGGTGAAGTGCCGGAGGACTGGAGAGTTGCTAATGTTGTCCCCCTGTACAAGAAGGGTAGTAGGGATATTCCAGGTAACTACAGACCAGTAAGCCTGACGTCAGTGGTGGGAAAGTTGCTGGAGAAGGTACTGAGGGATAGAATCTATTTATATTTGGAAAAGAATGGGCTTATCAGTGATAGGCAACATGGTTTTGTGCAGGGGAGATCATGCCTTACTAACTTGATAGAGTTCTTTGAGGAAGTGACCAAGTTGATAGATGAAGGAAGGGCTGTAGATGTCATCTACATGGACTTTAGTAAGGCGTTTGATAAGGTTCCCCATCGTAAACTAATGGAGAAAGTGAAGTCACATGGTGTACAGGGTGTTCTAGCTAGGTGGATAAAGAACTGGTTGAGCAACAGGAGACAGAGAGTAGTAGTTGAAGGGAGTTTCTCGAAATGGAGAAAGGTGACCAGTGGTGTTCCACAGGGATCAGTGCTGGGGCCACTGTTGTTTGTGATATACATAAATGATCTGGAAGAGGGCATAAGTGGTCTGATCGGTAAGTTTGCAGATGACACGAAGATTGGGGGAGCAGCAGAAAGCATAGGGGATTGTCAAAGAATACAGGAGAATATAGATAGCCTGGAGAGTTGGGCGGAGAAGTGGCAGATGGAGTTCAATCCGGGCAAGTGTGAGGTGATGCATTTTGGGAGGTCTAATTCTAGAGCGAACTATACTGTAAACGGAAGAGCCTTGGGAAAAGTTGATGAGCAGAGAGATCTGGGAGTTCAGGTCCATTGTACCCTGAAGGTGGCTGCACAGGTGGATAGAGTGGTCAAGGCGGCATATGGTATGCTTGCCTTCATCGGACGGGGTATCGAGTATAAGAGCTGGCAGGTCATGTTAAAATTGTACAAGACTTTGGTTCGGCCGCATTTAGAATACTGTGTACAGTTCTGGTCGCCACATTACCAAAAGGATGTGGAAGCTTTGGAGAGGGTACAGAGAAGGTTTACGAGGATGTTGCCTGGTATGGAAGGTGCTAGCTATGAAGAGAGGTCGAGTAGGTTAGGATTGTTTTCATTAGAAAAAAGGAGATTGAGGGGGGACCTGATTGAGGTCTTCAAGATCATGAAGGGTATAGACAGGGTTGATAGAGATAAGCTTTTTCCCAGGGTGAGGGATTCGATAACGAGGGGTCACGCGTTCAAGGTGAGAGGAGAAAAGTTTAAGGGGGATACACGCGGAAAGTACTTTACACAGAGGGTGGTAGGTGCCTGGAACGCGTTGCCTGCAGAGGTAGTAGAGGCAGGCACGGTAGATTCATTTAAGGTGCGTCTGGACAGATGCATGAGTAGGTGGGGAGCAGAGGGATACAGATCCTTAGGAATTGGGCGATAGGTTTGGACAGTGGATTTGGATCGGCACAGGCTTGGAGGGCTGAAGGGCCTGTTCCTGGGCTGTAAGTTTTCTTTGTTCTTTCTTTATATATCTGCTGCCCTTGTCCCTCGAGATGGAAGTGGTCGTAGGTTTGGAAGGTGCTGAGGATCTTTGGTGAATTTCTGCAGTGCATCTTATAGTTGGTACACACTGCTGTTACTGAGCGTCGGTGGTAGAGGGAGTGAACTTTGAAGGTGGTCAATACTGGTTAGGGCCATTTCGGACTGAGATGAGGAGAAATGTCTTCACCCAGAGTGGCAAGCCTGTGGAATTCTCTGCCACAGAAAGTGGGTGAAGCCAAAATATTGAACGTTTTCGATAAAGGGCTTAGACATAGGGCTAAAGGGATTATAGGATTTCGGAGAAAGTGGGAACAGGGGACCGAGTTGGATGATCAGCCATGATTATATTAAATGCAGGAGAAGGTTTGATGGGCTACTCCTGTCCCTATTTTCAATGTTTCTATGAAAAAGGTAGTGGAAGCAGAGCTCAAGTATTGTTAAGGCAGAGATGTTTTAATGCTGGCTAAACACTAGGGGTTGGGGGCAGGGGTGGGGTAGAAAGGTTACAGTGAAGTGGAGGGGGTGGGGGGGGTGGAAGATGGGTTAGCTGGAACATGGATTTGAGATTATGATCAGATCAAGCATGATCTTACTGAGAATGTAAGAAATAGGTGCAGGAGTAGGCCATCTGGCCAATCTAGTCTGCTCTGCTATTCAATAAGATCATGGCTGATCTTTTCGTGGACCCAGCTCCACTTACCTGTCCGCTCACTGCGACCCTTAAGTCCTTTACTGTTCAACGATCTGTCTCTGCCTTAAAAACATTTAACAAGGTAGCCCCAGCTGCTTCACTGGGCAGGGAATGCCACAGATTCACAATGTTTTAGATGAAGAAGGAGGGATGAGTAGACTGGAGGGGCCAAATGGCCTATGCCTGCTCCCTATTTGCTTATGCTCAAGGGAGATCCCTCTGCATGCATATACTTCAACATGAATAACCAAAGAGTATAATGCACTACAGAAAACATGTACAGAGTCCTACAACACAGGGACAGGCCATTCAGCCCAAACGGGCCCATGTGACCAAAACGTCCATCCACGCTAACCCCATTTCCCTGTACTTGGCCCATGTCCTTCTAAACATCTCCTATCCATGTATTGAAATGCTAATGTACCTGCCTCAACCAATTCTGCTGGCAGCTCATTCCACATGCATAGCACCCTCTCTGTTAAAAAAGTCTCACTAACCCGTGTGAACGAGTGCTTTCTCATCAACTCCAACCAGATCAGTTCCAGTGATATACTGGTGATGAGGAGACATTTCTTCACCAAAAGAGTCGAATTCATTACCACAGGAAGTAGTTGATGCCAAAATATTGGCTGTATTCAAGATGCGGCCAGATATAGCACCTGGGGCAAATGGGATCAAAAGTTAGGGGGAGAAAGCAGGATTACGCAATTGTCCGAGATAACATGGTGTCAAGCTGGATGTACACAGCAGGCCAAGCAGCATCATAGGAGCAGGAAAGCTTGACGTTTTGGGCCTAGACCCTTCATCAGAAAGGTCTAAGCCCGAAACGTCAAGCTTTCCTGCTCCTATGCTGCTGCTTGGCCTGCCGTGTTCATCCAGCCCCACACCTTGTTATCTCAGATTCTCCAGCATCTGCAGTTCCTATTATCTCTTAGGCTATTGTCCCGCAGGCCCGACCAGTCCCCCTCCACCGACACCCTCATTCGCTTAGCCAAACTCATGCTCACCCTCAACAACTTCTCTTTCAATTCCTCCCACTTCCTACAGACAAAGGGGGTGGCCATGGGTACCCGCATGGGCCCAAGCTACGCCTGCCTCTTTGTAGGTTACGTGGAACAATCCCTCTTCTGTACCTACACTGGCCCTAAACCCCACCTCTTCCTCCGTAACATTGATAACTGTATCGGCACCACCTCGTGCTCCTACAAGGAGCTCGAACAGTTCATCCACTTCACCTTCCACCCCAACCTGAAGTTTACCTGGACCATCTCGAACACCTCTCTCTCCTTCCTAGACCTCTCTGGCAACTACCTGGAAACCGATATCCATTTCAAGCCCGACTCCCACAGCTACCTGGAATACACCTCCTCCCACCCACCTTCCTGCAAAAATGCCATCCCCTATTCCCAATTCCTTCGCCTCTGCCGCATCTGCTCCCAGGATAAGACATTCCACTCCCGAACATCTCAGATGTCCTCGTTTTTCAAGGACTGCAACTCACCCCCACTCAGTGGTCGAGAACACCCTCGACCGTGTCTCCCGCATTTCCCACAACTCATCCCTCACACCCCGTCCCCGCAATAACAACCAAAGCAGAATCCCCCTCGTCCTCACGAACCACCCCACCAACCTTCGGATCCAACGCATCGTCCTCCGACACTTCCGCCATCTGCAATCCGACCCCACCAAAGACATTTTTCACTCCCCACCCCTACCTGCTTTCCAGAGGGACCACTCTCTCCGCGACTCCCTTGTCCGCTCCACACTCCCCTCCAGCCCCACCACACCCAGCACTTTTCCCTGCAACCGCAGGAAGTGCTACACCTGCCCCCGCACCTCCCCCCTCACCCCAATCCCAGGCCCCAAGACTACTTTCCACATCAGGCAGATGTTCACCTGCACATCTGCCAATGTGGTATACTGTATCCGCAGTTCCTGTTGTGGCCTCCTCTACATCGGGGAAACCAAGCGGAGGCTTGGCGACCGCTTTGTGGAACACCTGCGCTCAGTTCGCACTAAACAACTACACCTCCCAGTCGCGAACCATTTCAACTCCCCCCTCCCACTCCTTGGAGACATGTCCATCCTGGGCCTCCTGCAGTGCCACAACGATGCCACCCGAAGGTTGCACAAACAGCACCTCATATTCCACTTGGGAACCCTGCAGCCCAATGGTATCAATGTGGACTTCACAAGCTTCAAAATCCCCCCCTCCCCCAACTGCATCCCAAAACCAGCCCAGCTCATCCCTGCCTCCCTGAACTGATCTTCCTCTCACCTATCCCCTTGTCCCACCTCAAGCCCCACCCCCATCTCCTAACCTCATCCCGGCCCCTTGACCTGTCCATCCTCCCTGGACTGACCTATCCCCTCCCTAACTCCCCACCTACACACCTTTACTGGCTCCATCCCCACCTCTTTGACCTATCTGTCTCCTCTCCACCCATCTTCTCCTTTATCCATCTATCCGCCTCCCCCTCTCTCCCTATTTCAGAAACCCCTTCCCCTCCCCCATTTCTGAACAAGGGTCCAGGCCCTAAACGTCAAGCCTTCCTACTCCTATGATGCTGCTGGGCCTGCTGCGTTCATCCAGCTCTACTCCTTGTTATCTTAGGCTATTGAGTTGGATGATCAGTCATGATTGTGAACAGCAGAGCAGGCTCGAAGGGCTGAATGGCCTCCTCCTACTCCTATCTTCTATGTTTCAATCTCATCTCCAATAGCCAGGAGCTAAACCAGCTGAGAACAAGAATCAAAACAAGGAAACTTGCAGCTCTATAAGTAATCTTTCCTTTGGAGCAGGGGTCACTCAGCTGGTAGCACATCTTTTTATCTTTCCGTAGTTTTGCTCGAGGGCTGAAACAGGGAAAAAAGTTTTTACAAAACTAAGCATTGTGACAGGGATTGCCGCACGTTTTAAAAGTGACCCTGACACACATTGTAGGTGCTGTTTGTTCAAGCAGTAGCCAAGGTTTAGTGCAAACAGATGGAGCCAGGGGATATGGGAAGGGAGATTCGAGTGAAGAACAAAGAACAATACAGAACAGGACCTTCAGCCCTCCAAGCCTGCCCTGACACAGTTTTAGTACAGAGGGCAAACCCTTCACTTACAGGATCCGAATCCCTCTATTGCCTTCCTATACACTTATTCGCTCAGGTGCTTTTTGAATGCTGCTATTGTGTTTGTTTCCACCGTTTCCTCTGGCAGCACGTTGCAGGCACTCTGCACCCTTTGTGTGAAAAGCTTAGCCACGTTGAACCTGTGTCCCCTAGTAATTGACCCCTCCACCCTGGGAAAAAGCCTCATACTTTCCACTCTATCCATGTCATTCACAATATTATAAATTTTTAACCAGGTTGCCCCGCAACCTCCTGCGTTCCAGAGAAAACAAACGCATTCTAGCCAACCTTTCTTCATAGCTAAAACCCCCCATACCAGACAACATCCTGTTAAACCTTTTTTGTACCCTCTCCAAACATCCACATCCTTTTGGTAGCATGGTAACCAGAACTGTATGCAACATTCCCAGTGTGCTGTAACTAAAGTTCTATAAAGCTGCAGCGTAACTCATCTACCCTTATACTCAATGCCCCTTCCAATGGGCCCAACACCTGAAGAAGTAGTAAGACTCGGAAAACTTGTTTTCGAATAAACCAGTTGGACTATAACCTGGTGTCGTGTGACTTCTGGCCTTGTCCACCCCAGTCCAACACCAGCATCTCCACATCATGCCTTCCGGGGAAGCCTTTTTCACTACCTGTGCTGCCACCTTCAATGATCTGTGGAACCTGCACACCCCGATGCCTCTGCGTATCAATGCTCCTGAGGGTTCTGGCATTCACTGTATAACTTCTACCTGAAATTGACCTTCCAAAATGCATCACCTCACATTTGTCTGCCCATGCCTCCAACTGATCTATATCCTACTGTATCCTCTAACAATCCTCTTGCCAATTTGGCCAGTACCAAGCAGCTAATTGGTGGGTGCAGTCATGACCAGTGGCCTTGTGCCTGCGAACAACAATGTGATTGGCTCCCAGTTTATGGGTGTGAATGCCTAGTTTAAGGACAACTATGTAAATCCAATCCATTGTCAGATGGGTGCAGCCCCAACAACACTCAAGAAGCTCAACCCCATCCAGGACAAAGCAGCCGCTTGATTGGCACCACATCCACAAACATCCCACTCCCTCCACCACCGACACTCAGTAGCAGCAGTGTGTATTATTCTACAAGATGCACTGCAGAAATTCACCAAAGGTTCCTTAGACAGCACCTTCCAAACCCACATCCACTTCCATCCAGAAGGACAAGGGCAGATGATATATGGGAACACCTCCCCCAGCAAATTCCCTTCCAAGCCACTCACCATCCTGAGATAGAAATATACCACCATTCCTTCACTGTCACTGGGTCAAAATCCTGGAATTCCCTCCCTAAGGGCACTGTAGATCTACCTACAGCACAGAAACTGCAGTCGTTCAAGGCGGCAGCCCACCCCCCACCTTCTCTGGGGCAACTAGGGATAGGTGATAAATGCCAGCCCAGCCAGTGACACCCCACATAACTCCCACGTGGAAGTTGTAAAAAAAAAACTGTTTATGTCAGTGAATTCTGCATTCGCACCATGCACCATCTCACCAGGCAGAGATGTTTTCTTGAAATTCTTCATTGTATTTATGAGCGTGTCATTTGTAGACTCTGCAATGTGTTCTCTGCACCTGCCCTGAGACAATCCTCGATATCATCTTCAAGTTCCTTCCTCAGGTCAACCCTGGCCTTGAATTGGAGAATAGCCATCATTCAGAGGGCGGCCATTTGACCAACCACACCCATGCCAGCTCTTTGCATGGCCAACTCAATTCGAGACACACACACACCTCCAGCCTTTTCTGTGATCTTGCGATCTTTGTTAGATAATTTCCAATTCCCTTTCGTAAACAACAATACAATCTGTTTAATTTTTTTTTAAACCAATAGTCCCAAAATTTAAAACATGTTGCAAGTCACGACCTGCTAAAAGTAACTTTGAAGAATCCGCATCTGTGTGAAACTAAGTGTTTACCATCTCATTATCACAGCGGCTAATAGCAGAAGGATTTTCTCTTCACTGATTCATGAACGTGGGACTGTCACTTTTCGCCAAAACAATCTTGTTGTTTGCAAAGACGGGAAACAATGGAGTTTGACAGACTCCTTAATAATCCAAAACCTGCCAAATTCCATGACACTGACAGCTTCAAAACTGCAGTTTGCAAATATAAGATAACAAGGTGGGGAGCTGGATGAACACAGCAGGCCAAGAAGCAGCAGAGGAGCAGGAAAGCTGACGTTTCGGGCCTAGACCCTTCCCCTCCCCCATTTCTGAA
>JAHRHZ010000264.1:59017287-59029729 GCA_024137785.1 Ginglymostoma cirratum | reverse complement strand
TTCCCCTCCCCCATTTCTGAATAAGGGTCTAGGCCCGAAACGTCAGCTTTCCTGCTCCTCTGATACTGCTTGGCCTGCTGTGTTCATCCAGCTCCCCACCTTGTTATCTCAGATTCTCCAGCATCTGCAGTACCTACTCTCTCTGAAACAATTTGCAAATATATCCTGGACTAGGCAGCATCCCCTGGTGAGGGGAGGTGGTGGGGGATATATGGGCAAGCGACATGCAATGATAGCACCAAACACACAAACACAAGGTATTTCAAACACTGACCGCCATAGGTCACCTGGGACCTGAGCTCTGGAATTCCCTCCCTAACCCTGACTGGGTCTCCTCCATTAAATAGTGCTTCCTGAAATGACTCTCCAACTGAGCTTTTGCTTACATGTTGGACCACAGAAGTAGGCCATTCAGCCCCTCGAGCCTGCACGGCTATTCAATAGGGTCATGGTTATTCCGACATTCCACCTTTCTGTCATGACGCTTACGTCCTTTATGAATCTGGCTCAGCCCTAAATATAAACAAGGACTGTTCCCCCACAGGCAAGGAGTTGCAAAGACTCTCAACCCTTAGAAGAAATTCCTCCTCATTTCAGTCTTAAATTGGCATCCCTTTTTTTCTGAAACTGTGCTTCCTCGTTCTAGAGACTCTCACATGAGGGGAAACATCCTCTCAGCTTTTAACCCTGTCAAGCCCGTTAAGAATCCTGTATGTTTCTATGAAATCACCTCTCATTCTTCTAAGTTCCAGTCAGTAGAGTCCCAGCACCCTGTATAATTGAAGGAAACGTTCCCTACTCTTGTCCTCCAATCCCCTTGAAGTAAGGGCCAACATTCCATTAGTCTTAAGGAGAGAGATATCTTTGGATGTCGGAAATCAGAAGTTGCTGGAAAAACTCAGCAAGTATGGATGAAAGTTTAAAAGAAAGGTCACCGGATCAGAAACATGAACTCTGTTCTCTCTCTAAAGATGTTGCTATTCTGAATGGGTTTTTCCAGTAATTTCTGTTTCTGATTTCATTAGCTTTGCTGATTCTCAATCAAAACATCTAACGTTGTTGGTTGTCAATGCTACTTGCTTGATCTATTTCATTCCTATGAAGCACTGAGGCTGTCGTGCCACATTAGAGGGTGCTCTATAAATACAAGTTATATGTTTACACTCATTAGGTCACGTTTTATGAAGGGTTTCCAGTGTAGAAGTTTGTTTAAATTACTCTCTAGCAACATGACTGTTTAGCAGTACAAAGATATATTCTAGAGATCGTGTGGGGAGGACATTACATTCATAAAGACTGATTTGGATGGAACTGCCTCCTGTCAGAAATTAAGATGAACTTAAACCTTTCCAAATGCTACTGTTAATGAACAACTTGCAGATAAAACATGAAACAGCGTCCTGAGGCAGTTGCAGAGGCCCAAGGGAAAAGAGCATTGCAATAGTCTAATTAGTAAGTTTGCAGACGACACCAAGACTGGTGAAGCTGCAGATGGTGAGGAGGATTCTCAGAGGATACAGCAGGGTGTAGATCGGTTGGAGGCATGGGCAGAAAAATGGCCGATCGAGTTTAAGTGTGAAGTGATGCATTTTGGAAGGTCAAGTACAGGCAGAAGTTATACAACAAATGACAAAACCCTTCAAAGTATTGATACGCAGAAGGATCTGGGTGTGCAGGTCCCACAGATCACTGAGGGTGGCAGTGCAGGTAGATACTGTTTAAAAAAAGGCCTACGGCATGCTTGCCTTCATTGGAAGGGGCACTGAGTACACGGACAGGCAAGTTATGCTGCAGCTTTATAGAACTTCAGTTAGGCCACCCTTGGAATATTGGATCACCACACTACTAGAAGGACGTGGATGCTTTGGAGAGGTTACAGATCAGGTTTACCAGGATGGTGTCTGGTGTGGGGGATTTTAGCTATGAAGAAAGGTTGGATGGATAGGGTTTGTTTTCATTGGAACACAGAGGGTTGAGGGGGAACCTGATCGAAGTTTAAAAGATCGTGAATGGCATGGATAGAGTGCAAAGTACAAGGCTTTTTCCCCCCAGGGTGGAGGGGTCAAATACTGGGGGACACAGGTTCAAAGGTGCGAGGTTGGGGTGGGGGTTGATTCAAAAGAGATGTGCAAGGCAGGTTTTTCACACAAAGCCGGGTGAGTGCCTAGAACGCATTGCCAGAGAAGGTGGTGGAAGCAGACACAATAGCAGCATTCAAGAGATAGCAGGAACTGCAGATGCTGAAGAATCTGAGATAACAAGGTGTAGAGCTGGATGAACACAGCAGGCCAAGCAGCAGAGGAGCAGGAAAGCTGACATTTCAGGCCTGGACCCTTTTTCAGCATTCAAGAAGCACTTGGATGAATACATAAACAGCAAGGGATACGGATCTTGTAAGCGAAGACAGTTTTAGTATGGAAGGGCAAAATGTGTCAGCACAGGCTTGGAGGGCCGAAGGGCCTGTTTCTGCACTGTCTTGTTCTTTGAAGGGTGTTAAGATCATTAAGGGAGTTGACAAAAAGTGGGTATGAGAAAGCACGGCCGAGAGACCAGGAGGGTGGTCGCGTTTAGATATTCCATTTGGAGAAGTGTTACCTCAAAGGCAGGCTCAGTTCGAGTCTCGTTCTGAAAATTTAAGCACACAAGTCCAAGGTTCAAACCGAGAGGAGAAAGATTTTAAAACAGGACCGGAGGGACAACTGTTTCAAACAGAGGGTAGTGCGAGCTGCCAGGGGAAGCGGTGGAGGCTGGTACAATTACAGCATTTAAAAAGGCAGCTGGATGGGTACATGAATAGGAAGGGTTTAAGAGGGATATGGGCCAAATGTGACTAGATTAATTTAGGATATCTGATCAGCATAGACTAGTTGGACCAAACTGTGCTATACGACTCTGACTTTATGACCGCAGGTTCTCAGAACAGCACCGAGTCTGTCAGTGTTACTAACGTTCCAGCAAAATATTAAACTGAGGGTGTTAACTGACCATTCAGACGGACGCAGAAAATTCAAGGATCACCTCTGATGAGCAGAGGAGGGTTCCTATCTGTCTTAAATCAACTCTTCTGCTTAAGCTTACATCCCCCACAGTTTAGCTGATCATTATTTCATTTGTCCGCTGGGGCTTTCAGTGCACAAATTTGCCAATGATTACACTACATTTGTACATAATTTGGCTGTAAAAGCACTTTGGAAGATGGAGAGGTGCTACATAAATGCAAGCTCGTTCTTTTCTCCGAAACCTGCAAAAGGGCATGAATAATTCAGCTGCTCGGGAGGACAGTTCAACAAGAATGGGCCAGAGAGGAGAGGTGACAGGGAATATTTGAGCGATCCCAAGAACAAATTTTTTTAATCAAAAAATGGTCAGGGGAAAATTAAAAATCAAGCTGAATATTGGTTCCTGCAGAATCACAGCACACGGTACTGCGTTCAGAGAAGAGTCATAAAACAGAATAGCTGAAGTGCCAGAGAGAATTACAATAATTACAAGCTATTTCAGTGCTCATTATGAGAAGCCACACGTTGAGCATTGCACTGATGCCTGCAGGAAATATTGACCTGGTTGTCCTTGCTCTTGACCTTCCAGGACATTAGAGAGAAGAAACGAAGACAGATTGAGAGTGTGTTCTCGGCTGCCATCCTCTCTGACCCCAGAGGGTCCATACAGACACCACTATCGCGGGAGAGCTCCCCTGGGGAGCCCAAGGTGAGGAAGAGGAAGCTCGGTGCATGCCCAGTGCACCGGCAAAGTACTTAAAGGGCAGTCCAGCCATCTGAGGGAAGGGGCAGCCAGTGAGGTGATGGTGTGGGGGTGCCAGTGTCAGACAGGGGTGGGGGGGGGGGGGGGGGGGGGGGGGGAAGGACAGACTCAGAAATCACACAACTCCCGGTTATAGCCTAACAGGTTTTTATTTGAAAACACAAGCTTTCATAGCACTGCTCCTTGGTCAGATGTAGTGACTTCGGACAGTGAGGAAATGGTTTATGGAGAGCAAGCTCGCTGGCCTCAGTTCATCCATCCATTCCCACTCCCCACCCCTGCACACAGCCAGGCACAGAGACTGGAATGTGCTCTGGCTCTAGCTGTCACACCTGGGTCTCGGGGTGGGGGATGGGGGGTGCGCGTTCGAGGTTGTACAAAATCCAGACTGATGCTCTCTTAACACAGTAACGAAGGAGTGCTGCACTGTCAGAGGTGCCATATTTTGTATGAAATCTGACCAACAAGCACTCAAACATAGAACAGAGGAGCAAGAGTAGGCCATTCAGCCCTTTGAGCCTGCTCCAAGATTCAATTGGATCGTCACCCAACTCAGTCCCCTGGTCCCACTTTCTCCCCATGCCCTTGGATCCCTATAGCCTCAAGAATTATATCAAACTCCTTCTTAAACACAACGTTTTGGCCTCCATCGTTTTCTGTGGCAGAGAATTCTGCAGGCTCCCCACTCAGTGAAAACATTTCTCCTCAGCTCAGTCCTCAATGGCCCACACCGTTTCCTTAGGCTGTGCCCCCTGGTTCTGGACTCTCTGGTCATTGGGAATGTGTTTTCTGCATTAGCTTTGCCTCCAAGAGATGTAAAGGGTATGCTGAATACTGTGAACAGTGAAGATTCTGGTCACATTCTTATCATGGTTTGTTTCTTTCATCAAAAACCACCATAAAATGGAAGGCCCAGCCAGCACTGGTGTAATCCCATTCAGGATTGAGACTCCTGGTCACGGACTGATGAAGATCTTGGAGATCCAGGGGAATTTCTAGTCGTCTGTTTGGCTCCTCTCAAAGACAACGGAATTTCCACAATCCATAGGCTCTGTTCCCTCTGGGTAACCTTCCATTTTCTTCCATCTCCTGGAGGTCTCCTTTCATTCTGTTGCTATTTCACACTGGGGACTGAGTCACTGGTTTCTCCTTGGGATCACTGGTGATGCCTCCCAACCACGTCATCAAAAATGTCGTGAGTACATTCGGAACAGACCTTTAACACTGCATATTGTCAACATTTTTCGGTTGGGACTTCAGATTTCAGGCTCCACCACATGCAGTAATTTAACAAACACTGCCCCTCTCAAACTACTCTCTTGTCTCACCAACCCCACCCCCCCCCTCTCATGCTGCCCCCCCAACCTTCCCCATCTATAACATTCCTCTTTCTAAAACCTCCACCTGCTGCCTTCCCAGGATTTGAGTGTCAGAGTTGGGATGGCTTGCTGCAGTTATACAGGGCCTTGGTGAGGCCACACACTGGTGTGCAGTTTTGGGTCTCCTAGTCTGAGGAAGGACACTGTTCGTATTGAAGGAGTCTAGCAAACGTTCACCAGATTGATCCCTGGGATGGCAGGACTGACATACAAGGAAAGACCGGATCAATTAGACTTGTACTCACTGGAATTTGGATGAATTGGGGAGTGGGGGAAGCCTCAAACAAAATCCTGATGGGACTGTTCAGGCTAGATGTGCAAAGAATGCTCCCAATGTTTGGGGTGGGGGGGGGTGGAGTCCAGAACTAGGTATCACAGTCTAAGAATAAGGGGTAAGCCATATCAGACTGAGATAACAATTCCTTCACTCAATTGTGAACTTGTGGCATTCTCTACCCCAGGAAGCTATTGGGGCTAGTTTGTCTGGATATATCCAAGAGGGAGCTAGACATGGCCCTACTGGCTAAAGAGATCTAGCGGAATACAGAGAAAGCAGGGAGCGGGATACTATAATTGCATGATAAGCCATGATCATACTGAATGGTGGTGGTGCTGGCTCAAGAGGCCAAATGGCCTACTCCTGCACCTATTTTCTATGTTTCCCTTGCTCCTTCCACTCCTCCCGCCTCCCAGGCCTCCTTTCTTCCTTCCTCTCCCCACCCCTCTTCTCCCCTTCGCCACCCCAACCCGTTCTCCAAAGTGCCCCGACTATGACTGCCTCTGTCGGGGTTGACGGTGGGAGCGAGCAGGAAGCCATCGTTTTGGTAGTTTCATTCATTCTGAAACTTCAGGGCTTACCCACTGTGCTGGTCAAGATCACAGGCAGCTTGCTACCTAATTATAGACCTGCCTTCTGGCCACATTGCCACAACAGCTTGGGTACCAGTGGGTGGGCTTCAAGACGGTGACAAATCTCCTTTCTACCAGCTTCAGGCAGGCTGGGAGAGGATGCTATCCCCTGCGGTCATGCTGCCTCCAGCTCGCCGGTTACTCCAGAGCAACTGTGCCAACTCATCATTTATTAAACAGAAACCGGAGCTTTCAAAGTTGCATCCTCGGAGTGGCCCTTTTGGTGTTATTTTTTCAAAAAAAAAAGGGAGAATTGCAAGGTCTAATTAATACAGTTATCCATAAAATGGAGGCATGGCAGCTGATGTTAACCTGCAAAATTCACCAAGTCTGTTACCAAGGCAGGATGTTTGGGGTCCACTTTCCATCGGGGAATGGGATCAGAGCAGGACTCCCAGGGAAGAGGAGTTGGTTATTCCAGCCCGTTGACTCCGATCACAGCATTCTAGTGAAGAATTGGTGCAGTGGTAATGTCTAAAATTAGGTTACCGTAGGAGCCAGCACACAGCTGGAAGCAGGAGAAGGAATCATAGAATCCCTACAGGGTGGAAGCAAGCCATGCAGCCCATCGAGTGCACTCCGACCCCCTTGAAGAGCATCCCACCCACATACACCTTCCTACACTATCCCTGTATTGCCCTTGGCTAACCCACCCAGCCTGCACACTATGGGGCAATTTAGCCTGGCCAATCCATCCTAACCTGCACATCCTTGGACTATGGAGGAAAGCGGAGCACTCAGAGGAAACCCACACAAACATGGGGAGAATGTTTGTGTGGAGGCTGCACAGTCATCTGAGGCCGAATTGAACCTGGGTCCTGGGCGCTGTGACGCAGCAGCGCTAACCACTGAGTCACTGCGCCACCAATGGAAGAGAGGGGTGCTAGCAGCTTCCATTTCTTTGCTTATTTCTTCCCAGGATGTGAGCAACACTGGTTGGGCACAATATTTATTGCCCATCTCTCATTATCCTGGAACAGATGGTGATGAGCTGCTTTCTTGAATCACATCAGTCCACGGACTGTGGGTCCATGCTTTGCAGGATTGTGCTCCAGAATTCAAACTCTCCACCTTGAATTCAGTCTGGTGATAGGGTTTGTTTCACGGCCTCACCTGTATCCCATGCCACCTGCCAAACTGGCCACATTTCTACACACCGTGAATCTGATTCTCCTTCTCTTCCAAGTTCATTCATTTTAAACTGCCACTTGAACAATCACCCTCAAGCTGCCTCTCTGAAGGTACAATATCCCTGCACTTTTTGTTCTCATATTTACAGCAGCTCTCACATGCTGTCTCTTCATTCTCCTCTCCCAGGAGAAAGACTGCACGGGGTTAAATATGGAGTACAGTTGCTCCCATCAAAACACTCCCAGGACAGGGACAGCATGGGGTTAGATACTGAATACAGCTCCCTCTGCACTGTCCATACACT
This sequence comes from Ginglymostoma cirratum, assembly GCA_024137785.1. Taxonomy (NCBI): domain Eukaryota; kingdom Metazoa; phylum Chordata; class Chondrichthyes; order Orectolobiformes; family Ginglymostomatidae; genus Ginglymostoma; species Ginglymostoma cirratum. Next base: position 59,022,244 of record JAHRHZ010000264.1, on the reverse strand, counting down.
GCCAGGGCAGGTTCAGTGTGCAGTTAGATAAAAAGGGTAAAGAACAGCTCATTTATCCTGCGTACTTCACTGGGACGTGAGCGGGTGTGTTGTGCGAGGACGGGTTTGAATCGATTTGTAGATACACATGATGAATAGCCTCATTGGTGTCGAGTGGGTGAGCAAGACAGGCAAGTGCGGAAGGGGTCAAAGTGAGTGGTGAGAGGGGATAAAAGCAATATAGTTGAAAGAGAGTAGGAGTGAAAAGAATACAAGGTGTCAAATATGATTAAGCTAAAATAAGTAACGATAGAAATGTGAAGCATCGCTGGCAAATCCAGCATTTATTGCCCATCCCCAATGGAGGGGCAAACAACGGAGCTCTGGATCCGGAGTTGTATGTAGTCCAGACCAGGTAGGGTTGGCAGATTTCCTTCCCTGAAGGACAGGAGTGAACCAGGTGGGGCTTTACAACAATTAGAGTCGTTCAGTTTTAGAATTCCAGACTTTTTAAAATTCAATTCAAATTTCACCGCCTGGGATTTGAACTCCCGCCCCCATTGCATTAGCCTAGGATGCTGGATTACTTACCCTATCATCATTAACTGGTAGTAACATTACAATAGTATTGTTCTAACTGGTAATCTCGTTGTGCTAATCTCATTGCATCTGAGAGTTGGGGGGTGGGGGGGGAGATAAAATTTAATTTATGAAATATAAAAGGACTAAGGACTTTTTAAATCTGCCCAAAAAGAATCGTAGAAGATAGGCAGGAGGCGGCCATTCGAGCCTGCTCCGCGACTCTTCACGATCATGGCGGATCATCCAACTCGATAGCCGACTCCTGCTTTCTCCCCAAAACCTTCCATCCCATTCGCCCCAAGTGCTATATCTAGTCCCCTCTTGAATACATTCAATGTTTTGGCATCAACTGCTTCCTGTGGTAATGAATTCCACAGCCTCACCACTCCTTGGGTAAAGAATTGTCTCTTCATCTTCGTCCGAAATAGTCTACCCAGAATCCTCAGACTGTGACCCCCTGGTTCTAGACACACCCACCATCGGTAACATCCTCCCTGCATCTCCCTGTCCAGTCCTGTTCGAATTTTCTAAGTCTCTGAGATCCGCCCCCCCTCATTTGTCTGCGCTCCAGCAAAAACAGTCCTAACCTAGTCAATCTCTCCTCATACGTCAGTCCCACCATCCCCGGAATCAGCCTGGTAAACCCTCGCTGCACTCCCCCGAGAGCAAGGGCATCCTTCCTCAGAAAAGACGACCAAAACTGAGCCCAATATTGTAGGTGTGGCCTCACCAAGGCCCTGTACAACTGCAACAACACATCCCTGCTCCTGTACTCGAAACCTTTCGCAATGAAGGCCAACATACCATTTGCCTTCTTTCCCACCTGCTGCACCTGCATGCTTGCCTTCAGCAACTGGTGCACAAGGACACCCAGATCCTGCTGCACACTCCCCTCTCCCAATTTACAGCCATTCAGATAGTAACCTGCCTTGTTTTTGATTCCAAAGTGAATAACCTCACATTTATCTAAATTTATACTGCATCTGCAATTGATTTGCCTACTCACCCAACCGGGCAAGATCATGCTGAAGGATCTCCGCATCCTTGTCACAGTTCACCCTCCCACCCAACTTTGTATCATCTGCAAACTTGGAGATGTCATATAAGGGAACAAAATGTATATACCTCACTGGGTTCTGGGAATGACTCCAAAAAGGTTGGTCGAGGGCCTCAAGGAGTTCTGACAACGAGATCCGATGTGCTGGAGGCTTGTGAGAACAGACCAGGTTCTCAGAGGAATCACCATGCCAGCAGAGCTTTGATCTGAAGTACAGGCGTTGGGCCACTCCTGTTTGGATTAAGTTTCTATTGGGTTACTGCTGTGGAAGGATTGCTTTGCAAAGTGGAAAACATCACTCACTGCCTTCCTCCAGGAGCTGCCTTCATTAGAAAAGCCCCATGAACAAGTGCAAGGAGACACATCAGATTGTGGTGCGCATTAAAAGCAGGGCACGTCCAAAGCAGCCAGCTGCTGCTCTCAGAGCATGTTTCTGACTCACTCCTGGGATGTGGGAGTTACAGGTCAGGCTGATTGGAGACCTCCAATTACCCCTTGTAATGGCCCACTCCAATCCTGGCAAACTGCTCCTACAAACAGAGACTGGCATTCCAGAGAGTCACAGAGGCAGGTATCACATTACCCAGCTCTGGAATCGCTGCTGCAGGGGCCAGTGTGCGAGCACTGTGTCAATAAAAATGTTGGGGTTCGACTTGGAGTAGCACGGTGGCTCAGTGGTTATCACTGCTGCCTCACAGCACCAGGGACCCAGGTTTGATTCCAGCCTCGGGTCACTGTCTGGAGTTTGCACATTCTCCCCATGTCTGTGTGGGTTTCCTCCGGGTGCTCCAGTTTCCCGCCACAGTCCAAAGATGTGCAGGCTAGGTGGATTGGCCATGCTAAATTGCCCGATAGTGTGTAGGCTATGTGGGTTAGCCATGGGAAATGCAGGGTTTCAGGGTAACAAGATGGGTCCGAGCAGGATGCTCTTCATTGTGGGCTCAATGGGCCGAATGGCCTGCTTCAACATTGTAGGGATTCTATGAAAAGATTTACAAGGACATTGGAGGGTTTGAGCTGTAGGGAGAGGCTGAATAGGCTGGGGCTATTTTCCCTGGAGCATCGGAGGCTGAGGGGTGACCTTATAAAGATTTATAAAATCATGAGGGGCATGGATAGGGTGGATTGGCAAGATCCTTTCCCTGGAGTGGGGGAGTCCAAAACCAGAGGGCACAGGTTTAAAAGGAGAGAGGGGGAACATTTTAAAAAAAGGGACATAGAGGCAACTTTTTCCATGCAGAAGGTAGTGTTTGTACGGAATGAGCTGCCAGAAGCAGCTACAATTACAACATTTAAAAAGCATCTGGGTGGGTATATGAGATAACAAGGTGTGGAGCTGGATGAACACAGCAGGCCAAGCAGTGCCTATTATCTCTGGGTGGGTATATGAACAGGCAGGGTTGACGGGGATATGGGCCAAATGGGACCAGATTAATTGGAGGATATCTGGTCAGCACGGATAAGTTGGGCCAAAAGGCCTACTTCCATGCTAGATATCTGTATGGCTATTTGAATGAGCCAACAAAAGTGGCACACACACGCGCGCGCGCTCACACACACTCTCACACACACACACACACTCACGTCAGGATGCTGATTAGTTTGTGCGTGCTTGTTTCCTGACAAATTGCTAGATATCCATCTCCGCCGCCCTCACGTCAGAACTGCCCAACATGCCGCCTGACAGGATGTGTTTCCAGAAATTATGTGCACTTTCAGCAGGAAAGCACACTGGAATGTTGGAGGAGGTGGTGGTGGTGGTGTTCTGGTAACGTTGCAGAACAAATAAGGCCAGACCCCAGGCTCCTGTCGTGGAGACTAGGGTTGAATGCCACCAGAACTGGCTGTTAATTTGGAACTCAAACTTGTTAAGAAATTCTGGTACGAGAAAGCTGATTTAATGGTGACCGTTGAATTATACTGTACAGATGAGGCCATTCAGCCCATGAAGGCTGTCCTGCCAAAGCTAAACTACTACCTACACCAACCCCACTAGCCAGCGCTAGGCTCATAGCTTTGAACGTTAGGACATTAAGTGCTCTTCCAAATACTTCTTTAAGGCTTTCCCACCTCAACACCCCTCCCATGCAGCGAATTCCAGACCCTGACACGCTCTGGGGGAAAAACATCTTTCCTCAAACCTCACCCCTCCTGCTTTACATTTTCAAAATTATGCCCTTTTATGTAAAGCAAAACACGACCGAGTTTATTCATGCTCTTTGGGAGGAGCTGTTGCTGTTTACTCAAATCACTGAAATAGCAGTCCTCGACTGATGTTCTAAAGTCGTGGGTTCAAATCCTACTGAGGCAAAATGGTCAAATTTGAATTCAATAAAAAGAAACAGATTCAAGCAAACCAGTCTGCTGTAAATTGTTGCAAACCCCTATTGGCTTCACTAACATCCTTTAGAGAAGGGAAATCTGCTGTCCTTACCTGGTCTGACCTACATGGGACTCCAGGCCCACATTAGCCAATGACTAAACTTTGGGCAATTAGGGATGGGTAATAAATTCTGGCCTCACCAGCAATACCCATGTCCATGAATAAATATTTTAAACATTTATTCCAATGTTCTGACTCACAGAGTTGGAGGAGTCCTGGGCAACGACAGGATCAAGAGTTACTAAAGTAGGACAAAACTTCCGTTAGGCCGCATTTACAAAATTGTGCGCAGTTCTGGTTGCCACACTACCAGAAGGACATGAGCACTTTGGAGAAGGTTTACCAGGATGTTGCCTGGCCTTAAGGGCAGGTTGGATAAACCCAGATTGTTTTCAGTGGAAAGACAGAGGCTGAGGGGCAACTTGATTGAGGTCTACAAAATTGTCAGAGGCATAGGTAGGGTGAATAATCAGAGGCTTTTTCCCCAGGGTGGAAAGACCAGCTACAAGAGGGCACAGGTTCAAGGTGAGGGGTGAAAAGTTTAGGGGAGAAATGCAGAGAAAATTTTTCACAAAGAGGGTGATGGTAACAGTGGAGGTGGTGGAAGCCTGCATGTTAGCAAAATGTTTAAAGGTGTACCTTGATAGACACACAAATGGGAGGTGAACAGAAACCATGCATGGACAATAAAGTAACAGGTCTAAATAAAGGCTAGGAATCAGCGCTGGGTGTGGTTGGCTGAAGGGTCTGTTGCTGTGCTGTATTGTAAAGTAAATCTCACGTTCACAAGGACATAATTCAGAATTCAGTTAACTCTGAGCCACACAGGAAGGTATTAAAGCAAACAGCTAAAAACATGGTCGAGAGGTCAAGGTTAGGATGTGCGGCAACTTTGCAACAAGCAGGAGTGAGAGACAGAGAGACAGAGAGACAGAGAGACAGAGAGACAGAGAGAC
>JAHRHZ010000264.1:58995761-59017277 GCA_024137785.1 Ginglymostoma cirratum | reverse complement strand
GAGAGACAGAGAGACAGAGAGACAGAGAGACAGAGAGACAGAGAGACTTCTAGTGCTTAGATGCACTCACCTGAGCATACAGGCAGTCGGTACTGTTGGCACATTTAGGATACAGAAGGGGCCAGGATTGAAACAGCAGTCATTGATATCTCCAAGGGCTTAGGGTTGGAGATGGTTACAGAGACAGGAAAAGGGGTTGGGGGCCACAAAAGAAAGATTTTTAGCGCAAGGATGAGAACTTTAAAATGGAGCCATTGACTGACCAGGGGCCAAATGGAGGTCAGTGAGCAAATGCTGCCACCAAGAGGGTAGGTTCCCAGGTCATGAGGTTGAGGCAGAGAGGCATTTTTGTCACATTTGTTTGTGGGAGCTTGCTGTACACAAATGGGCTTCGGTTGTCCGTCACAAGAACAGTTATGCTTCAAAAGGACCGAATGTGTCAACTAGGAACACGAGTAAGCCTTTCCTTGCTCACGTCCTGGGGGCTGGTGAAGCACAGTACAAATTTGTATCTACCTTTGAAAAGGGGGAGCACGGGGACTGATGAATCGAATGGCCTTCTTGGGAGTCTAACAATCCTAGGAAGAGATCCACTGTGAGAGGCACAGCTCAAATCACCCACAGCTGCCACATGCAATGCAACGCAACGCAATCCCTCTCTCCTTTTCTTCCTCTTTCCTTCCAAATTTAAAAGGGAGCGTTTGGTTTTGGTTCTCACACAGGATCCATCCCACAGCCTCCCTTCTCTAACTCTCAGCAGGCTCTGCATGGCACTCTCTTCTGGCAATAACAGAATTGCACGAGGAATAAAAAACAAACACGCTGCCCAGTGTTACTTTTAGGCACAAGCTACGGAGCAAGTTATAGCCACTTCCCAAATCCCTCGCCAAGGTAAATAACTGCAGGGGAAAGTTTGTGCTGACACAGGCCAGCTGTGATTCACATTGAGAGCAGGGTTAGTGGATTGAGTAGGACACAGAGGAACAGCTTGCACTATCCTGTTCTTAGCTAAATATTGACCCAGCATTCGTCACCCTCTCTCCTCCCACCTCCCTAATGTCTTACAAAATAATTCTGAGTCACTCAAACAGAATGGGGGCCTGAGACTGTATGGGGGAAAACCGATTTTGGAATACTGTGTTCAATTCTGGTCTCCCTGCCACAGGAAAAGTGTCATGAAACTTGAAAGGACTCAAGAGTTTTATAAACGATGTTGGAGGGTTTGAGCTACAGGGAGAGGCCAGAGCTACTTTCCCTGGAATGTCAAAAGCTGAAGGGTGGCTTTATAGGAGGTGTTTAAAAATCGTGAGGGGCACGGATAGGGTGATTAGCCAAGATCTTCCACGGCACCCTGCCCAGTAAGGCGGGGTCCAAAACTAGACAGCATAGGTTTAAGGTGAGAGGGGTAAGATTTAAAAGGACCCTGAGGGGCAACTTATTCACGCAGAGGGTAGAGTATGTATGAAATGAGCTGCCAGAAGTGGTGGAGGCTGGTACAATTACAACATTTAAAAGGCATCTGGATGGGTGTATGAATAGAACGAAACAAAGAACAAAGAAAATTACAGCACTGAAACAGGCCCTTCGGCCCTCCAAGCCTGCACCGATCTAGATCCTCGATCTAAACCTGTCGCCTATTTTCCAAAGATCTGTTTCCCTCTGCTCCCTGCCCATTCATGTATCTGTCTAGATACATCTTAAATGATGCTATCGTGCCCACCTCTGCTGGCAAAGTGTTCCAGGCACCCACCATCCTCTGCGTAAAGAACTTTCCACGCATATCTTTCAAACTTGTCCCCTCTCACCTTGAAATCGTGACCCCTAGTAATTGAGTCCCCCACTCTGGGGAAAAAGCTTCTTGCTATCCACCCTGTCTATACCTCTCATGATTTTGTAGACCTCAATCAGGTCCCCCCTCGACCTCCATCTTTCTAATGTAAATAATCCTAATCTACTCAACCTCTCTTCATAGCCAGCACCCTCCATACCAGGCAACATCCTAGTGAACCTCCTCCGCAACCCCTCCGAAGCATCCACATCCTTTTGTTAATGTGGCAACCAGAACTGTACGCAGTATTCCAAATGTGGTCGAACCAAAGTCCTATACAACTGTAACATGAACAGGACAAGTTGAGAGAGATATGGGCCATACACTGGCAAATGGGACTAGATATTAATTTAGGATGTCTGGTTGGCATGGACGAGTTGGACGAAAGGATCTGTTTCCGTGCTGTACAACCCTATGACAGGAAGGAGATATGGTGGTGTAATGGTAAAAATCACTGGCCAAGTAATCCAGGACCCCACACCGATGCTCTGGAAACATGAGTTCAAATCCCACCAAGGCAGCAGGTAGTGGAATTTAAACTCACTCAGTGACCACAGAACTTAGAATCATAGAATCCCCACAGTGTGGAAACAGGACCTTCGGCCCAACAAGTCCACGCTGATCCTCAGAGCATCCCCCGAGAAACCACCTAACGTCCACCTCCTTGAACACTACGGGGCAATTTAGCATGGCCGATCTGCCGAGCCTGCACATCTTTGGACTGTGGGAGGAAACCCACACAGACATGGGGAGAACATGCAAACTCCACACAGACAGTCACCCGAGGGTGGAATTGAACCCGGGTCCCTGGCACTGTGAGGCAGTGGTCCTAACCACTGAGCCACTGTGCCACCCTATTATTAAGTAGCTTATTAAATAACAATTCAGGGACAGTGATCACCTTTTCATCAGGAAAACCTGTCTGGTTTACTAATGTCCTTTGGGGAAGGAAATCTGCCACCCTTACCAGTCTGGCCTACCCGTGACTCCAGACCCACAGCAATAGGGTTAACTCTTAACTGCCTGCTGAAATGGCCCAAACAAGTCACAACTGGGGGTGGACAACAAACAGCTAGCCAGTGATGCCCATGAGGAATAATAAAAAGCAGTGTGCAATGCGTTTGAGTTAGTTAAAAATTGGCCCAGGGTGCTTCTTAAAGGAGTTGAAGGAAAAGTTGACAGCACGCTGTCTAAGGAGAGATTCAGGTGGATGAAGAAAATCATCTGCTCAAAAGGCCTGTTTTCCCGAGTGGGGAGACCAATGCCAGGCAGTACAAATGTAAGTCGATTAGGAGAAGGATTGGAGGGGATAAGATGAAACCCTTTGCCACCCAGCGGGTTATGGAGAGTCTGGAATTCACTGCCCAGTTTACCAGTTGAGGAGAAAATCCTCAATTTCAAGAGAAACCAGGATCTGTATCCTTGACTTTTTTTTTGTTCATTCATTCATGGGAAGCTGGCATCGCTGGCTGGGTCAGCATTTATTGACCATCCCTAGTTGTCCCTTGAAGGTGGTGCTGAGCTATCTTTTTGAACTGTTGCAGTCTACTATAGGGAAACACAATGCCATTTGGGAGGGAATTCCAGGAATTTGATCCAGTGACAGTGAAAGAATGTCTGATGTATTTCTAAGCCATGATAGAGAGTGGCTTGGAGGGGAACTTGCAGTGGGTGGTGTTCCCATGTATCTGCTGCCCTTGTCCTTCTAGAAAGAAGTGGCTGTGGGTTTGGAAAGTGCTGTCTGAGGATCAATGATGAATATCTGCAGTGTGTCTTGCAGATGGTACACGCTGCTGCTACTGAGCATTGGTGGTAGAGGGAGTGGATGTAGTGCCAATCAAGCGGCTGCTTTGTCCCGGATGGTGTCCAGCTTCTTGAGTGTTGTTGGGGCTGCACTCATCCGGGCAAGTGGTGGGGGGGTATTCCATCACACTCCTGACGTGTGCCTTGTAGATGGTGAGACAGGAGGGGAGTTACTCGCCACAGTATTCCCAGCTTCTGAGCTGCCCTTGTAACCACTGTGTTTATGCAGCAAATCTAGTTCAGGTTCTGGTCGATGGTAACCAGGGGAAACCAGTGATGGTAATGTTATTGAATGTCAAGGGGCGATGGCTAGATTCTCTCGTTTGGAGGTGGTCATTGTCTGGTGTGAAAGTCATTACCATTTTCCAGCCCAAGACAATGGGGCAGGAGCTGAAATCTGGGACTGGAATAGGTGGCTAGTTTATTCAGCTGGAGCACGCAGAATGGGCCAAACCAACTCAGCGCTGTATAACATCTACGGTTCTGGGCAGGACAAGTGACAATGACAAGTCTAAACAAGTGAAAGATCGGGGGTGGGGGGTGGTGTTGGGTAAAGAAAACGGGTAACAGGCTCTCACTATCGTACATAAACAAGATGTGCACTGACTCAGTGTTGGCAATCCTCAGGGACACACTGGCACAGGCCCAGCTGGTTCCAGGAAGGTTGTAATCATTAAGTTGCAGCACTCTGTGTCCGAGGAACATGTTTTATGTAAAATGCTTTGAAGTGGGTCAGAACAACTGTGCCACTGAGCCAGGACGTGATGGATTACCCATGCTTCTCACAACCATTGCCAGCTCCGGCCGGGCCAAGTCCACATCCCTGATAACAGTTTTACTGGATCAAGGTCAAACAGGAGAGCCATTACAGCTCATTAAGGAACAAAGTTCAACACTGCTGATGCACTCTCCTGATCGTGGATTCAGGAATCGCTTACTCAGAGACTGAGAAACAATCCCACTAGCGTGATTTCACTTCCAACTGAGAGTTGGAGCCTGCTGCAGCAGGGTTTATGTTATCTCCTGTAACAGAAGGAGCCGTGCGTGAAAAATCCAACTGGAATTTACACAACAAACTGTTCTGCACACTACATTAGTGACTGGGTTAGGATAATGTTTATTAAGGTTACAACAGAAGCAGCATGTCATGCTTCAAGTGATGAGAGATGAGATGGAGCGTGCGACTATTGTACCCTCAGCTCACATGCTCCAATAGTGGCAATACTGTGTGGATCTCTCAAAGTAGTATTAGCAGACAGGACCAAGAGACATTACATGACACACAGCTACTTTCGAATAGGGAGCCTGACTTTCACACAGACACACACGGATGCATCGTGTCTGCTGTGATTCAGTGTGTAACACTCCTGGCTCAGAGCTCACAACACCATGGATTCAACTCCCAATCCAGAAAATTCAGTTTAAAGAGGAAAAAAAAAAAAACCAACCTTGGGACTCCACCGCTGTACTGAGGTCATGCAACACAGATTTATCCCTCAAGACAATGGCTCCACTTGCCCTTTTCAGTTGGAAGTACAAAGATCACATAGGCTTAGCTGTACAATGTCTGGCCATCTCTCTCAGGTATTACATCTTATTACCTGCAACCTTCCAAACCCACGACCACTTCCATCTAGAGGAATAATGGCAGCAGATGCACAGGAACACCACCACCACCTCCAAGTTCCCCTCCAAGCCTCTCACCATCCTTACTTGGAAACACATCACAGTTCCCCTCCCCCATTTTCTGAAGAAGGGTCTAGGCCTGAAACGTCAAGCTTTCCTGCTCCTGTGATGCTGCTTGGCCTGCTGTGTTCATCCAGCTCCACACCTTGTTATCTCGGATTCTCCAGCATCTACAGTTCCTATTATCTCTGATACAGTTCCCTCACTGTCGTGGGTCAATATCTTGGAATTCTCTCCCTCATGGCATTGTGGGCCTACCTACAGTAAATGGACTTGCTTGTTTTAAATGATTAATGAGATACAGGCATTGTGACACCAAATTTCATTCTTTTAACAAAAAAAGAAGAACATTAGTGAACCACATAGGGTTTTGACAACAGTCAACTCTGGTTACATGGTCCCCAGTAGACTTTTAAAGCAGGAGAAAGAGACTTTTATTGAATCTAAATTTCACTAGCTGCCACAATCCGATTTGAACCCTTGCCCCCAGAACATTATTCTGAGGTTCCGGATGACCAGTCCGGTGACGTGATCACTATGCCACTTGCCAGCAATTCACCACCTTCTCTGGGGCAATTAAGGATGAGCAATAAACGTTGGCAATACCCAAATCCTACATGGAAACTGATTTTAGAAAAATTACGTGGTGAGACAAGGGTAACAACCTGTATTTATACATCACCATTAACGTAGTGAAACACCGAGGGCTTCACAGGAGGGCTGTAACAAGCCATGTGGACTTTGCAGGGAAGGGACCAACAGCTCAATCACATGTAGTTTGCAACAGCTGTTGTTACAGAAGAAGGGAGAACCAGAGAGGTTTATAGAACAAATTCCAGAGTTTAGGGCCTTGGCTGCTAATGGTAGAATGAAGTTGTGGAGGCACGTACAAGAGGTCAGAATGTGAAGAGAAACCCATGGATGAGGTGGTGGTGGGTGAGAAATAATTTTAGGGCTAAGGGAGGTAACACAGATTTGGGAAAAAAAAAAAAAAGAGACTGCAGGAGGACTTGAGAGAAGGGCATGAATTTGCAATTCGGAAGGCAACTGTAGCTTTCAACAGAGCAACTATTTAGAAAACAGTGTTGCAATCTGGGCACCATAAGGTGTCTCATCATGTAGGCAGGACATAGCAGGGAGGGGACACGACACAGCTTTACAAATAAAAAAGGTGTTGAAAAATAGCATCTGTGATGTTGGACCATGGGGCTCCTATAAAAAAGGCACTGGAAAGTCAACTACAGAGCTGACATTATAACATTCCCAGTTACCAGTCAGGCGAACACACACTTGGTCATTTCCAATGGCAGGAGAGCAATCCTTGGGGTGAGAGCTTCCAAGCTGGCACAATTAAGCCAGACTTCACCCAGCTGCTCAATATATACTCTTAGCCAATCTTTGACCACAAACCAGCTCCCTCCTTCCCAGAGATATAACCTCGATTTAAAACTCTCGTCACGGTTTACAAACTCCTACGAATCTCTGCAACTTCCTCCGGCCCAAGTTCACTAATCGCCCTTCAGTTCTGTCCCTTTGCAAAACACAATGACTTTATTCTGAAAAACATAGAAGTCACGCCTTCAACAATTGGGATCATTGGTTCTGGAATACCGCTCTTCCACCCCACCATTCCCTCCTCCCATTCAAGTTTCATTTTGTTCTCTCCTCCTCAGAACCTCCAACACTCGCTTTTCTCATGTGTCTGAGGTTGAAGCTTTTGTTTGCTCAGACGCCTGTGGAGTAGGTTATAACAGGTTACTGCACTAAAAGGTGTAGTCTAACGGGTTAAGTCAGATTGTGACATATGTGAATGAGACAGGATGCACCCCAGGAAGTATTGCAATGTCACATGATCCCACACATGGCACGATGGAACCACAAGCGATAGGTTTCTTGAATAAAACTTGATGTTGCTAAAAATTGATGTTTCTCTGCCTCAGCAAAATATTTGTTGGCACAGACCAAGATCAAAAGGTGCTATACAAGTGCAAATAGGCATTGCTGTTACAATATTATCCTAATGTCCAAGGGATGCAAAGGTATTCACAATTCATGCCACTTGTCCTGTCACTTTCCACAGACCAGTATAATTCAAAAACTGAGATCCACGACAAACACCGCTTTCATTTACAAGAAATACTTCTCGAAAACAAAAACTATTTCTCTCCCTCTGGGAATCATTGCAGTGTTGTCTGTCATGGAAATTACATATTTATTTACTCGTGGGATCAGGGTGTCACTGGTTGGGTCAGCCTTTATTGCCTGTCTCTGGTTGCCCCTTGAAAAAGGTGTTAGTGAGCTGCCTTCTTGAACTGCTGCAGCCCATGTGCTGTGGGTAGACCCACAACGCCCTTAGGGAGGGAATTCCAGGGTTTTGACCCAGCGACAGTGAAGGAATGGAAATGAACAGATGAAAAATGGTACAGAGAAAGCGTGGACTCGAAGTCCACTGACAGTTTAAGATTTCAGATTGTTGGTGCCAATTAATTGTGGAAGGTTGCTGAGACAGTCCTTCTCTTGTAAAAATGTGCACTACTTCAGAAATTGGAGCAGTTCATGTTACCTTGTACATAATGTATCTGCAGTTGCTTTGTCCCTGCATTATACATGAGGAGATGGGTTGCAAGCTACATGTTTAAGTACTGTGTGCTCATTCTTCCATTGACTCATTGCCCAGACTAACTCCTCCCCTCCCACCCACCCTCAACTCTCGTATTTCCTGAACTATGTTGCTGCATCTACAGTTTGGCCCCGGCACCCTCTAGTCACAGAGCTGTACAGCACAGAAACAGACCCTTCGGTCCAACTCGTCTATGCTGACCAGATATCCTAAATTAATCTAGTCCCATTTGCCAGCATTTGGCCTGTATCCCTCTAAACCCTTCCTGTTCATGTACCCATCCAGATGCCTTTTAAATGTTGTAAACGTACTAGCCTCCACCGCTTCCTCTGATAGCTCATTCCATGCACCACCCTCTGAAAATGTTTGGCCCCTTTTAATTCTTTCCCCTCTGCCCTCTAGTTTTGGATTCCCCTACCCTGAGGAAGAGGCCTTGGCTATTCACCCTATCCATGCCCCTCATGATTTTATAAACTTCTATAAGGTCACCCCCTCAGCCTCCAATGCTCCACGGAAAATAGCCCCAGCCTTTTCAGCCTCTCCCTATAGCTTAAACCCTCCAACCCTGGCAACATCCTTCTAAATCTTTTCCGAACCCTCTCAAATTTCACAACATTCTTCCTACAACAGGGAGACCAGAATTGTACATAGTATTCCAAAAGTGTCCTAACCGTTGTCCTGTACAGCCGCAACATGACCTCCCAACTCCTATACCTTCAAATGCCTTCATTATCCTGTCTACCTGCGACTCCACTTTCAAGGAACTATGAACCTGCTCTCCAAGATCTCTTGGACTCATTCATCTATATATGAGAGAAATTCCACAACACTTCAGGTTGCCCCTCCTTGGTCTCACGCTTTGCATCCCAGCATTCTCCAGTTCAACAACCCTCCAGGATATCAGTATTCCTATATTTCCCAATTTGAAATTGCTCCACCATTGGGAGCTGCGCCTTCAATTGCCTGGGTGCTAAGCTTTGAAATTCCCTCCCTAAACTGACAGCCCCTTAGCCTCTCTTCTCTTAAAAGGAGGCTCCTGACAGCTCTATAACTTGTCCCTCCATCGAAAGATGGCACAGTAGCTCAGTGGTTAGCACTACTGCCTAACAGCACCAGGGACCCAGGTTCAATTCTACACTCGGGTGACTGCGTGTGGAGTTTGCACGTTCTCCCTGTGGCTGCATGGGATTCCCTCCCCTCCCTGCCCCCCAGTAGTCCAAAGATGTGCAAGCTAGGTTGATTATCCATAGGAAATGCAGGGTTATGGTGATAGGGAGGGAGTTTGGTTTGGGTGGGATGCTCTTCAGTGGGTTAGTACACACCTGATGCGCCAAATGGCCTCTTTCTGTACTGTAGGGATTCTATGATTGTTCTAATATTCCCTGATGTGGTTCAGTGTTAAATTATCAATGTTGGGAACCATTGTTGATTGTTGGGAAAAACCCATCTGTCCTAATCTCCTTCAGGGGAGGGAAACTGCCATCCTTACCTGGTCTGGCCAACATGCGACTCCAGACCCATGGCAAACATGCTTGACTCTTAATTGCCCAGAGGGCAGCTAAGGATGGGCGGTCAATGCTGGTCAAGTATGCAATGCCCTCATCCCATGAATTTTTAAAAATTCAAAAACATAGAAACTAGGAGCAGGAGTAGGAGTTGGCCATTCATCCCTTCAAGCCTGCTTCACCATTCAACACGATTGTGGCTGATCATCCGACTCAATCCCCCTGGTCACACTTTCTCCCCATATCCTTTGATCTCCTTAAAAAGGATGTCTAACTCTTCCTGAAAACATTCAATGTTTTAATTTCAACGATTCTGTTGAGTGGGATTAGTCAGATTCTCATTAAAAATTCAATTGTCAAAATATCTGGTGATGGTGGATGGCCAGTTTTAATTTGTTTTTTTAATTAAAAGGGCAACCTTTCAGAAAATGAACCCACCACTAGGAAACTCTCTGAAGGGTCTAGGCCCGAAACGTCAGCTCTCCTGCTCCTCTGATGCTGCTTGGCCTGCTGTGTTCATCCAGCTCCACGCCTTGTTATCAGTGAGAAGAGACTTTCTTTTACCATTGCAAGTCAGCGAAAGTATTTGTGGCTTCGTCATCTCTAACACTGGGCACCACACTCACCAAGTTCAGCACTAGGCTCTCTGACCTCCTGATCGAGAATGGTGTTCACGGCGAGAATTAGAAAACTCTCACACCAGTTTAAACAGTGGCAGAGTGGTGACATCATTCTACTAGCGCTCCAGAACCCCCTCGGCCAACATGGGTTCGAACCTAGGGGCCACAGTGGTGGGATTTTTTTTATATATTAATTCACAGGACGAGGGTGTCGCTGGCCAGGCAGCATTTATTGCCCCTCCCTAATTGCCCAGAAGACAGTTAAGAATCAACCACATGGCTGTGGGTCTGGAGTCACATGTAGGCTGACCAGGTGAGGATGGCAGTTTCCTTCCTTAAAGGGCATTAGTGAACCTGGTGGATTTCCCCAGCAATAGACAATGGATTCACGGTCATCATTAGACTCTTAATTCCAGATCATTTATTGAATTCAAAATTTGACCATCTGCTGTGGCAGGATTCAAACCCAGGTCTCCAGAAGTTTACTTGGGTCCCTGGATTAACAGTCTAGTGAGAAGACCAATTGGCCATCACTTCCACATTCAAATGCAGATTTGAAGCCAGTAAAAATCTGGAACAAAAAGCGAGCGTCTCATGTTGTGACTGTCCATTGTCATAAAACCCCATCTGGTTCACTAATGCCCTTTAGGGAAGGAAACTGCTATCCTTACCTGGTCTGGCCTACACGTGACTCCAGACCCACAGCAACGTCATTGACTCTGAACTGCCCTCTGGGCAATTAGGGATGGGCAATTAATGCTGGCACTTGCCGGCGATGCCTGTACATCCTGTGAATGAATAAGACCCCCACTTTCTAAATCCTCCAGGGCCTCAAGCCTCCATCTCTGGGACCGCTTGGTACAACTCTCCAAGACCCTCTGGCAAACCAGCATCCTCAGGTTTTCCTGCTTCAGCAATGCCCTTAAGCGTCAAAGTCTTG
Source organism: Ginglymostoma cirratum (assembly GCA_024137785.1). NCBI lineage: Eukaryota > Metazoa > Chordata > Chondrichthyes > Orectolobiformes > Ginglymostomatidae > Ginglymostoma > Ginglymostoma cirratum. The sequence goes on along the minus strand of JAHRHZ010000264.1, from coordinate 59,006,275 downwards.
GATTTCCCTCCCTCGAGACCTTGTCCACGTTTTGCTCTTTTTGGCAAGTCACTACAACTTTGACGGAGTTTGCAGTTACTCCTCAGAACCTTTACTGGTGTAGCTCAGCATTAAAATTTGTGGACACTCCTGGAAAATGCTCTAGGAAGGTTGCTATGGTGAAAAAAGGCACTGCTTAAAATGAAAACTGAAAGCATTGCAGGTACTGGCAATCAAAAACGGCAAACAGAAATTGCTGGCAAAGCTCGGCAGGTCTGTCAGTCTCTGTGGAGAGAAATTAGAGTTAACGTTTCGGATCAGCGGACCCAAAAAGCTAACTCTGATTTCTCTCCACAGATGCTACCAGACCTGCTGAGCTTTTCCAGCAATTTCTCTTTTTGCTACTTAAAAATCAAGGTTGCTGTCAGCGCTGTTGGAAAAGAACAAGCACTCTGTTCTGAAGGTAGCCTAGGATTGCTGGTAACTTAAAACTGGAGAAAAATGCTCAACAAAGCAAATAGAATTTGTGGGGAGAACAAAAAAGTAGCGTCTTTGAGGTCTTCAGAACAACTTCAGAGCCAAAAAAGGAGCGGTGACTTGATGGGTGACAATGCTGCCTAAGTCCTGGATTCAATCCTAGAACTTTGAGGGCAGAGTCAGAGATGCGTAGAATGGAAACAGACCCTTCAGCCCAACTTGTCCATACCAACCAGATATCCAAAATTAATCTAGTCCCATTTGCCAGCGATTGGCCCGTATCCCTGTAAACCCTTCCTATTCATGTACCCATCCAGATGCCTTTTAAATGTTGTAATTGTACCAGCCTCCACCACTTCCTCTGGCAGCACATTCCATACATGCACCACGCTCTGCGTGAGAAAGTTGTCCCCTTAAGTCCCTTTTAAATCTTTCCCCTCTCACCTTAAACCTATGCTTCCTTGTTTTGAACTCTCCTACCATGGGGAAAACACCTTGACTATTCACCCTTTCCATGCCCCTCATGATTTTTATACACCTCTGTAAAGGTCACCCCAGCCTCTGACGCTCCAGGGAAAATAACCTCAGCCTATTCAGCCTCTCCCTATAGTACAAACCCTCCAACACACTTGTAAATCTTTTCTGAACCTTTAAGTTTCACAACATTTTTCCTATATCAGGGAGACCAGAATTGAAGGCAGTATTCCAGAAGTGCTCTCATCCACTCCAGACTAACTCTACAGTGCAATAGCGAGGAACTGCAATACTCTCTCAGGACATGCTGACTTTCAGATCAGATGTGAAAAACCAGGTCCCTTCCATCCTTCTCAGAAAACCTGTTAATGATGACTGACATTTCATTGCCGAGCTTTGTTTAAACTTTAAACCAGGCAGGTTGACTAATTAATTAAGTCATTGCTCCGAGAAATGAGCCAGTAAATGGAGTTTACCTTTGTGCTGGTTTGGACTCAACAAAATGTGTTTACATATTCTGCCTGTCTGCAAATAACAAGGCCCTGTGTAATCATTGTAGCTGCCACACATTGCAAGCCTGACCGGCAATCCCAATTCCTTATACACTCAGGACGATTGAACAAATTGTGTTCAAGCATGGAATCAGGAGCGAATTTTTCATGGCATGTATATATTGCTGGCTGGCAAGCATTTATTGCCCATCCCTAGTTGCCCCCCGCTTTGAGAAGCTGGTGGTGAGCCGCCTTCTTGAATTGCTGCAGTTCCTGTGCTCTAAGTGCACCCACAATTGCCTTTAAGGAGGGAATTCCAGCATCCTGATCCAGCGGCAGTGAAAGTATGGTGACGTTTTTCCAAGTCAGTATGGTGAATGACTTGGAGGGGAACCTGTAGGCGGCATTGTTCCTATGTATCTGCTGCCCTTGTCCTTCGAGATGGAAATGGTGGAAGGTATGACCTAAGGAGCTTTGAAATTTCATAGTTCTGGAACTCCCTCCTTGCCTGTCCATTCTCCCTCAGGATGGACCTGAAATCCAGTTCCTTCCATCGGGTTTCTGATCATCCGCCCCAATATCACTGTGCCGAGATAACAAGGTGTGGGGCTGGATGAACACAGCAGGCCAAGCAGCATCAGAGGAGCAGGAAAGCTTGACGTTTTGGGCCTAGACCCTTCATCAGACTGTTGCCGAGGTTGTGCCGAGAACAGTCCTGTGAACTTTCGTGGCATTTATTCTAAGAAAGGGGCTACATTAATGCAAGTCGTGACTGTGTTGGAGCGTGGCCAACTAAAAGTGTTTTCGGTTTTATCTTCAAAGAGGCCATTCTGTCAAGTTTAGATCAACTGACGGGAAACTCATCATCCTATATCTTTCGAGCTTCTGACAGTGAGAGTTCTGTTCATAGATCGACCGAATGCTGCAGTGTCACTGCCAAACACGATAGAGAGAGAGTCCTTATTGTCTCTTTTGCAATTCACATCAACTGGGCCAATTCGAGGAAATGTGTGTATGTGATGCGGCCTCTTGTTTTTTTCTTAATTAACAGGATTTCAGAACCTAGACTGAAGAACTGTATTTTGTTGAAATCCCCACGAAGTTCTTAATGATAACTGCTATTATGCAAGGGCCCTAATTAGCATAATTAATATGCCACCCCACTACTCATCCTCCACTTCCTTCAGAGATATGCAAAAAAAAAAAACAAAATGCTCTTCTCTCAACATGACTCTTGGAAATGGCTCAAAGTTCACTCCCATGCCCAAGTCACGACCCCTGCGAGGACTCTGGTCCTCTCATCAGCTGTGATGTGTTGCACCACGCCTCAAAGACCATGAGAAATAGGAGCAGGAGTAGGCCATTCGGCCTCTGCGTCATTCAATAGAATCATGGCAGATTCAACATTTCTCACATCCACTTTCCTACCCTTTCTCCCTTCCTGATTCCCTTTGTGGTCAACAATCTCTGTCTTGGCCTTAAAAATACACAATATAGACTCTCACCCTAGAGCAAGAAGATCAAGGTCCACTGCAACACTTGAGCACAAAAATCAATGCCAACATTCGAGGAATGCTACACTGTCAGAAGCAAGATCTTTTCTGTAGCCTAGATCCTGCACTAATCTCCACCTTCCATCAAGGACAAATTTAACAGAACCTCTGGGATAGGGGTATTGTCCCCAGTGTCCAATTAATATTAATGTTCGGGGGAGGCGGGGTAACAGCTTAGCAGTATTACCACTGGACTGTTAATCCAGGAGACCCAGGCAATGTTCTGGGCACCTGGGTTTGAATCCTGCCACAGCAGATGATAGGATATTAATTCAATAAACATCTGGAATTTATAGAATCCCTAAGCAGGCCATTCAGCCAAATCGAGTCCAGTGACCCTCTGAAGAACATCCCGCCCAGACCCACCCTCCTATCCTATCCCTGTAATTGTGCTTTCCCCATGGCTAACCCACCTAATCTGCACATCCTTGGACACTACAGGCAATTTAGCACGGCCAATCCACCTGACCTGTATATCTTTGGACTGTGGGAGGAAACCCACGCAGACACAGGGAGAATGTGCAAACTCCACACAGACAGTCACCCGAGGGGGCAATCGTGCCTGGGTGCCTAATCTAACGGTGACCATGAAAGCATTGCCAATTGTTGAAAAAACCCATTTGGTTCACTCATGCCCTTTAGGGAAGGAAACTTACCCAGTCTAGTCTACATGTGACTCCAGCCCCACAGCACTGTGGTTGACTCTTAAATGCCCTCTGAGATGGGTAATAAATGCTGGCCTAGCCAGCAATGCCCTTAAGTGATGAAAAGATTCATTTCAGAAAAGGAAACGATTATCTGGTCACGTTATGTGGGAGCTTGCTGTGCACAGATTGTAGGCCGCTATATTTACAATACAATAATTACAGTTCCAAAGAAGCTCACTGGCTGTAAAATTTGCAGCATCTCAAGGTCGTGACAAGGGCTAGGTAAATTCCAATCTTTCACCTTTAAAAATCCGAGCTGGTGACAGATCAGCATCGTCCTGCGGTACGTCAACAGTCAGAGCTTTCATTGTTGCTGTAACCCTCCTGTACAATATTCACCGGGTCCAGTATTGTGCTACTGAGGTGGAACTGTGGCTAATTGGGTCACCAGAACCAGCTGGCAGATCTTCCACGGTCAGTCAGAGGCTAACCGACACATGGTCAATTTAGAGGTCACTTGGGGTTAATTTTTCTGTTAATTAATTAATTAGTTGGGACTCCTTACAGTTTCCCTTTTAAAAGTTTGCAGGTGCCTAATTTGTGCAGTAAGTGGACTTTACTAGCCTCAAAAATCTCCCCAGCCTCATCCCACAACTAACCCTCCCTCTCATCCCCACCTCCTTGACCTGACAACCTGTCCATCTTCTGTCCCACCTATCCGCTCCTCCCACCTCACTGACCAATTCCCACCACTCCCTACCTGCACTCACGTAACATCCCCAGCCCTACTTCTCCTCCCTATTTCTGAGCTCCCTTCCCCCCCTCCCCTATTTCTGAAGGGTCCCGACCTAAAACGTGAACTTTCCTACTCCTCTGACGCTGCCTGGCCTGCTGTGTTGCTCCAGCTCCACACTTATCTCAGACTCCAGCATCGGCAGTTCCTACTGTCTTGTGTAGTATTTGGCTGTTTTCCCTCAAACATTTATCATGGGCAAGCGATGCTGGGATCAGATGCTGAGCTCAAAGATTCAGTTCAGACTCCAGGTGAAGTTCTGTGCCTGCTTAGTCCTCCACCACATCCATGTACCATAAATCCATAGATCTCACTGTCTTACAGTGGCAGAACCCAAGATGATCAGAACAAAGGTCCATTCTACCCTGTCCATTGATTCAGCTCAGCCATTTGATCAGGTGGTGCCCAATTTGAACTTTACAACTCCATTTCTCAGCTTCTCTCCTGTTTCTGTCCTCACCCTTGCCCAACATACATTTCTTACTCAGTGCTCGGGGTTCTAAGAGTTTGACAATGCCACTTTCCCAAGTGTGATGGACAGTCCTGAAGTTAAACTTTTGATCCGGACTCCCTACATCAGGCAAAGTAGTTTCACAGTCTAATTCCACCCCCCCCCCCGCCCTTTGTTTTGTGATGAGTAATAGAGATGCAATCATCCCTTCAAACCTCTCAGCCACCTCTTTGCAGTCTCATCGAGGGGGATCAACAGGTTGGATGCCGAGAGGAATCTGAGGGGTGTAGTTTAGAGACAAGGAGTTTCCCATTTAAAGAGAGAGAGGAGCAGGGCAGCATGGTGGCTCAGTGGTTAGCACTGCTGCCTCTCAGCGCCAGGGACCCGGGTTTGATTCTAGCCTCGCACGACTGTGTAGAGTTTGCGCATTCTCCCCGTGTCTATGTGGGTTTCCTCCCACAGTCCAACGATGTATGGGTTAAGGTGGATTGGCCACGCTAAATTACCCATAGTGACCAGGGAGATGTGCGGGTTAGATGGATTATCCATTCTAAATGCAGGGGTGCAGGAGATGGTCTCGGTGGGATACTCTTTAGCAGGTCAGTGCAGACTCAATGGGCCAAAAGGCCTCTTTCTGCACCACAGGGATTCTATGAACCTCCATGATTTGTCCAAGGGTAGCGAATCCCCTTCCTTGAGAGAGTGGAGGAGGAGGGACCAATCAAAATATCGAAGAGGATAAGTGGGAATGATTTTTGATTGGCACACAAGGGGGGGGGGTCAAGTGTGACTGGGGACAGGTAGAAGATTGGAACAAAGGCCTCAGTCAGATCAGCCCTGATCTTAGTGAATGGCAAAACAGATTTGGGTAGCTCAATGATCCCTTCAGATCTTCAGTCTTATGAGAAGGTGCACTGGGTCCCGATTGAGGTATACGGTCACAAACACAGTAGATTAGGAGGAACCTTTCCCCTTAGTATGGGGGTCAATAACCAGAGGAGAAGAGTTTTGAGGTAGGGAGCTGGGGTTTTAAGAGGGGATTGGAGGTGGAAATGCTTCACTTGGACGATGGTGGGTACCTGAAATTCACTTTGATTCAGAATGGTAGAGATAGGAACCCTCAAAACATTTCACAGTATTATTTAGATGAGCCACAAGATGACAGGCCAAGTGCTGAGAGATGGGATGTGAATAGATTGATGTTTGATGACTGGCATGGACACGATGGGCCAAAGGGTATCTTTCTGTGCTGTTATGCCTGTGTGACCTGACAAATCTGTCTGCAATTAAATCCTTGAAACCCTTTTAAATCGGTGAACCTCAGTTGCACACTCCACAAAAGGTTTTCTGAAGTGTTGCCTCCGCAAAGCAGCTGATTAAAATATTAAGCGTTGAAGTGAAATTTTGTGTCAAACAGATGCACCACGGAAACATTATTTCAAAACTCAGCATTGGAATTGGTTTCTTTCTAAACCAACTGGCCTAGATTTTTAATTCAACATTATATATTCAAACTGCAATTCCCAAGTTAGCTTTGAACGGATTCAATTTTCTGCTTCCGTATCACAATTTCATCAGGAAATTGCTGTGTACGATAATGGGTTGTGTATGATCACCATCCCTGGTGACAATTCGCCAAGCCCCGAGATGAAACGTTAACATCAATGTAGTTAAGGGAAAGCTAGATAAGCAGAAAGGAATTAGAAGGATATGCTGATAGGGCAAGATTAGAAGCTGGATGGGGGGGGAGGGGGGAAGCAGGCTCGACTAGAGAATAAAGAACATAGGGCCTGTACTGTGCTGTATTGTTCCGTCCTTCAGCCCACAATGTTGTGCCGACCTATTATCCTACTAAAGATCAAACTACCCTGCATTTTACTACCAGCCACGCACCTATCCAAAGGGTCACTTCAAAGTATCTGACTCCACTACACAGCCGGCAGCGCATTCCATGCGCCATAAAGACGGACTTGGATCTGTTGGGCTGAATGGACAATTTCCTGCTGTAAATTCAACATAGCGAAACTCTTGGGTTTATTGAAGGTAACAATTCCCAAGAGGAAAGCAGACAACACCGCAGCAATACGTAATGCACTCGAGTACCAAACTCAGAGGATATGTTCGTACACAAACCAGCAATGATCTTGATGCTAAAAATAGTTGATAGATTGTTAAACCTTGTTGACAAAGACTACAGCACAACTTGGAGGAGCAACTCTTCAGTATGCAAGATCTTCCCTGTGGCACCTGCCTCACAGTACTGGTGAATAAAGTGGCGATGTGTGATAAGGAGACTGCATTTTCTTCTGCCCTTTTATTGAAATCCACCAAATTGGTCCTTGGCAGCAGTGAATGATTTGCAATTTATGGATTCAGCAGACCCTTCTACCCAATTCTGCTGGTAGAAAAATCGCAAATCATAGAAATTACAGACATCAGGGGGTCCCAGGCAAAAAAAACAATTGGAGCGCCTACAATCTGACAGACTGAGGGAGGTGGAGAGAGTAGGTGTTCAGCTCAATCTGAAGAACGTTTTCCTGGACCATGGATTGTCAGATTTCCACCCAACCCCACGGGTTTCAAACTTACTGTTTAATCACTTCTCCTCACTCCCCTCTACCCCCTCAACACCCCGCACTTCCAAGACCCAAATTCTATCTTTATTCGTTCACGGGTGATGTTTCCAGCCACTTGGCTCTCAGCAGTCTCAAGATGGTGGCATTGCTATGCCCTTATTAGGCTCCCCTCAGACTAGGCACTGGGTTACTCATGTTTATCTTTCAAAGCGGACAGCTCAGTGTGTCAGACAAGTTTAATCCAGAAGGACAAGGGCAGCAGATACAAGGGAACACCACCCCCTGCAAGTTCCCCTACAAGCCACTCACCATCCTGACTTAGAAAAAGATTGTTGTTGGGTTAAAATCCTGGAACTCCGTCCCTACCGGCATTGTGGATCAACCCACAGCATATGGACTGCAACAGTTCAAGAAGGCAGCTCACTCCCACCTTCCAAATATGGAATGAGCTGCCAGAGGTGGAGGAGGCGGCTGGTACAATTATAACATTTAAAAAGGCATCTGGATGGATACATGAGTGGGAAGGTTTAGAGGGATACGGGCCTAATGGTGGCAAATGGGTTTAGATCAGTTGAGGATATCTGGTCAGTGTGGGGGAGTTGAACTGAAGGGTCTGTTTCCATGCTGTACGTTTCTACAATTTTAAGACTACGACTCACGTGCAACAAATGCTGGCCCAGCTAACACCACTCACATTCCCTTGGACAAAAATTATAAAAACGCTTCACCATCACCACATCTGTGCAAGTGATCAAAAAGTTAAGAGAGCGGAATAACAGGAGCAGATTGTATGGTTCTGGCCTAATGGAATTACCACTAACAGCTGGTCAATACTGGAACAAAAACAGAAGCTGCTGGAAAAGCTCAGTAGATCTGGCAGCATCTGTGAAGGAAAAAACAGTTAACATTTCGGGGCTGGTGACCCTTCCTCGGAACTCAGTTCCAGGACCCAAAACGTTAACTGTTTTTCCCTTCACAGATGCTGCCAAACCTGCTGAGCTTTTCCAGCAGCTTTGTTTTTGTTCCTGAGTTACAGCATCCGCAGTTCTTTCGGTCAAAATCAGTACGCCTGTGTCATACAAGCCTCCCCATAGCCCCGTTTTCGTCACTGGCTCCTTTCCCCCGGTACGTATTTTATCAAACTTCCTTCAGCAGCATCGCAATGCTATTTGCTTCAACTACTGACTGAATTGAAAGGTCCACATGCTAAACACTTGTCAAGGTTTTCTTTTAAAAGATTTATTCATGGGATGATGGCAATGCTGACAGGGCTCGCATTTGTGACCCAGTGCCAACAGCCCTTAAACTTGCTTGGACATTTCCAGAAAGCACTTTAGGGTCAACCACATTGCTGTAGGTCTGGAATCACATGTAGGCCAGACCAGGTAAGGATAGCAGTTTCCCTCCATAAAGGGCATTGACTAATGAGATGAGTTTTCAGAACAATTGATGTTAGTCATTGTGGTTATCATTACAGATAAACTGTCAACTCCAGATTTAGTGACAAAAGTTAAATTCCGTCAATTGCCACAGTAGGATTCTAACCCAGGTCAGCAAAGCATCAGCCTGGCCCTCTGGTCTACTAGAGTAGTGACATGATCACAACACTACATTCTCCCATGCAAGGGAGTGAAATCAGATAGTGACAATCTTATTGATCTCCTCCATTTGTGTGAAGAAATTTGAACTATTTTACACTAGGTAAGAAAAAGCTCAAAACAGTCTTATCAGTTATCAGTGATTGGAGCCAGGTTGACCACATTAACAAGGTCGTTAACCTGGGCCAAATCAAGAGGCACTAGCTGACCAATATCATCAGGGGATTTAGAATCTTATTTCAGGAGACGGACTCTGAACTGGCTGGTTACAGCCAGTGTACCGTGAAAGAGTGAATTGTTGACAGGATACTGTCCTCTATGCAGTTATTTCAATTGAAAAAAAGACGACTTCAAACCTTTTACTTAACAGCAATTGCTCCTTGCAATTTTTTTTATTAATGTCTCTTCCCAACACCATGATGCTTCCAAAATAGGGGAAAGCAATGGCTTTTCTTGGAGGGAAAAATATCACTGTTTAAGAGTTGCTTCGGCTATCGCGTTAACAGGTAACAAAGAGTTAACAGGTTAGAAAATTGGAAACCTAGAAGTTTAATTGTAAGTGGGTTTGTGTTGGGCAGGTGGGGTAATAAAAAGGTGGGGGGGTGAAAGAACTGGCATGGTGGCTCAGTGGTTAGCACATCAGGCACCCAGGTTCAATTCCATCCTTGGGCAATTGACTGTGGGGAGTTTGCACGTTCTCCGTGTGTCTGCGTGGGTTTCCTTTGGGTGCTCTGGTTTCCTCCCATAGGTCCAAAGATGTGCAGGTAAGGTGGATTGGCCATGGGAAATGCAGGGTTACAGAGACAGGGTAGGAGGGTGGGATGCTCTTTGGCGGGTCAGTGTGGATTTGATGGCTCAAATGACCTACATCAACACTGACAATTCTAAGTGTAACAGAGAGCAAAAGAAATCTGCATACAAAGTTCATAGCAAAAATCTCTCTCTCCATCATACAGAGAGGGCATCTCATTTTAAGGCAGTGCTCAATAGTATAGATGTCGCTGCCATCTACTTCTAACAGACATATTGAGAAGAGATAATGGCTTGCATTTTTAAAACATCATTGCATATCAATTATCCCAAAGGGCTTTCCAGAAATAAAATCAACCAAAACATGACGCCAAGTGCTGAGATATTAGGGGATCTTTAAAGGAGAATGCAAGAGCGCGAGCGAGACAGAAATTCAGAAGATAATTCCCAATCAATTGAAGGCCTGGGTGCTATTGAGATAACAACCAAAAATTAGACTTTCATTCTGCTATTAACACTTGCTCCATACCAATGCCTTCTCTCTTCTCCATAACCATCACAACTTCCTTTGAGATAATGGATCCTCCAGCATCTGCAGTACCTGAGATAACAAGGTGTGGAGCTGGATGAACACAGCAGGCCAAGCAGCATCATAGCCTAGCCTAGACTAGGCCTGAAACGTCAAGCTTTCCTGCTCCTATGACGCTGCTTGGCCTGCTGTGTTC
>JAHRHZ010000264.1:58966280-58991487 GCA_024137785.1 Ginglymostoma cirratum | reverse complement strand
GAGAGACAGAGAGACAGAGAGACAGAGAGACAGAGAGACAGAGAGACTTCTCAGAAAAGACACAGCTCAACATTTCCAACAATTTCTTCAATAATTCATGAAGGATTTGATTACCAAATTAATTAACTTGCACTGCACAGTGCCCTACATAGATCAAGTGCAAACAACAGAGCTAAAGATTGATAAATTTAGGCAGTTTATAAAAAAAATAAAAAGTGTCCAAATCTCTTTTGTTACATCAACGTGTGTATCTTGGATTACATAAATTGAGGAAAATTTGATTTATTTTGACATTTTGAATAGATAGTGGAGTGTTTTCTCTAAATGAGGTCATTGAACGGTCACTGTAGGCAACGGAGATTTTTTCCAAGCAAGGCTTCTGAGAAATCACACAACTAGAAATAATAGTTTCACTGTAGACACTCCCCCACAAGGGGCATTTTTCTTTAAAGTAAGAGGTGACTGCCTTGAAAAGGATGTTATTTTCCCAATTTGAGGACACAAAATGCAAAAGGGCTGCCCAGCTGATCTCTCTATTTCTGAAGACAACACAGTCTTAAGTTTAGGGTGAAACCTCTTTCCGAAGTAGTGGTGTTTGAAGAAACTTTGAAATATTTCCTGAGCAAGCCAGGTCTGCAAAGATGCCAGAAACAACAGTGTGTGATCAATGACTTGACCGCACGTGATAAAACGTCACAGCAACAGACTCTAGAAGATCTAGGTTTCATCCTTCTGCCTTCAAAAGGATAACCGACCGCCAAAGTATTTGTTTATTTCGATCGCTGACACCAAAGACATTTCCAAAAAAAAAAAAAGAAGAACGACAGGACAAAAATAGAGTCAAACTTGTACAGCATGGAAACAGACCCTTCGGTCTAACTCATCCATGCTGACCAGATATCCTAAATTAAGCATTTGGCCCATATACCTCTAAGCCCTTCCTATTCATGTACCCACCCAGATGCTTTTTAAATGTTGTCATTGTACCACCTTCCACCACTTCCTCAGGCAGCTCGTTCCATACACGCACCACCCTCTGAAAAAAAAAAAGTTACCCCTCCAGTCCCTTTTAAGCCTTTCCCCTCTCACCTTAAACCTATGCCCCTCTAGTTTTAGGCTCCCCCACCCTGGGGAAAAGGCTTTGTCTATTCACCCTTTCCATGCCCCAAAACTTCTAGAAGGTCACCCCTCAACCTGCAATGCTCCCGGGAAAATAGCCCCAGCCTATCTAGCATCTCCCTATAGCTCAAACCCTCCAACCTTGGTTTCTTTGCTGAAAGCTTTCAAGTTTCACAACATCAATCCTACAGCAGGGAGACCACAATTGCACACAATATTCTAAAAGTGGCCTAACCAATATCCTGTACAGCCACAACATGACCACCCAACTCCTACACTCAACGCACTGACCAATAATGGCAGGCATACCAAACGCCTCTTCACTACCCTGTGTGCCTACAACTCCAATTTCAAGGAACTATGAACCTGAAAACACAAACACGAAAATAACTAAATTAAAATATATATATTGGCAAGTGTCAAAAAATGTTGTTAATTTTTTTTTTTTTAAAATAGTACTTTTATTGTGCAGAATGAATAAGAAAATTCAGTGTAACCTACCAGACAATTATCTATGGATCATCAGAATCAGAAAACATTGGTTTTCCTGAGTAAGTCAAACTCAGCAGAGAAACCTGTTTTTGTTTCTCGCTGACTGATAGATGTGCATGTGTGTGCATGTGTTTTGGTAATATTCAGAGAGAGAGGCATCCATACTTCTAAATCTGTGGCTGTGTTCTTTATCCAATTCTAAAGTTTCCATTTATTACTAAAACAAAATGTATTCCATCAGGAATGGTGTCTGGTTTTTAAAAAAAGGATCAGTTTGATACAGATAGAGTTTTTAAAACTGATTCCAACAGTAACTGGAAAACTATTAAAATTTTAAAGTTATTTTCATTTGGTCATGAGGCGTGAGGACATCAAGTGATAGCACACTCTTCCAGCCTCAGACAGAATCCTTAAGACAAGTTGGAGTCATTATACAAAGGTAAATAATATCAATATTGGGTAACTGAAGCACAGAACTGCTGCACTTTATGGAGTTAAAACACGGGTCACTGATGCTGAACTAATATGGCACCTTGCCCAAGGAGAGCTCAAACACTTCAGCACCACTGAGGTGCTTTCTTCAGTGCAGTATCCGCTATAATCTCGGAAATACAGAACCCAAATTGTGCACAGCAATCCTGGTCACAAGTATAATCTGTTTCAGTATCATTGTCAAGGGGTAAATATTGGACAGGACACAGGGATGGTGCGGGGGTGTGGGGCAATAAATATTGGACAGGACACACAGGGAAGGAGGGCGATATGGGGCAGGGGTAGGACATCTTTGCAATTGCAGCTATGGGATTTTTGACATCCGCTCTCAGGGGTGGGGTGGGATTAGGCTGCGGCTTAAAGTCTTATCAGTGTCTCATCACCAACAATATTGTAACAGATGGTACATTAATGCAGGCTCGCTGTTTAACTTAACCCAGTTTCAGTCCCTTTATCCACAAGGGTTCACACAAAGGGCACACCTAAAGACTAGTTAGGTGCCCAGCACATGCTGCCCCATGATACTGAGAGTGTCCCACTGGGCACACCATACACACCCACCGTCTCACAGGCTGGCTTCAAGTCGTTGGCATAAATCACTAAGTGTGCAGACACGACACTTCCTCACGTCAATCAAGTCAGTGAACCGCACCAGACCAGCAGGCCAGAGGCTCCAAATGGCTGTGTTGATTTGGCCATTGCTGGCTGGGCCAAGATTTGTTGCCCAGTCCCTTTGGGCTGGGCCATGATGCCTTGTGAAGTTTACAATCCTCCAGTTCACAGTCTCGCCCACAAACGATGGAGACTGTTTGCCACTAGTCACTACATCCTGACACTCGAAGGATGGGAACAGCTTATGGAGCTTAGCCCCTCGTGGACCTGGAGGACGTGCAGCACTTTCTCACAATCCCAACCCGTCCTTGAGCATGGACTAGCCATTTAAATACAGGGGGCTACAACAGCAGGTCAGAGGGGAGGTATCTTCTGTAGCCAGTAATTCAATTCCTGACTCCCCGAGCAACATCCATCATCAACAAGGCACAATTAGAATCAAAAATCCTACAGCACGGAAAAAAGCCATTCAGCCTATTCAGTCCGCACCAACCTTTAGAAGAGCATCCCACCCAGATCCAACAAAAAAAAAACCCACCCTGATCCATACTCTATCCCCAAATTTCCCGTCACTAAACCACCTAGTCTGCACATCCCTGAACACTATGGGCTATTTAGCATGGCCAATCCACCCTAAGCTGCACATCTTCGGATTGTGGGAGGAAACCCACGCAGACACAGGGAGACATCAGACAGAATCATCTCAGGCTGGGATTGACAGCAGGTGCCTCCGTGCAATCCCATTCAGGAGTGTGATGGAATACTTTCCACTTCTTGGAACTACACCATCCACGTTAACACTCACAAAGCTTAATACCGTCTGAGACAAAGCAGCCCATTTGATTGGCATCACATCCACAAACATCCATTCCCTCCACCGCCAATGCTCAGTAGCAGCAGTAATATCTACGAGGCACTGCAGACATTCAACAAGGCTCTTGAGACAGCACCGTGCAAAGCTACAACCGCTTCCTTCTAGAAGGACAAGGGCAGCAGATGCATGGAAACACCACCCACTCCAAGTCACTCTCTGTCATGACTTGGAAGTATATTACCATCCCTGAAGTGTCACTGGGTCAAAGTCCCAGAATTCCCTCAAGGGCATTGTGGGTCAACCTACAGCACATGGGCTGAAGCGGTGCAAGGAAGCAGCTCATCCTCACCTTCTCAGGGCAACTAGGGACGGGCAGTAAATGTTAGTCCAGCCTGCGACACCCACATCCATTAAAACTCAAAAGAAAGTGTCCAGGCCAAGACAGAGCCTTTTGTAAACACTTAGCAAGTGTTCCTGGTGTTTGTTTCCACTCACCTTGTTAGTGATTCTTTGGGAAGTGAAGCAACTCCTTGACTGAAGAGATTTACCAGAACAATACCAGACACAACCTAACTTCATAATGGCACTGGGATCCTTTGATTCCAAGCGCAGGAGGGGTAGGAAGAGATTTTCAAATCAGCCCTGAAGGAAGAGCTGTGGTTCCTCAGAGACCCAGCATGGAGAACCCCTCTCCTCTTGACAGATAGGTCAACAACCAGAGGCCAGGGATTTAAAATACATAAAAAAAAAAAACTTAAAAAAAAAACCCGGAGAACAGGGAGAATTTCGTCACTGCACATTGTAAGCTGCAATAACTGTTTGAAAGGCTGGTGAAATCGGATTCTAAAGGAAGTTTTTTGGTTGGGGGGGGTGGGGGGGAAAAAAAACAGCTGTGCCTTGAAATTGACCATTTTGAACAGTTACAGGGAACAGGTTATGAAAGGTGTAAGACTGAAGTGGACCAACACAGGCTCAATGGGCCAAATGGCCTTCATCCGCGCTGCAGGATTCAATGATTTTAAGTAACTGCAACAAAAATACACCCCCCCGCCACAATCAGCAAAGATTCAAAACAAAACCAGGAATCCCCTTGGGACAGTTAATGCAAGTTGTACCTGGGAGGCTGTGTGCGTCACACACTATTTGTCCTATCCCTGGTTTCCAATCACGGTCAAAAGCATTTCTGAAAAATTCATCTCACAATGAACAATAGGCCCATCCTGTCAGGCAGCCTTTTCACACTGTCAATGTTTTGATAACTAACAAGCATATAAAATGGAATTCAAAAACAAAAAAGACAGGATACCAAAAAGAAAAAGCCAGATGCTTTTTCAATGTCCTCCGTGATCACAGTCTCAGCGGTTTTGCTCAGAACTGCGCCTGAAGAGCAACTCCTGGACATTGGCAACATGATTCGAAAGCCAAACCTTCAACTGAGATGCCACACTGAGTTTAAGGAGAGGCTGGGACTTCCTTCCACCTGGAGTGGAAGAGGTTGAGGGGTGACCTTATAGAGGTTTATAAAATCACAAGGATAAACTGAATAGCAAAGGTCTTTTCCCCAAAGTAGAGCAGTTCAGAAGGTAGGGGGCATATTTTTTAGGGCAAGAGGAGAAAGATTGAAAAGGGTCATGAAGTGCAACGTTTCACACAGAGGGTGGTTTGTGTGCGGAATGAACAGCCAGAGGAAGGAGTGGATGCAGGTACAGTGGCAACATTCGAGACACATTTGGGCAGGTACATGAATAGGAAAGGTTTGAGAGAGATGTGGGCCAAACACAAGCAGGTGGGACGAGTTTAGGTTAGTTTAGGAAACTTAGTTGGCATTGACTGGTTCGGCCGAAGGGCCTGTTTCCATGCTGTAGAACTCTAGTCAGAAGAGAACCATGAATAATTCTCTTTAAGGAATTGAGGGGAGATCTCTTCACCCATGGAGTGGTCCAACACTCAAATGAAAAACCACAGGGAGAAGGGGAAGAAAAGAACAGAATGTTTCAGTGACAGTGAAGAGATGACCTGTGTGGAGCACCATTACCAGCATGGACTAGTCGGGCCAAATGGCCTGTAAACAAACAGTGTGCCGTGTTGCCCAGGAGACACATCCAATGTACAATTTACAGAAAGTCCCCACATCCCAAAATAATTTAGCAGTCAGATACACAAAACAGGCCACTCGGCCCTTTGAGCCTACTGCACCATTAAATAAGACTATGGCTGATGAGATTTTAACTTCAACACCAAACTCCTGTGCGTCCTTTTTTTTCCCCCTTTATTCATTCATGGGTGAGGGAATCGCTGGCTAAGCAGCATTTATTGTCCCTCCCTAATTGCCCAGAGGGCAGTTCAGAGTCAACCACATTGCTGTGGGTCTGGAGTCACATGTAGGCCTGGAGTCACATGTAGGCCAGACCAGGTAAGGATGGCAGTTTCCTTCCCTAAAGGAGATTAGTAAACCAGATGGGTTTTTCCTGACAATTGACAATGGATTCATGATCATCGTTAGATCCTTTATTCCAGATATTTATTAAATTCAAATTCAATAATTTCAATAAATAGATTCTCAACGAAAGATTATTGAAATTATGTACTTCAGCCTTAAAGTTATTTAAAGATTCTGCATTCTCAAGGAAGGGAGGGAATTACTGAAACTCTCAAGCCAAGAGAAAAACATTCCGTCTCAGTTTTATACTTTATTTTTAAGCTAAGATTGATAGTTCTTTAAACTCTGAAAACAGGAAACATTCTTTTGCCATCCATCTGGTTAAATTCCCTCAGCCCCACCGTGAGAGAGAAAACCGAAGCCTGATCAGCCATTATGATACATTGACCGTACAAGGGAGCAGTTGTAGAGTGGCCAGAGCCAACCTCCTGTCTGAACCAAAAGGTTTCAGGTTGGAGTCCCACTCCAGGGCTTGAGCACTGAAGGAGAGATTTCCTGGCAGCGTGTCTGCCTTTCAGAAGGGACAGTAAGCAGAGACCCTTTCTCAGCCAAAAAAAAAGTTCCCAATTTGAGAACTCTCCCAAATCCTTCCCAAAACTTCTCCCTTAATATCTTTCGAAGATTAAGTCAGCTTGAAAAACAAAAAGAGAGGCACGGTGTCCAAACATTTCCACTCATCAGATCAATTGGCTGGATGGCTGGTTTGTGATGCAGAGCATTGCCAATAGGACAGGTTCAAGTTCTGCACTGCCTGAGGTTACCATGAGGAAATCTCCTCCCTAAAAATTTCCCTTAGCTTGGGGAAACATGGTGGCTCAGTGGTTAGCACTACTACCTCACAGCACCAGGGACTCAGGCTCAATTCCAGCCTCAGCCTCGTGGAAACTAGGCACACTGCGAGTCTGACTGATACTCAATAAAAACCCAAAGAACTGCATACGTGTGTGGAGTTTGCACACTCTCCCTGTGTCTGCGTGGGTTTCCTCCAGGAATTCTGGTTCCCTCTGACAGTCCAAAGATATGCAGGTTAGGAGGATTGGCTATACTAAGTTACCCTAGTGTGCAGGGATGTGCAGGCTAGGTAGATCGGCTGTGGGAAATGCAGGGTTAAGATCTCGGTGGGACGCTCTTTGGTGGGTCAGTGTGGACTGAATGGCCTGCTTCCACACTGGAGGGATTCCATGATCTACATGGGGTGACTCTCAGGTTAAACCACTACCAGTTATCTCTTGAATGAGAGAGCAGCCCTATGGTCCGGTTAGACAATGGCAGCTTTACCTATACTTGACCATCAGGACAGATGCAAGAATGTCCAATTTCAAAAGGGAACAACAATTTATAGGTGTAGGAAAAAAAAAAAAAAAATAGGAGCCAAAGAATAAGTAAGAAAACTACTAACATTGATGTTTCTTTTCTTTTTAAAATTCAAAAAAGATGCAATGCCTGAACATGTTCTCCTGTTTACAGGAGTCAACTCCCTGCCTATGACAATATGTAGCTTCCAGCATGTGCAAGTGAGGCATACTGCAAGCCTGACTGATACTCAAGTTCGGTACGAGCAAGCAATTATTTAATGGTAAATTATACAGCTATTATCACATTGCTATTTGTGGGAGCTCACTGTGAAGATTGGCTGTCACATCCCATATATCATAACATTGAGGTTGTTTTCAGGTGTAGCCAGTGGCTGTGAAGCTGTGACCTTCAAATGCCCCGCAAATGGCACTATGTAAATGTAAGTTATACTCCAATTTGAGAACGCAGTGCAACAGGCTGCACATGGATTGGGAATTAAACTGACACACAACTTATATTTGCACAGCGCCTTTAAAGTGAGGCGAAATGCCAAAAAGGCACTTGACAGGACCAACTACAAAACATGTCGGACATCACAACTCCATAAAGGTTGTGCAGTGTTCAGCACCATTCACGACTCCTCAGATACTGAAGCAGTCCATGTTCACATGCAACAAGGTCTGGACAATATGCAGGCTTGGGCGGACACGTGACAAGTGACGTTCGTGCCACACAAATGCCAGGCTATGACCATCACCAGTAAGAGACAAATCTAACCACCACCCCTTGATATTCAGTGGTCTTACCATCACTGAATCCCCCACTATCAACATCCTGGGGGTTACCATTGACCAGAAACCTAACCGGATTCACCACATAAACACAGTGGCTACAAGAATGGGTCAGAGGCTGGGAATCCTTCTGTGATTAACTCCCCTCCTGACCATCCAACACTTGTCCACCATCTACAAGGCACAAGTCAGGAGTGTGATGGAATACTCTCCACTTGCCTGGATGAGCGCAGTCCCAACAACACTCAAGAAGCTCAACACCATCCAGGACAAAGCAGCCCCCGCTTAATTGGCACCACATCCATAAATACTTACTCCCCATCCCACTGAAATTCGGTAGCAGCAGTGTGTGCTATCTACAAAGATGCACTGCAGAAATTCACCAAAGATTCTCAGACAACACCATCCAAACCCACGACCACTTCCATCTAGAAGGACAAGGGCAGCAGATACACGGGAACACCGCCGCCTGCAAGTTCCCCTCCAAGTCACTCGCCATTCCGACTCGGAAATATAATCGCCATTCCTTCACTGTCACTGGGTCAAAATCGTGGAATTCCCTCCCTAAGGGCATCATGCATCAACCCCTAGCAGGTGGATCGCTGTGGTTCAAGAAGGCAGCTCATCACCACCTTTGAGAGCAACAAGGGACAGGCAATAAATGCTGGCCAGGTAGCGATGCCCACATCCCACAAAATGAATAATAAACAAAAAAAAAAAAAAAAAAAAAAAATTGGCAGGACAAGTGACCTTAAACTTAGAGGTGGTTTGCCAGGACTGATGTGAAAGGGGGCCTGGGGCCTTGGGTCAGAGGGGCTGAGTAAAGATGTTTTCCTCATCTCACTCTTAGCTCTCTTGCTGACAATCTTGAGATTGTGACCTTCTAAGTTACTGACGTACTAACCAGTAGAAACAGAATGTCCTTCTTTATTGTCAAAATTGTTCAGAATTTTGAACAACCTAATATGGTCACTTTTTAAGCTTCTCTGCTCCAGGGAGAAAAGCCCAATTTCTCTAATCTTTCTTTGTATCTAAATTATACTAACATGATTTCTTCTCCCTTTCCAAGCAATGAGATCATGTCAAGAGCTCCTCTGAACACCATTATCCAAAAAAGGTCCTGCCCAAGCAAAACAATCGTTCAGAGATCTAGACAGAGACCACAAATTGCCCATGTATGGGAGGGGACCAAAAACAAAACAGTGAAGCCAGGGAGAAGAGACGTCAGTGAATTCATTGACACTACCCTTGGGTTTTTTTGATGGCCTATAGGGAGATTCGAGCTGGGAAAAGGCACTGGAGGCTGACAAAATGGCATAGAACATCTCTTCAATGTTGCCAAACAAACTTCAACTCAAAAAAGGTACTATTGGGGTTACGGGCAACTGTGGCTCAGTGGGTAAGCAGGCTCCTCTCAGAGTCAGAAGGTTGTGGGTTCAAGACCAGCTGCAGAGCTTCAATCTCAACTGATTACACTCTCACAGCTGAGTTAGTACTACAACGTCAGAAGGTGTGAACTTCCAAAGACATTAAATGGACGCTTTACCTATCCCCTCAGGAACGGGTCACACTATTATAAAGAGCAGGGCGAGTCCCTCCAGTATCCTGTCCACTATTCAAACCCCACATCCATAAAATTGGACAGACAGTTGAAGTGGTCATTAACTCAACTCAATTGCTTTGTGTGGGATCTTGCTGTGCATGACATGACTATCATTTTCCTACTCAAGGCTGCTTCCAGATATCTGGGAGTCATGAAAAGCGAGCTTGAAAAGACTTTTTCTTTTTTGTTTAAAACAGGGTTTCAGAAATGATGAGTAGAGGGGGTCAGGGAGGAAATTCCAGAGCCTTGGATTGACAGCAGCTCAAGGCCTGACCGCCAATGGTGGAAAATTTTAAAAGAACTGAGGTCAGCCATGAGGAAAACCAGACAGATCAGTGGAGTGTAGAGCTCTCTCAATAACTTGGGAGGGAGGGTGGAGTCATGACACATCAAACCCATTCTGTCTGATTGACTTCACATTCATCACATCTTGACTTAAAAAAACCCATTTTCAATAAATTGGATTTTTATCTTCACCCACAAGAAGAGGGCATCACTTGCTTCATTTATTGCCCATCCCTAGTTGCCCCTTGAGAAGGGGGTGGTGAGTTGTCGTCTTGAACATTTGCAGTCACGTACTGTGGGTCCACAATGCTGTTCAGGACAGAATTCCAGGATTTTGATCCAGCAACAGTGAAGGAATGGCGATACATTTCCACGTCAGGACGTTGAGTGACTTGGAGGGGACCTTGCAGAATGTGGTGCTCCCATGTTTTTCTGGATAGAAGAGGTCATGGGTTTGGAAGGTGCTGTCCAAGGAGCCTTGGTGAACTTCTGCAGTACATCTTGTAGATAGTACACACTGCTGTTACAGAGTTTGTGGGAGAGGGTGAGAGTTTTTGCAGATGTGGTGCCAATCAAGTGGGCTGTTTTGTCCAGGATGGTGTCAAGCTTCTTGAGTGTTGTTGGAACTGCACTCATCCAGGCAAAATGAGCAGTTTTCCATCTGAAAACTAGGCCACACCATAGGGACAGGCTTGTCTTAGAGTCAGAGTTATACAGCACAGAAGCAGACCCTTTGATCCAACTCGTCCAATTCAACCAGCTATCCTAAATTAATCTAGTCCCATTGGTGAGCATTTGGCTCATATTTTCAGAGGCTTGCTGTCACCATAAAATACAAAAAGACAAGAAATCACATTTCATTTGGGATACATATCACACACTGCCATTGCAGGTCCGTCTCTCTAAAATGCTCAGCTCACATCACTGAAGTAAGCTGTATCCGTAAGCTAAACAGGGAGAGCTGCAGGATGGGTAGCAATTAGCAGTTCTCAGTGACACTTGGAGGACACAGATTTCATTTGAAGAATAGTGATCCATCTGAAACCTTCCGAACTCTGCTACCGTATCCCATCCACTAAATAAAGGCCATTCAGCCCAACCAATTCATGTTAGCATCTATGGTCCTCTTATGCCTCCTCCTCTAGCATGGTAACCCTCAATGTCACCTCTTTCATCTGCACACCCTCTTAAAATGCACCTACACCATTCACGTCACCACACCCTGTCTTGGGGCAGTCCCACTTATTTGGAGAAAGAAGAAGTTTCTCTTGCTTGATTTATCAATGATTATCCTAGATTTGTAGCATCTCGTTCTGCTTTCTTCTGTTGTCAGCAGTGACCGTTGCCGCATTCCACCATCACAACATTAAAAGACACATAGATAACAAGGTGTGGAGCTGGATGAACACAGCAGGCCAAGCAGCAGAAAGGCTGACGTTTCGGGCCTAGACCCAAAACGTCAGCCTTCCTGCTCCTCTGATGCTGCTTGGCCTGCTGGGTTCATCCAGCTCCACACCTTGTTATCTCAGATTCTCCAGCATCTGCAGTTCCTACTATCATTAAAAGGCACATGTTCATATTCAAATCCTCCTGATCAGCATAGCCTCCCGCAGCCATATAGATCATTCTCTCCAATTTTATTTTTCCTCTCAGCAAGGGTCATGAATCTTTTCAATTCACGAGCGCACAGCCAGCAGGGTCATTTAATATTTTCTTAAAGCAAAAAAAAGTGATTAGATTCTTAAATATACCCAGCAACTCGGATGCTGAAAATCTGACCACAAAAACAAATTGCTGGAGAAACTCAAGACTGACAGCACCTGTGGAGAGACAAACACAGTTAATATATCAGAATGGTTTTGTAGTTAGATTCTTGACTGCGTGGGAGTCAATGGTTACGGCAGGGTAAATGGGATGGCAAGTTTGAGGGCGCAATCATAATCAGCCATGATCTTTTTCAACAGTAGACCAGGCTTGAGGGGAGCCTGCTTCATCTTTTTTTAAAATTTTTGTTTGACATGGGCATCATTGGAAAAGATGGCTTTTGTTGCTCATCACTAGTTGCCCCTGTGCTAATTGGATTGCCAGGGCATTGCAGGGGGCAGTTCAGACCCATATTACTGTGGGTCTGGAGTCACATGTAGGTTAGACCAAGTGAGGATGACAGATTTCCTTCCCTAACAACAGTAAACCAGATGGGTTTTTACATTAAATCAATGCTGGTTACATGGTCACCATCAGACTAGCTTTTAATTCGATTTTAATCGGATTCAAGTCACCATCCAATACGGTGGGATTCAAACCGATGCCTCAAAATATTAGCCTAGGCTCTAGAAACTAGTCCAGTGCCTAGTGCACTCCCTTAATTTGAGTCACATGCATCTTCAATCACAATTTTCTCACCCACAGTGGCAGTCTTCCACCTGAATTTGCTCCCACTTCTAGAGTCTCTCCCTATAGCTTGCAAATTTGCTTTTTTTTTCCCCCTTCAATCACTCCTTAAAGGCAACCTCTTCAAATCAAGACTTTGGCTGCATGTTTCCAATATCCCCTCATGATCCTTCGAGACTCTTACCCCCCACCACCCTGAAATAAGCAAGCTGCAGAACAGAACAGAATTGAAAAAAAAAATTCTTGTGTCAATGCCAATTTGCCAATTTGCCACTGGACGTTCAAGGTCCAAACATTTTAAAAAGGATTCTCAGAAAGCAAGAGCGAGTGTGAGATTCACAAGATTACAAAGTCGAGTCATTCTAAAAAAGGAATATCCTGGGACCAAGGCACCGGTGGAAAAAAGACAAGAGAAAAGGAGAAATTGAGGTTTAGTAACAAAAGCAGCAAACCCCTCCCCTTTGTGGGCTAGGATTCCAGGGAGCAGAAAAAGCTACCAAAAAAAAAAACCCTTCAGCCCACTGACTGGTAGCCAAATGAGACTAGCCTCTTCTTCCTTCCCTTTTCCAGACAAGGGCAAAATTGAGGGAGAGGGCTGGAGTGGTCAGAAAACAGGAAAAAGGTGGTGATAAAACCAAACCTGTATGGTAAAGAATAGGGGAACCCAGGAAAGAGAATGAAGAAGTACAAAAAAAAAAAGGGACAAGGAGATCATTGAGAATGAGGACAGTGGGTGAATGATGAAAAACAGGGAGTGTGGAGGCAACACTGAGAGCAAGTGAACTCAGAGACAACATAAAAGGCGGTTCAGAGAATTCTCAAGTGGAGGTGCAACACCCAACAAGAGGGTCAGAGAAAAGACGGCCAGCAATGTCACAACCACAGCGTGACCTACAGCCAAGATCAGCTCAAGCTGAGAGAAGTGACCCAGCGCTGTAAGTCCCAGGCGGACAGTCCAGAGGACGAGAGGCTCCACTCACTTCACAGTTACAGAAACCCCTTTTTCTCTGCCCAGCTGAGCCCTACAATGTCTGGACACCTTCAGGGCGCACGGGTTTTATCGTCTCTGGTTCCAGTTGATCCCTACTCAGAGACACACACACACACACACACACACACATACACACACAGCTCTGAATAATTCCCACTCCAGCAACTCAACTGAGTAATCAGTGCGAAACCAGGTCAAGTTGCAATGCCTGAACATCTAACAGCCCAGACTTCAAATAGAGAAAATACCATGCCATTTTAAAATACATACAAATATCCTAGGCATTATAGAGATAAACGCGTACAGAATTATATACAACGGATAATTAACACCTCACGCTGAGAACAAGCGCCTAATAAAACCTGACCTCTATTTCCACCACCCCAATAATCAGCAAATAAAAAAGGGGTCACGGCAGAAGTCACGAGACGGTTCTCAATTTAATGTGAAAAGAATGACAGATAGATTAATAAGGCAGTCCACACATAACGATGTAGGGACCTTGGCCAACTGACCCTGACCCAGTTACACGGCACTAAAATGAATAAATAAGCTGCGGAACAGAACTGAATCGACACAGAGAATTTTTTTTTTAAAAAAAGCCAGCAAACTTACCTCGGATTGAGTCACAGTCACAGTCACAGTTTCTCTGTCAGCCACAAATCCAAGTCTCCTTTCTCCTTTAAGAAATTCTGTGGGCTAGGGAGGGGGAAAACCCTTGTGAGTAACTTAACAATGGGCTGTAACAGCAGGGAGAGTCTGAGGCCAGTCTTTGTCTCACATTTAAGACACGACCCGGTTGACTGGATACAAATGTCCTTTTCAAGCGAGAGCTCCGCAAGGTTACAGAGTAACTCCTTGGCTTCGATGTATTTCTGCGTGTGTTGGAGCTTCTTGGAACGAAAGAAATTGTCCTTGTCGTAATCAAGAGACGCTTAAAACAAACAGGCACTGATTTCTTGGGTTTAAAAAGGAAGCAGTAAATCAATGGGTTTGATTCCGCTGTAAATGCCCGGTCTATGGCATTTTTGTCAGATCCCCAACTCTCTGTCAATTTCCTCCTCCCTGGATTTGTTTCAACTGGTGTAATTGTAAACCGAGTCTGTGAGCTCCACTTCCTCTCTCGATCACTAGCAACGTGCAGAAGGAGGTTCCAATTCACAGCCCGCCCCTCGTACTCTCCCCTCAGCATCACCCACATTTAAAGGAGTAGCGTCCTCCTTGCTCAAACAACGGGAACTGTTAAAGCGCTTTTGACACGATGACCACAAGCCCCACCACCTCACACCCACCCAAGCGTGCAACAAGACAGCAACATTTCACGACGAACTACATAAAGTGACTTTGGAGATACGACAGTGTGGAGCTGGAGGAACACAGCGGGCCTGGCAGCGTCAGAGGAGCAGGAAAGTTGACCTTTCGGGTCGGGACCCTTCTTCAGAAATGGGCTTCAGAAGAGTCCCGACCCGAAACGTCAACTTTCCTGCCCCTCTGATGCTGCCTGGCCTGCTGTGTTCCTCCAGCTCCACACTGTGTTATTTCTGACTCCAGCACCTGCAGTTCTTGCTATCTCACAAAGTGACCTTGTTTCTCCTTATCCTTTCATTGGATGTGGCCATCACCAGCGAGGCCAGAATTTATTACCCATCCCCGATTGCCCCTCGGCTTACTCAGCCATTTCAGAGGGGATTGGAGAGCTGTCCTAGGTCTGCAGGCACATGTAGATCAGACTGGATAAGGACAACAGATTTCCCTCCCTAAGTAGCCGGCACGGTGGAAAATTGTTTCGTACTTACCGCACTAGGGTCTGGGATCAAGCCCACCTTCGGGCTCCTGTCTCTGTGGAGTTTGCACGTTCTCCCTGTGTCTGCGTGGATGTACTCTGGTTTCCTCCCACTGTACAAAATTGAGCAGGTTAGGTGGATTGGCTATGCTAAATCGCCCATAGTATCCAAGGATGTGCAGGCTAGGTGGATTAGCCATGGGAAATGGGGAGGTGGGTCAGGATGGGATGCTCTTCAGAGGGTCAGTACAGACCCGATGGGCCAACTGGCCTCTTTCTGCACTGTAGGGATTCTGTAGATTAGATGGGGGTTTCTTTTTATGCCAATTGCTGCTCGTTGCCATGGTCACCATCACCTTATATTCCAGACTGCCTTGTTAAATTTAAATTGTTGTGAACCCATGTCCCCAAAAGCATGAGTTCCTGCCTCTGGACCACTACAATAAAAACAAAACACCATGGATGATGGAAAGCTTACACAAAGCTAGAGAATGTGTTCCGAATTTCTGAAGAAGTGTCATACCAGACTCAAAACGTTAACTGTGTTTTTCTCTCCACAGACCTGCTGAGTGTCTCCAGCTTTTACACCAATGGCCAAAACCTTAATCTAATCTTGACCAAAGTTTCAAAAAAACTGATGGAGGAAGACGAGTTGTTAAGGTTTGGGGAGTGTGTTCCAGAGCACCTGAAGACACAGCTGTCAGCTGTGGAGTGACGAAAGATGGGTTGCACAAGAATTGGTTGAGTATTAGTGGGGGCCTGAAGATGACTACAGAGATCGGGAAGGATGAGTCCATCAAGGGATTTGAAACCATCATGAGAGTTTTCATGGTGAGAGCTTAAAAGGATCTCAAAGTGAATGAGTGAGCACAGTGACTTTAGGGGAAGGGGACTTGATGCCAATTAGGACACAGGCAACTGAGTCTCAGATGACGAAAAGCAAAATATTGTGCTGGAAAATTGAAATAAAAACAGAGAGTGCTCAGCTGGTCTGGCCATATCATGAGAGAAACAGAATGAAGGTTTCAACTATGTGACCTTTCGTCAGAACTGGGAACGATTCAAGCTGGAATTAGCTTTGAGCAAGGGGAGGGTGGGAAGGTCTGGAGAGAATCCCTACAGTGTGGAAGTTGGCCATTCAGCCCATTGAGTCCACACTGATCCTCTAAAGAGTATCCCACCCAGACTCACTCCCCATACCACATTCCTCTAACCCTGCATTTCTTATGGCTAGCCCACCTAACCTACACATCCCTGGACCATATGAGCAATTTAGCATGGCCAATCCGCCTAACCTGCACATCTTTGGACTGTGGGAGGAAACCTGAGAACCTGGTGGAAACCCGTGCAAACATGGAGAGAACATACAAATTCCACTCAGACAGTCACCCGAGGGGTGGAATCGAACCTAGGTCCACAGCATGGAAACAACCCTTTGGCCCAACTTGTCCTTGCTGATCAGATATTCTACATTAATCTAGCCCCATTTGCCGGCATTTGGCCCATAGCTCTCTAAACCTTTCCTATTCATATGCCCATCGAGACACCTTTTAAATGTTGTAATTGTACCTGCCTCCACCAACTTCTCTGGCAGCTTGTTCCGCACCTGCACTACCTTCTGCGTGAAAAAGTTGCCCCTTAGGTCCCTTTTAAACCTTTCCCCTCTCACCTTAAACCTATACCATCTAGTTTTGGACTCCCCTACCCCGGGAAAAATACCTTGACTATTCACCCTATCCACGCCCCTCATGATTTTATGAACCTATCTGTAAGGTCATCCCTCAGCATCTGATGCTCCAGGGAAAATAGCCCCAGATTATTCACCGTCTCCCTGTACCTCAAACCCTCCAACCCTGGCAATGATAGAAACATTTGTCCCCCAGTGCCAACAGGAATACAGACTTTTGAGTAAGCTTAAGATTTAGGAGGAAGAGTAGCCAGGACTGCATTATCAAGTAGAGACATGGATGAGGATTTCTGCCGATCAGCTGAGAATAGGGTGGAGTCAGACAATGTTAAATTGGTGGAAATAGACAATCTGGCCAATGGTGTGGATAAATGATTGAAACTCACTGGAAGGTTAAATTACAATTACATCAGTTACATTGGCATATACACTTCTTCTGAGACAGTCCCTTGAGGTCAAGGGTGACTCACTTCAAGTCCAGTTTGATGAGTTTGGAGATGGTTGATGAGTCCAGTGCATGAACTGCAGACTCCTAACTGTTTGATATTCTGCCCAATCTTCTGACTTGCCATCAATCATTGCAAGATTAAATGTTTTCCTCATTAAGCTTGATACGATAGAGTCATAGAGTCATACAGCATGGAAACAGACTCTTCAGTCCAACCAGTCCATGCTGAACATAATCCCAAATTAAACTAGTCCCACCTGCCTGCTCCTGGTCCATTTTCCTCCAAACTTTTCCTATTCATGTACTTATCCAAATGTCTTTTAAACGTTGTAATTGTACCCACATCCACCACTTCCTCAGAGAGTTCATTCCACACACGAACTTTATAATTGATTGTAAGTAGGGTTCTCCTGATGGAAATTTTCTTCCTTATTCTGTATATTTTTTAAATATTCATACACGGGATGAGGGTGTCGCTGGCTAAGCAGCATTTGTTGCCCATCCCTAATTGCCCAGAGGGCAGTTAAGAATCAACCACATTGCTGTGGGTCTGGAACATATCTCAATATGACGAGACTCAGTGAAGACTCAATATGATGAATGGCCTATTTCTGCTCCAGTGCTTTATGGCAATAAATGGTCGATGGCTGGGTCAATGCCTGATTTGGGCAATACTGCACTCACTGGCCTAAATTAGCTGCCATGGATCAATTTTTAAGTTCTCATCCTTATTTTCAAATCCCTCCATGATCTTAATTGTCTCTCCATTTCTCTTCCTTCCTCCAGCCTTAGCACCAGCACAAATCTCTGCGCTCCTCTAATTCTGGTCTCTTGCACATTCGCACTGTAACCGCTCCATCAGCGCCTTTAGCTGTCTGCATACTGGACCCACAGCCTGTGGTTCTAGAGATATTTACACCTCTTTAATTTGCCCGTGACCTTTTCCAGTTGGATCACATTCGTATTATCACGTCAAAAGCTAAATACATGAAGTCAAGAAAAGTGAGAGCTGTGTTTGTTTAATTGTGAGGATAAAGGGCGAATTGTTAAGCTGCACATTACAGTTTCATTTAGTGGGAAACACAGTGATCTAGACAAACCTATTCCACTCATTTGCTGGACCATGGCGAGAACAAGTGCATTTGGTTTGAGACACAGCATTAACAACTGTCATGTCTCTTAAATAGCTAAGATCATACATGTATTGGTCATGTTATTAGGAAATCTTTTTCCAATCATAATAATCAGTTGCAGAAAATGTCATCTTAATTCTGTGCATCTTAATTTAATATTCAATCTAAATACAACATTATGAACAAAGGTACAAATTAAAAGATTTAAAAAGAACACAATAATTCAGTGATAAAAGCAGGAATTGCAGCAGAATCTCTGGCAGCATCTGTAGAGAGAGAGTCAACTTTTCGATTCCTATATATAACTTTTATTCAGAATTCAGTTCCGAAGAAGGGTCATTGGACTCAAAACATTAACTCTGTTTCTCTCTCCACAGATGCTGCCAGACCTGCTGAGTTTCTCCAGCAATCATTGTGTTTATTTCAGGCTTCCACTATTTTCACTGTTTTGCTTTAATTTAAAATGAAATTTTAGTTCTTAGATGGCGTGGTAGCTCAGTTGTTAGCTGCCTCATGTCACCAGGGATCTGGGTTTGATTCCAGCCTCGGGTGACTCTCTGTGTGGAGTTTGCACCTTCTCCCTGTGTCTGCGTGGGTTTCCTCTGGGTGCTCCGGTTTCCTCCCACAGTGCAAAGATGTGCAGGTTAGAGTGGATTGGTCATGCTCAGTTATCGGTCATGTCTAGGAATGTCTAGGTGGATTAGCCGAAGTAAATACAGCA
The DNA here is from genome assembly GCA_024137785.1 of Ginglymostoma cirratum. Taxonomy (NCBI): domain Eukaryota; kingdom Metazoa; phylum Chordata; class Chondrichthyes; order Orectolobiformes; family Ginglymostomatidae; genus Ginglymostoma; species Ginglymostoma cirratum. Next base: position 58,972,389 of record JAHRHZ010000264.1, on the reverse strand, counting down.
GCCTGGGTGGGATGCTCTTTGGATGATTGGGGCAGACTAGATAGGCCGAGTGGCATCTTTTTGCACTGAAGGGATTCTATTTAACTTTTCATATTTCTTTCACAGATGCGTCAATTAAATCCATTTTAGTTATTTTATCGAAATGTATGCATTATGCCAGGTTTAGAAATGTCAAATATTCCTATTGCAGTTCCGAAAGCATAATTTTATCTAAGGCATTTTTTTAATAAAACCACTCTTCAACTACAAAAGCTTAACATATGAGGAACGTTTGAGGACTCTGGGACTATTCTCATTGGAGTTTAGAAGGATGAGGGGGGATCTAATTGAAACTTTCAGAATACAAAATGGCCTGGACAGAGTGGATGCTGGAAAGATGCTTCCATTGGTAGGAGAGTCGAGGACCCGAGGGCACAGCCTTAGAGTAAAGGGAAGACTTTTTAGAACGAAGATGAGGAGAAACTTCTTCAGCCAGAGAGTGGTGAATCTATGGAATTCACTGCCACAGAAGGCTGTGGAGGCCAGATCATTGAGTACATTTAAGACTGAGATAGATAGGCTCTTGATTATCAAGGGGATCGAGGGTTACAGGGAGAAAGCAGAAGAATGGGGTTGAGGAACTTATCAGCCATGATTGAATGGGCTGAATGGCCTAATTTCTGCTCATACGTCTTATGGCCTTATGGACTTTAACCCACAGTCTGGCTCAAAGTTCTGCAGTTCCTGCCCTCACTCTCTTCATTTCTCTCCCTCTTTCTCATTTGCTCCTTTAAGATGGTCCTTAAAACTGACCTCTTTAACCAAGCTTTTGGTCACTGACCCCAAAATGCTGCTCAGTGTTGCATTTTGATTCCTGTGTAGCTCTTTGAGGCTTCTTGTTACATTGGAAGCTCTCTATAAAGTTACCATTGCATAAAGGGATTAATTCTGTCATTTATTCTCCACCTATTGGTAGACGTGATGCAGCCTGATGTTTGTAATGAACAAGGTTGTATACACTCTGCAGTCAGGTGTCCTGGCTGTGACTGTAAGGCGTTAATGTGATAAAGTTGTAGGGGAAGGCTAGGAGTAGGGGAATTCTCACACTGTCATGGCCAATATACATTTCCTTCTTCAACGACACTAAAAATCCCAGAAAATCACTTTTGTGATGGTGGCTATGTGGCAGCAAGATGCCACAAAAGGCTGATGATAATCACAGAATAGCCAAATTTTTACAGCACAGGTGGAGGTCATTTCAGCCCTCTTGTCTGCACCAGTTGTCCAAATGAGCAATTCACTTAGAGTCATAGAGTCATACAGCACAGAAACAGATCCTTCGGTCCAGTTCGTCCGCGCCGAAGAGATATCCCAAATTAATCCAGTCCCATTTACCAGCATTTGGCCCATATCCCTCTAAACCCTTCCAATTCAGGTACCCATCCAGATGCCTTTTAAATGTTGTAGTTGTACCAGCCTCCACCACTTCCTCTGGCAGCTCGTTTCATACACTCACCACCTTCTGTGTAATTAAGTTACCCCTTAGCTCCCTTTCAAATGTTTCCCGTCTCTCCTTAAACCTATGCCCTAGTCTTAGACTCCCCTATCCTGGAGAAAAGACCCTGGCAATTTACGCTATCCACGCCCTTCATGATTTCATAAACTTCTATAAGGTCACGCCTTAGCCTCCGACAGTCCAGGGAAAATAGCCTCTCCTGTCTTTCCCTCTTAACTCTGCACTTTATTCCTTTGAAGACCATAGACATAGGAGCATAATTAGGCCATTCTGCCCATAGAGTCAGCTCTGCTATTCAGTTAGATCATGGCTGATCTGATAATCGAGTAATAGAATCATTGAGACATATAGCATGGAAACTGATCATTCAATCCAACTGATCCATGTCGACCAAAAGTAGCCATCCAATTTCTTTTAGAGCTCCTGCTTTGAGCCTGCCTCCAGTCCTGGCACATTCTTTGGCCCTCGCCATGAGAAAAACCTTTTCCTCACATCACTTTGGCCTCTTTTGGCCAAATGGGCAGGGAGCAGAGGGATACAGATCCTTGGAAAATAGGAGACAGGTTTAGATAGAGGATCTGGATCGGCGCAGGCTTGGAGGGCCGAAGGGCCTGTTCCTGAGCTGTAATTTTCTTTGTTCTTTGTTTTTTTCCTGTTGCATTAAATCTGTGTCCTCTCATTCACCAATGGAATAGTTTCTTCCTATCTCCTCTGTTCCAGAACCCTCATCGTTTTGAAGACCAGATCAAACCACCTCTCAGTCCTCCCTCTCCAAGGAAAATAGCACCAAGTTTTCCAAACTATGCGTGGAACTGAAATACCTCATCCTCAGAACCATTTTTGTGAACCTCAAATGCAATGTAATGGCAGCTGCAGTATGAATGATGCCCGGATGAATAGTTTTACTTACGTTGACTGGGGAACACATATTAGTCAAGAGTCTTAGAGTCAAACAGCACAGAAATAGACTCTTCAGTCCAAATCATCCACACTGACCAAGTTTTCCAAACTAAACCAGTCCCACTTTCTGCATTTGGCCTATATCCCTCTAAACCTTTCCTATTCATGTACTTGTCCAAATGTCTTTTAAATATAGTAACTATATCTGCCACTTCCCTTGGCAGTTCATTCCACACTCAAACTGCCCTCTGTGTTAAAATGTTGCCCCTCAGGTCTCTCTCTGCTCACCTTAAAATTATGTCCTGTAGTTTTGAACTCCTGTACCCTAGGGAATAGAGCCTTGCTATTCACCTTATTTATTCCCCTCCTGACTTTATAAACCTCTACAAGGTTACCCCTCAACCTCCCACACTCCAGCGAAAGGAGTCCAGTCTCTCCTTATAACTCAAACCTTCAAGTCCCAGCAACATTCTGGTAAATCTTTTCTGAACCTTCTCCAATTTAATAATATCCTTCGTATAGCAGGGCGACCAGAACTGCACAGGGGGCTCCAACTTGGCCTCACCAACATCCTGTACTAGCAACATGACATCCCAACTCCTGTACTCAATGGTCTAAGCAGTGAAGGCAAGCGTGCTAAACACCTCCTTCATCGCCCTGTCTAACTGTGACACAGCTTTCAAACAACTGCAGTGAACTCAACTGCTCCTCATTATGTCGTGTCAGGGATTTGTAACCAAGTGGATCACTGGGGGCTTCCTCTGACAGTGATGCATTCCATCTGCACTGCTCTGGAAACACATTGGGTTTAAGTCTCCAGAATGGAACTTGCATTATTCCCACGTGACAGCTTCTGGCCATTAATTCCAGGCACGATGACAGAATAGGTGGAAATGAAGCTGAAGTTCTTGTAGCCTACAAGGCTAGACCTTAAGTTGTAAATTGGGATAATCCTTGATAACTGCGTTTTGGCGAGTATTAACATGATGGGCTGAATGGCTTCCTTCGTTGTGAAAGGTGCTACAGAAAGGCAAGAACAAACTCTTCATTATATTGTGCACATGGGTCTCTGATGTCAATGGGACTGACAGCTTGCTGATGCTGCCACCTTGTGGGTACTGTGGTTAACACTGCTCTCGCTGCCCAAGGCTCCCGCGGGACACTGTGAGGGCTAGCACTCGCGGGTGATGTTGGCAAAGGTGAGAAAGGTTCATCAAACAACACCTCAGCAAGATTCAGCCTCATTGTGTCAGGAAGGAGGGGAGACAGCAACCTAATGATGCTGAGATAGTAGGAACTGCGGATGCTGGAGAATCTGAGATAACAAGGTGTAGAGCTGGATGAACACAGCAATGTAGAATTCTCTGAAGAAGGGTCTAGACCCAAAACATCAGCCTTCCTGCTCCTCTGATGCTGCTTGGCCTGCTGTGTTCATCCAGCTCTACACCTTGTTATCTTTTAACCTAATGATGCTGCCGACTTATGAGGCTGGTTAAGTTACCAACCGTGAAACGTCTCCAACACACCACCATGTTCTCTAGCCAACATCTCTGCCTCGGGCTTGCTGTAGTGCTCCAGCTTGGGGATGCTGCAGCCTGCAGGACTTAATATCGAGGTCAATAATTTTAAGACCTGAACACCTCCCTCCATATCCTTTATGGCACTGTCTTGCCATGGGCTGCATTTGGCACAGCCAACCCATTTTCAACTCCTCATGGTCCCCATTTCTTTCTCCCTGGTTCACCTTATCCATCCCCTTGTCTGCCCAACTGCCTTTCTCTCTTTCTGGGCTCCATCTCCACCTATCCAGTCACACTTTGCAGCCGTAACTTTGTATTTTTCTCTCTGTTCAATCACCCTACGATTTCTGTGCCTTTATATGTTACGATCTGCTGTACTTCAAGCGAAACAAAAGTTTTCACTGTACTTGGTACATGTGACAATAATAAATCAAATTAAATCAAATTAAATCAATCCTCTCTCACCCCATCCCTGTCATCAGTATAAATGCCATGGGCGGCACAGTGGCTCAGTGGTTAGCGCTGCTACCTCACAGCACCAGGGACACCAGGTTAAATCTACCCTCAGGTGACTGTCTGTGTGGAGTTTGCACATTCTCCCTGCGTCTGTGTGGGTTTCCTCCCACAGTCCAAAAATGTGCAGGTTAGATGGATTGGCTGTGCTAAATAATGTTCAGGGATGTGTCAGTGGGTAATAGGGGGATGGGTCTGGGTGGGATGGTCTGAGGGTCCGTGTGGACTTGTTGGGCCAAAGGGCCTGTTTCGACACTGTAGGGATTCTATAATTCTACCACTTTTTCCCACCTGCTATCAATTCTGAAGAAGAGTCACCCGACCTGAAACGTCAGTTCTGTTTCGCTCCAGATGCTGCCAGACCTGCAGGGCCTCTCCAGTGATTTCCGTTTTTGTTTCAGACTTCCAGCATCCACAGTTCTTTGTTTTAATTTAGGACACATCTCCCGGTTGATAGGGTTGGGATGCGATGTGAGGAGCAGGCGATGTCGTGTACCTGCAGTGGGGAGTCAGTACTGCACGAACAACTTTATTAAGGTGAGAGGAGAAAGATTTAGAGAGGACATAAGGGACAACTTTTTTTTAAACAAAGTGGGTGGTTCGTGTGTGAAATGAACTTCCAGAGGAAGCATTGGATGCGGGTACAGTTACAACATTCAAAAGACATTTAGATAAGTTCATGAATAAGAAATGTTTGGACTGGTACAGACCAAGGGTAGGCAGGTGGGACTAGTTTAGTTTGGGAACATGGTTGGCGTAGACTTATAACTGAACACCTTGTTCATTTTCTCTGCTGTTTTCTCTGAAGGAAGGTGGGAAGGTGTTTCAGTCCCTACTCAGGCTTATGAATGAAAACACACTGTTGAAATCGTACAGCTGTAATGAGCTTCAATCATATAACATTGGCTCACCTCTACAACCCTTTATTCTTAGACAGTGACCTTTGACGGTCAATAAACTGCATTTACTGCTGTTCTTGGTCAGTTACATGAAGTCACTTCCCCTGGGTAATCTGTAGCTTGGGCACCTGACTGATGATTGGTTGTTGCAGTAGAGATGGTCAGCAATTTTAATCATCTCCCTTTATTCCAGTGAATCATCTACAAGAATACAAGGTCTCCAACAAGGACCAGAGCAATGGGTTTGAACCAATATTCTTAACGAATTATTGATACTGTGGAATTACTGATAGGCACTAAATAAATGAAACTCTGCCAATTGTAATAACGTCAAATGTGCTGCTGGCATTATGGTGGTATTGTAGCAATCCAGGACCCAGGCCAACGTTTAGGGTCAGTGGCCCAAGAAACGCAGAAGGTTGTCATAAAAACTCATCTGGTTCACTCAGCGATAGTAAGAACTGCCAATGCCGGAGTCAGAGACAACACAGCGTGGAGCTGGAGGCACACAGCAGGCCAGGCAGCATCAGAGGAGCCGGAAAGTTGACGTTTCAGGTTGGGACCCTTCCAGCATCAGCAATTCTTACTATCTCCAATTAAAAGGATTGTTTTTGATTGTTTCTGATCTCTTTCCTGGGACATGTTCAGTCTCAAAGCTATTGCCCAAGCTCATACTGCATTTTCAGCAATTTCCATTCTGGTCCTTGATATTCCACATCCATGGCTTTAACCTAGTTTCCTTCATCCTGAACATTCAACCAACTGTCGTGGTTTCAAGGAGC
>JAHRHZ010000264.1:58920602-58951876 GCA_024137785.1 Ginglymostoma cirratum | reverse complement strand
CCCCACTGCAAAGCCATTTTCTGAAGAAGGGTCTAGGCCCGAAACGGCAGCTTTCCTGCTGCTCTGATGCTGCTTGGCCTGCTGTGTTCATCCAGCTCTACGTCTTGTTATCTCAGATTCTCCAGCATCTGCAGTTCCTACTATCTCTTTATTGCCAAGAGTCACTGTTTCTGAGAGAATTCATTAAACTTGATCATTGGTTTCCCCAATCACTGAATAATAATTCCCCTTGCTGTTATACAACATTTCAGCAGAGCTGTCGATCACATCTCATCCTGTCTGTGCATGAATGTGTGTCTATTTGGGTTTGAAGAGGATATAGTTAGACCAGACTGATTCCTGGGATGGCAGGACCAATGTATGAAAACGGATTGAATTGGTTGGGACTATATCCACTGGAGTTCATTAGAAAGAAAGGAGATCTCATAAAAACTTATAGAATTCTAACAAAACAAGACACGGTAAACACAGGAAGGATGTTCCTGGTGACCAAGGAGTCCAGAACCAGGGGTAGGAAAACTTTCTCCACCTAGAGAGCGGAGGGCCTGTGGAATTCTCTGCCACAGAAAGTGGTTGACGTAAAACATTGAAAGTTTTCAAGAAGGTGTCAGATATAGGTCTCACAGCTAAAGGGATTGAAGGGAATGGGTGGAAAGCAGGGACAGGGAACTGAATTAGATGATCAGCCACAATCTTATTGAATAGAAGGGCAAAATGGTCTACTCCTATTTTTAATGCTTCTATATTTTTGGGTTGAGGTTGCACAGTAGCAGTTCATAGAATCCCTACAGTATGGGTGCACTGTCCCTCCAAAGAGCATCCCACCCATTCCCACTCTATCCCTCCATTTCCAATGCCTAACCCAACTAGCCTGTACATCCCTGCACACTATGGGCAATTTCCCATGGCCAATCCACCCTAACCTGCACATCTTTGGACTGTGGGAGGAAACCAGAGCACCAGAACAAGGTGTGGAGCTGGATGAACACAGCAGGCCAAGCAGCATCATAGGAGCAGGAAAGCTTGACGTTTCGGGCCTAGACCCTTCATCAGAAAATTTTCACACCTTGTTATCTCAAAAAAACAGGAACCGGGTTTCTCCAACTCTTAAAATAAGATGGCATTGGAACAGGCTAAAACCATCCCAGCGGGAAATACCCCTGACTGGTTTTTAAGATCTAATGCAGATAAAGGTAAGAGAAATGGTAAAGGAGGTGGAATTTGCTGCAAAAGAAATGGGGACTGCTGGTAACACAGGAGAGATGAGTACTCCAAGCAGTGACTAGTAACAGTCTGTGTCATGGGAACACCGTTTTCTTGTTTGATTTTACATGGATTGGGGATGGCATCATGGGAGCTGTCACTCTGAAAGAGGGAAATGATGCCATTCCAAGATAACAAGCATGGGGCTGGATGAACACAGCAGGTCAAGCAGCATCATAAGAGCAGGAAAACTTGACGTTTCGGGCCTAAACCCTTCATCAGAAATGGGGGAGGGGAAGAGGATTCTGAAATAAATAGGGAGAGAGGGGGAGGCGGATAGAGGATGGATAGAGGAGAGGATAGGTGGGGAGGAGGCAGACAAGTCGAAGAGGCGGGGATGGAGCCAGTAAAGGTGAGTGTAGGTGGGGGGGTAGGGAGGAGATAGGTCAGTCCAGGGAGGACGGACAGGTCAAGTGGGCGGGATGATGTTAGTAGGTAGGAGATGGGGGTGTGGCTTGAGGTGAGAGGAAAAACAGGTTAGGGAGGTGGCGATGAGCTGGGCTGGTTTTGGGATGCGGTTGGGGGAGGGGAGATTTTGAAGCTTGTGAAATCCACATTGATGCCATTGGGCTGCAGGGTTCCCAGGCTGAATATGATTTGCTGTTCCTGCAGCCTTTGGGTGGCATCACTGTGGCATTGCAGGAGGCTTCAAAAGCTCCCCTCCCCCAACCGCATCCCAAAACCAGCCCAGCTCATCTCCACCTCCCTAACCTGTTTTTCCTCTCACCTCAAGCCACACCCCCATCTCCTAACTACTAACATCATCCCGCCCCCTTGACCTGTCCGTCCTCCCTGGACTGACCTATCTCCTCCCTACCCCCCTACCTACACTCACCTTTACTGGCTCCATCCCCGCCTCTTCGACTTGTCTGCCTCCTCTCCACCTATCCTCTCCTCTATCCATCCTCTATCCGCCTCCCCCTCTCTCCCTATTTATTTCAGAACCCTCTTCCCCTCCCCCATTTCTGATGAAGGGTTTAGGCCCGAAACGTCAAGTTTTCCTGCTCCTATGATGCTGCTTGACCTGCTGTGTTCATCCAGCCCCACGCTTGTTATCTCGGATTCTCCAGCATCTGCAGTACCTTTTATCTCGGATGCCATTCCAACTTGCCTTCCGCTGACAGTCACATGTCATGGTAAAATACTTCAAGTTCTCCAGCAAATCCGGACTGTTTGCCCGAAGTAATGACAATTTACGATTCGCTCCGCTACATCCATGGAATTTTTCAGTCACCAAATCTCAACAGGCCTTTGCAAATCATTTTGATCTTTGAGGAACAAACTAAAACATGTTATTTCACATGATACGGCTGCTTTTGTTAAACAGTACATTGGAACCCATGCCAATAAAGGAGGGGTAGATTTTGGATTTCACATTTAACCCTTCTTTTCACTGCCTCTGGCTGTGTTTACTCCTTCTGTTATTTAATTAATTCTGCTCTTACTCATCCTATTTTTGTCTCCATCTGTCCATTTGTCTGTCTCTCTCTGTCTCTCTCTGGGGTCAGTCTTAACCCTTCTAGGAGCAGAGGTCATAGTCTCAGAATAAAGGGGCACCAATTTAAGACTGAGATGAGGAGGAATTTCTTCTCTCAGAGGGTTGTGAGTCTTTGGAACTCTTGCCATGTTCTTGCCATGGATAGCTGGGGTAGTAGAGTCCTTGCGTGCAGGGATAAATTCTTGATCAGTTGGGGGAATAAAGGTTATGGGGAAAAAGGTTCTGAGGAAGGGTCACTGGATTAACTCTGGTTTCTCTTCACAGATGCTGTCAGACCAGCTGAGCTTTTCCAGAAATCTCTATTTGTGTTACGGGGAAATGGCAGTGTGGTGATTGTAATGAGGTTAGCCAGGTGGACACCTTAGAAAGTGATTTCCCTGATTGGGGCTGTTAATCTGGTCCAATCAGGGAGCCCTGGCTGACAGATATAAACAGGAGTGTCAGGGGTTCTAGTCACTCTGACAGTGGGTTGTGAGGGAGCTGGATCAGAGTCAAGTACCATGCACGTGTAAATAAAGGGTGACTTGGTGATGGGATACTGGCCTCTGTGGAGTTACTTAAGGCAGGAAAGTCGGATCAGCCAATGATCCTGTTGAATGGCAGAGCAAGTTTGATGGACTGAATGGCCTTCTCCTGTTCCTGTATCTTACGGTCTTTCCAATCCTGACCTTGTTTCAAGAAACTGCCCAAAGCAGTAAAAATGACAGCTTCCCAGGTTACACAGATGATGCTCCTCTGATGCTGCTTGGCCTGCTGTGTTCATCCAGCTCTACACCTTGTTATCTCGGATTCTCCAGCATCGGCAGTTCCTACCATCTCCTGTTTTTTTGATCCTTGACTAAATTACCTTAGCTCTATTTCCAAAGTGTGAGAACCAATAGTTTGCCTTTTCAACACAAGGCTGGGTGGGAGGCTGAGCTGGGAGAAGGATGCAGAAACACATCAGTGTGATTTGGACAAACTGACTGAGTGAGCAAATTAATGCAAAATGAAGTATAACATGGATAAATATGAGGTTCTGCATTTTGGTAGCAAAAACAGGAAGGCACATTATTATCTGAATGGTGATAGATTGGGAAAGGGGGAGGTGTAATCAGACTGAGGTATCTTGTACACAATTTGCTGACAGTAAGCATTGAAGGTGTAGCAGGTGGTGAAAAAGGCAAATGGCCTTCATAGCAAGAAGATTTGAGTACAGGAAGAAGGATGTCTTGCTGCAATTGTACATGACCTTGGTGAGATCACACCTGGAGTATTGTGTGCAGTTTTGGTCTCTTTATCTGAGGAAGGATATTCTGGTCGTGGAGGGAGTGCAGTGAAGGTTGACCAGACTGATTCCTGTAATGGCGGGACTGATGTACGAAGAGAGACTGGATCGGTTAGGATTTACATTCACTGGTGTTTAGAAGAATGAGGAGGGATCTCTTGAAACCTACAAAATTTTAACAGGACTAGACAGGGTAAATGCAGGAAGAATGTTCCCAATGGCCAGGGAGGCCTGAACCAGGGGTCACTGTCGAAAAATACAGGGGAGGTCATTTAGGACTGGGATGAGGAGAAATGTCATCACCCAGAGAGTGGAGAGCCTGTGGAATTCTCTGCCACAGAAAATGCTTAAGGCCAAAATGTTTAATATTTCAAAGAAGGAGTTAGATACATTTCTTCAGACTATCAAATGTGTGGGAGAAAGCGGGAACAGGAGACTGAGTTGGATGACCATCCACGATCATATTGAATGATGGAGTAGGCTCGAAGGGCTGAATGGCCTCCTCCTGCATCACAGTTTGGTTTAGCTCTGTCCAAGACTGCAAGAAATTACAGACAGTCATGAACTCAGCCCAGTCCATCATACAAAGCAGCTTTCCATCCATTGACTCCATCTACACTTCCTGCTGCCTTGGGAAAGCAGCCAACATAATCAAAGACCCCTCCCACCCTGGTTGTACTCTCTTGTGCCCTCTTCCATTGGGCAGAAGATGCAAAAGTTTGGAAATACATACCAACAGATTCAAGAATAGCTTCTTCCCCACTGTTACCAGATTTATGAACAGAGCTCTCATATATTAGAGTTGATCTTTCTCTGCTCCTTCTCTATAGCTGTAACACTATCTTCTGCATTCTTGTTCGATTACCCTGATGCATTTATGTATGGTATGATTTGTCTGCATAGCTCACAAAATAATACTTTTCACTGTATTTCGGAACATGTAACAATAATCAGTCAAATCAAATCAAATGCTCCTTTTTCCTATGTTAAGAGGAGACAGATTATTCCCATCACCCACGTGAAACATCATTCTCTCAATCAAAGTTATTTGTCCAATATCGATGCAAATCTTTCATTTGCTGATATCAGTATTTCATTCAAATAAAACAAAGAACTGCAGGTGCTGGAAATCTGAAAGAAAAAACAAATTGCTGGAGAAAATCTGTAAAACAGAAATTGCTGCAGGATTTCAGAACTCTGCAAGCATCTGTGGAGAGAAAGGGCAGTTTTGAGTTCAGTGACCCTTATAGAACAGACCCTTCTTCTGAAGGAGGGTCACTGGTCTTGATATGGTAACTCAATTTCTGCCTCCCACAGATTTTTTTCAAATTCATTCATTAGATAAGGGCGTCACTGGCCAGGCTAGCATTTATTGCCCAAAGCGGGCAGTTTAAGAGTTAATCATGTTGCCCTGGGTCTGGAGTCACATGTAGACCAGACTAGGTAAGGATTGTAGTTTCTTTCCCGAAAGGACATTAGTGAACCAAATGGGTTTTTAACAACAAGCAATTCATGGTCGTCATCATCAGACTCTTACTTGCAGATTTTTACTGAATTCAAATTCCGCTGTGGCAGGATTCAAACCCAGGTCCCCAGGACATTACCTGGGTCTCTGGATCAACAGGCCAGCGACCATACCACTAGGCCATCGCCTCCCCTCAGATGCTGTCAGACTTGCTGAGTTACTGAAATAACAATGCCCGTTTTTATTCAGCACTTCGCTCCAGATGAATCAAATTTACTGTGTAGGGTTTATGAATTGATAGGTCTCAGTCACTAATGAACCCAGTCACTGAACCATTAGGCCACCAGTATGATAAAGGTTACACTCTGAGGTACTCAGAGGCTAGTCTATCTCCTCAATGGAAACACATGATATTAGGCAGAATATCATGTTTCCTCACAAAATCCCAGGCCAAGATTTCTCCAGTGTAGGAGGGGTTTATAAAATGGCCAATATAGTGTTTCGCACATTGCAATGTACACCTTGTTCACTTAAAGTTAACTTATACTTGTACCATCTGAGGGAGTTGGCAAAAAGGACAATAGATAGGAAGCCATTGTTTGTGTAATTATAAATTCTGGGTGTCTCTGGTTGTTTCAAGGTTTTCATGGTTGGTTCTACACCTGGGTCAGTCGAAGGCTTGGTTCTGGCATTTCAATGAAGCTGTTGAAACCCTTCCTGGTCCTTGTGTACCAGTGAGGGCAAGAAAAAGCTGCATTTCTGTAGCACTTTGCCCAACCTCAGGATATCCCAAAGTGCTTCGCGTCTAACAGAATATGATGGGATCTGCTGTCACTGTCGTATTACTGGAAAACACAGTTGGCACTTTGTGCACAGCAAGATCCCAGAAGGGATCCAGCTATGATATAAATATGGCATGGGGATCTGTTTTGGAAAATACTAGCAAAATACTGAAAATCTCCCCTACGCTTTCTGGACGTCTAGCTGAGCAGGTGGACAGAGCCTTGGTTAAAGGTATTGCCTGAAAGATGGCACCTTCAGCAGCGCAGCACCCCCTCAGTACTGCACCGGAGGGTCAACCTCGATTTTGAACTCAACTTGTGGAATGGGAATCATCTCACAACCAGGGTACTCGGGGAAAGCTTCCCACTTTGTCCACAGTCCAAACATATATGACCCTTCCACTGTGATCCTATACAAGGATCACTCCCAAAGATGCATGGAGGCAGATCGATGCCATGTCTTCAAACCTTGGTGGCTGGTAGAGTGTAACCAGTCAGGTACCAGTCTTCCAGGATGGGCCATGTAGAAATGATTAATCTCGTCCTGGGCACTTGTTGACAGTAAAGCCCAGGATAAAACAGAGGGCCATAATGGAAGGCTATGGAGGCAGTCAACGTTAGTGGCACAATGATAATATGCCTGGATGGTCCTGAGGTTAATTCTCCGGGGACACTGGTTCAAATCCCCGTTGCAATTTTAGAGACTTCGATTCAGAGACATGTACAACATGGAACCAGATCCTTCGGTCCAACTCATCCATTAATATCCTAGATTAACCCAGTCCCATTTGCCAGCATTTGGCCCTCTAAACCCTTCCTACTCATGTCTTTTAAATGTAGTCATTCCACCGCTTCCTCTGGCAGCTCATTCCATACACGCACCAGCCTCTACCTGAAAATATTGCCCCTGAGGCCCCTTTTAAATCTACCCCCTCTCACCTAAACCTATGCCCTCTAGTTTTGGATTCCCTACTGAGGAAAAGACCTTGGCTATTCACCCTATCCATGCCCCTCATGATTTTATAAACTTCTATAAGGTGACCCCTCAAGCTCTGATGCTCCGGGGAAAATAGACCCACTGGGATTTAAATTCAATTAATAATGGTGATCATCAAACTATGATTTCTTTTGTACAAAACAGTCAAACTTGTGAATGGCACTCATCTGACCCGTCTTGTATATCTCAGAACAGTGCTACAGAATAGTCATTCTCAAGGATTACTGGTTTCTCTCTCTGGGTTGGTTAACTGTAGATCTTTAGGGACAGCAATCTCCTACGTATGAATCCTGGCCACAACAAGATGGTTGATTCTGAAATGGTCTAAAAGCCAGCTGTGGAATGGCCAACAAATTCTGCCTTGTTACAGATACTCATGTCTATATGATACCATACTGGACTTGAAACATTAACTCTGTTTCTCTCTCTGCAGATGCTGCCATACCTGCTGAGTTCTTCCAGTACTTTCCATGTGAACTAACGAATTGTAGAATCCATGCAGTGCTGAAAAAGGCCATTTGGCCCATTGACTCCCAAAGAGCATCCCAGCCAAACCCAGCCCCCAACCCAATCCAATCCCTGTAACCTCACATTTTCCATGGGTAATCCACCGAGACTCCACAAGGCAATTTACCATGGCAAATTCACCTGGCCCACACATCTTTGGACTGTGGGAGGAAACCTATGCAGGCAAGGGGAGAACATGCAAACTTCACATAAACAGTTACCCAAGGCTGGAATTGAACCCCAGTCCCTGGCACTGTGAGGCAGTAATGCTAACCACTGAGCTACCATAATGGATTCAATTTTTTGTTTGTCTAAACCTCTCATAATCTTGCACATATCCATCAAATATTCCCCTAACGTCCTCTGCTCCAAGGAGAACAACCATTAACTTAGAACACAGAACATACAACAGTACAGCACAGTACAGGCCCTTCAGCCCACGATGTTGTGCCGAGCTTTTACCCTAATCCTAAGGTCTATCTAATCTCCACCCCTACATTATACTATCATCCATATGCCTATCTAATTGTCTCTTAAAAGCCCCTAATGAGGCTGACTCCACTACCCTCGCTGGCAATGCGTTCCACGCCCCTACCACTCTCTGAGTAAAGAACCTACCTCTGACGTCTCCCTGATATCTACCTCCACTCGCTTTAAAACTATGTCCCCTCTTAATAGCTACCTCTACCCTAGGAAAAAGTCTCTGGCTGTTCATGCTATATATACCTCTGATCATTTTGTACACCTCTATCAAGTCACCTCTCATCCTTCGTCGTTCTAAAGAGAAAAGCCCTAGCTCTCTCAACCTTGCCTCGTAAGACCTTCCCTCCATTCCAGGCAACATCCTGGTAAATCTCCTCTGCACCTTTTCCAACGCCTCCACATCTTTCTTGTAATGAGGCGACCAGAACTGGGCACAATACTCCAGATGTGGCCGAACCAGGCTTTTGTATAGCTGGGGCATAACTTCACGGCTCTTGGACTCAATCCCTCTACTAATGAAAGCTAACATACTATATGCCTTCTTAACAACTCTATCCACCTGGGTGGCACCTTTCAGGGAACTGTGAACATGAACCCCAAGATCCCTCTGCTCCTCCACACTGCCAAGAATCTTTCCATTAACCCTGTATTCTGCTTTCAAGTTTGTCCTTCCAAAGTGAATCACCTCACACTTTTCAGGGTTAAACTCCATCTGCCACTTCTCAGCCCAGCTCTGCTTTCTATCAATGTCCCTTTGTAACCTAGAACGGCCCTCCGCACTGTCCACAACTCGACCCACCTTCGTATCGTGCGCGAACTTTCTAATCCACCCTTCCACTCCTTCATCCAAATCATTTGCAAAAATTACAAATAGAAGAGGTCCTAGGACAGATCCTTGTGGTACACCACTCATAACTGAGTACCATGTTGAATATTTTCCATCCCCTACCACCCTTTGTCTACTAAGGGTCAGCCAATTCTGAATCCAAGCTGCCACATTTCCCTCTATCCCATGCCTCCTTACCTTCTGCATGAGCCTACTCTGGGGAACCTTATCAAATGCCTTACTTAAACCCATGTATACCACATCCACTGCTCTACCTTCATCCACGTGTTTGGTCACCTCTTCAAAGAATTCAATAAGGTTTGTGAGGCATGATCTACCCCTCACAAATCCATGCTGACTATCATGAATCAAACTGTGCCTTTCCAAGTGATCATAAATCCTACCTCTCAGAGACTTTTCCAATAATTTGCCCACCACTGATGTAAGACTAACTGGCCTGTAATTTCCGGGCTTATCCCTATTCCCTTTTTTGAACAAGGGAATGATGTTTGCCACTCTCCAATCTTCCAGCACTATACCCTCGGACAGTGAGGATGAAAAGATCATCGCCAAAGGCCCTGCGATCTCTTCCCTCGCTTCCCATAGAATCCTTGGATAAATCCAATCAGGCCCACAGGGCTTGTCTATTTTCAAGTTTCTCAAAATTCCTAGTACGTCTTCCTTACTAACATCGACCTCCTCTAGCCTACCAGCCTGTTTCAAACTGTCTACAACTAGGTTCCTCTCAGTTGTGAATACCGAAGAAAAGTATTCATTAAGGACCTCTCATATCTGTTTATGCTCCGTGTACAAATTCCCTTTACAATCCTTGATCGGCCCTACCCTTTCTCTGGTCATTCTCTTATTCCTCACATTCGTGTAAAAAGCCTTGGGGTTTTCCTTGATCCTATCTGTCAAGGTTTTCTCATGCCCCCTTATAGCTCTCCTAAGCGCTTTCTTCAGCTCTTTCCTGGATAACTTGTATCCCTTTAGAGCCTTTTCCTTTCCTTGTTTCCTAAACCTTATATAAGCCTCCTTCTTCCTCTTAACCAGTTGTTCGGCCTCTTGTGAGAACCAAGGCTCCCTCACTTGACCACATCTTCCCTGCCTGCTAGGGACAAACATATCGAGCACACGCAGTATGCATTCCTTAAACAATCTCCACATTTCAATCGTGCTCTTCCCTGACAGCATCTGTTCCCATTTTATCTTACCCAGTTCTTGCCTAACAGAATTATAATCACCCTTCCCCCAGTTATAAACCTTACCCTGCTGTATGTACCTATTCTTTTCCATGACTATTGTAAAAGTAACAGAGTTATGATCGCTACCGCCAAAATGCTCTCCCACCAACAGGTCTAACACTTGGCCCAGTTCATTGCCAAGCACCAAATCCAAAGTGGCCTCTCCTCATGTTGGTCTATCTACATACTGTGTCAGGAATCCTTCCTGAAAGCACTGGACAAAATCTGCTCCATCAAAACTATTACAACTAAAAAGTTTCCAATCAATATTTGGAAAGTTGAAGTCACCCATGACTACAACCCTGTGACTTCGGCACCTTTCCAGTATCTGCCTCCCAATCCGCTCCTCCACTTCTCTGCAACTATTAGGGGGTCTGTAAAATAACCCCCAACAAAGTGACTGCTCCTTTCTTGTTCCTGACCTCAACCCAAACTGACTCTGTAGACAACCTAACCTTGTCATTAAAATCCCTCATCACTGGAATCATTTAGGTGAACAGTCTCAGAGACCCACATCCTTCCTGGCGTGTGATAACCAGAACTGGATTTGAACCAGAACTCTTGTTTTGGTTGAACCGGGGAATATTTTCCAGATGCTCATATGTGACTCCAGACAGCAAGTGAACAGTCTGCCCCAAGGAACTTGGCAATACAGGCATTGCCATAAATACACGGTATAAAGGCGAAGTTACTTAAATCCTACACCAACATAGGCCACTGTTCCTATTAGAGAAAGAGAGACAACTGGTGATGGTTTAACCTGAGGGTCACAATGCCTCAGGTGAGGGGAGAGGTTGAGAAGGTGGGAGTTTCATGGTAACCTCAGTCAGTGTGAGAATTGAACCCATGCTGTTGGCATCACACTGTATCACAAACTAGCTTTCCAGCCAACTGACTGCTGCACATTCTGTGTGCCAGGTGTCAGCACAGAGGAAAGTGGAAATTGTCAGATGAGGCAGTGAAGGGGGGCAGTGCAGAAACAGAGGGAGCTTACTGGTCAAATAACTTGCCAAAAGGTCCCAGTGCTACATCAGCAATAGAGTTAGAGCTGGTACAACGATCAGACTAGAGGAAATGGCACAGTGTCAAGAATGACTCTCCACCACAGGGTCAACCGTAACTCAGTAATTTATGCTTCTAATCCTGTCTTTCACTCCTAGCCTCCTATCCTCTCAGGTGATGCTACGAGTGGAGCTCTGAGGGAGTGCTGTGTGGTCAGCAATGCTGTTTTTTGGATGAAAATACAGAGCTGAGATTATATCTGCTCTACCAGGAGAATTTCAGTGGTACTCTGCACTTTAAAAGGAGCAAGGGAAGTCTCTCCCAGTATTTTGGTCATTATTTATCCCTTAACTAGTAACATTAAAATAAAACAGATTACCTGGTCATTGTCACTTTGAGTCTAGAACCAGGAGACAGAGTATCAGGAATCAGGATAGGGCATTTAGGACTGAGATGAGGAAAGGTTTTATCTCTCAGAAGCTGGTCTGCCTGTGGAATTCTCTACCACACAAAGCTGTGGAGGCTGGGTCACTGAATATGTTTAAAAAGGGATTTATAATTTTTTTGGATACCAAAGGCATCAAGGGTATGGAAAGAAAGTGGAAATATGGCATTGAGATAGAAGATCAGCCACGATCATATTTAATTGATGAGCAGGTTCAAAGGCCTGAATGGCCTACACCTCTCGCTGTTTCCATGTTTGTACGGTGGGGTGGAAAGTGAAAACAAGTGGCACTCTCCATGAGGAAAGGGAGTGGGTGAGGACAGAAGTGTGGAATAGGTCAGGCATGGCTATGCGCACCAAGGGAGGGAAGTGTTTGCTTGAGGTGCCAGGAGAACATGTCTGAGGCACCCTGGTTTGAGTTGGCAGATTTGATGGAGATGGAGAACTTGGGAGAATGGAACAGAGTCCTTACAGGGAGTAAGGTGTCGTACAATGTGCTGGAGAGTATCTTCAATGGGAAGGAAGGATTTTGTCTCCTCGCGGACTGTGCAGAGGTCACTCTTATCAATACTCTCATGGACAGATGCAACTACAAACAGGTACTTGATCAGGATGAGGTCATGTATGATTGTCCCTCTTGTTGGTTCCCTCACCGGCTGCCACTGGCTCACTCTAACAGCTATGTTCTTTAGGACCCAACCAGCTCGATCGGTAATGCTACTGTTGGCCCACTTTTGGTGGTGAACATTGACCTTCTTTCACCCAGAGTACATTCGCTATCCTTGCCACCCTTGTACTTCTTCCAAGTGTAGTTCAACATGGAGGGGGTACTGATACATCAGTTAAGGGGGCAGCGGTACATGTCGATCAGCAGGAGGCTTCCTTGCCCATGTTTGACCTGATGTCTTGAGACTTTGTAGTGTCCACAGTCAATTCTGAGGACCTCCAGGGTAATTCTGCCACTGTTATGCATCAGCTCTGCTGGGCCTTTCCTGCTGGTGGGACAGGACATATCCAGGGATGCTGATGGTGGTGTCTGGGACATTGTTTGTGAGGTATGATTCTGTGAGCATGACGATGTCAGGCTGTTGCCTGGCTCATCTGTAGCACAGCTCTCCCAACTGACACTAGCCCCCAAAATGTTAGTAAGGTGGGCTGTTTCTGCCGTTGTCTTTTCCAGTGCCAAGATTAACGATTGGTGATCTGTCCAAGTTCATTCCTTTATTGAGATGTTTTATCAGTTTACTACAATGGTGTGGCTTTCTCAGCCATTTCAGAGGACATTTAAGAGTTAGCCATATTACTGCGCATCTAGGGTCACATGCAGACCAGGACAGGCAAGGACAACTGATATCCTAAACAGATAGTCTAAAAATTTAGAACCAGACATTTCAGGAGAAATGTACTACACACAAAGGATGACAAAAGTTTAGAACTAGGAGGTTGTGAGGTGACCTGATAGAAGTTTATAAAATAATGAGGGGTCTAGATAAGGTTGATAGTAGCTGCCTTTTCCCTAACATGGGGAATTTCAAGACCGGGGGCATATTTTTAAGGTGACAGGAGAGAGATTTTAAAAAAGACATAGGGGGCAATTTTTTTTACGCAGCAGGTGGTTCGCGTGTGGAATGAACTTCCTGAGGAAGAGGCGGATATGCGTACAATTACGACATAAAAGACATTTGGAAGGATACATGAATAGGAAAGGTTTGGAAGCATATGGACCAGGAGCAGGCAGGTGGGACTAGTTCAGTGTGGGATTATGGTCTGCACAGGCTGGTTGGACCGAAAGGCCTGTTTCCATGCTGAATGTCTCCATGACTATAACTCTAAGCTGTCAGTCTAAAATCTGAGATAGATGCAATTTAGTTAAGCAAAGGATTTTTTAAAAAATTCTCTTGTGGGATATGGGCATTGCCGGCCGGCCAGCATTTATTGCCTGTCCCTAGTTGCCCCTTGAGAAGGTGGTGACCTTCTCAAAACTACACTCCATGTGCTGTAGGTTGGCCAACAATGCCCTTAGGGAGGGAGCTCCAGTGTTATTAAGGGGTAAAGGCCAAAGGCAGGCAAACGGATTTAGGCTACAGTTCAGCCATGATCTCATTGAATGGAGAAACAGGCTCAAGGGGCTGAATGGCCAACTCCTGTTCCTCTGATCCTACTCTAAATTGCATTGGTGAACCAAATGCATCTGTTTATGGCAGTCGGGAGTAGTTTAATGGACACCATGAGACCAGCTTTCACACTGACATTCAAACTCACTCAATATCAATGGCGGGATTTGAACCCACGGTCCCAGAGCCTATACCTCTGGATTCCATTATTCCACCAGCACCTCCCTGAATAATATCATCACTCCCATGATGTCATTTGGACTTTGGGTGCCCTGAGGTTGCAAAGGGCACTGCACAGAGTGTTTTTCACCAGTCAGTAGGAGCGAATTCCAGATTTTAGGCAAATACCTATTGGGTCACCACAATTTGTTGTCACTGTGGCGCCAGGAAATGAAACAGCTATGGGTTTTGCAGCATTAACAGGGCAGGCTGAGAACGGAACTGTACAATAGATGTGGGTGGAAAGGGATTCCAGACTGCCTGTATCCAACTTCTGCCACGTAGCACAGCTCAGGATGGGGGCGGGAGAGAGAGAGGGAGAGAGAGACACACAGCTACAGTGAATGAGAAAAGACCACAATGCACAAAGACTGTCTTCTCTCAAAAGCATACATACTCCCAGGAAAAACAGACAAATAATTTTTTATGGTTGCCAGTTCTTACTCTGAACTATCCAGTTCGGTTACAAACATAAAAATACTGGAGATTCGATATGAAGAATCTCACTGTACTTAAAACCGTACACATTCCTTTATGTGTATTTAATGGACACATATTTGTGATTAACATGAACACTGAGGGAAAATGTATTAATTCATAAAACATTAAAAGTACACAATACTATAATCATTCAGTCCTTAAAATTCTCCTCCCACCCAATCCCTAGTCCGAGTTAAATCTTATTGGGACCACAGGCAGATCCTGATGGTTTCTGGGTCCTAAAGAGTCTCTCTATCAAGGGGAAAAGGGAGAAACTGGAATTGGAAGCAAGCATCAGTTCAAAAGGAAAATGAAAATCTGACCAGATGTTTCCCAACTTGTTGTATGAAGTTAATTTTATTCACAAGACTAATTTACTCCAGGAAAAACTTATATAGGATCAGACTGAAACATAAGAACAGAAGTAGGCCACTCAGCCCCTTGAGCCTGTTCCACCATTCAATGAGATCATGACTGATCTGTGGCCTAACTCCATAGACCTGCCTTTGGCCCATATCCATTAATACCTTCACTTAACAAAACTGTATGTCTCTCAGGCTTAAAAGTAACAACTGAATCAACATCCACTGCCTTGGGCGGAGGAGAGTTCCAAACCTCTACTCTTTGTATTTAGGAGTGCTTCCTAACATCTCTTGTGAATGGCCTGGCCCTAATTCTCAGACTGTGCACCCTAAAATCCTCAACCAGTGGAAATAGTTTATCTTTACCTACACGCCTTTTCTTGTTAATTTCTTGTAGACTTTGATCTTGTAGACTTAACCTTCTAAATTCTAGAGAAAGCAGACCTAAGTCATTTAGTTTTGCCTTTCTATTGTGCCTTTCATATCCTCGGGATGTTGCACAGTATTTCACAGCCAACGAAGTATTTTTGAAGTCACCACAGACGAGACATTTTGTATTCGCCGGACAGAATAGAAAGATCCTTACTTAACCGACCTGAAAGAGCGACACTCTCAATTCTGCATCGGGGTAATGTCAATCTCAATCATTGTCTCAAGTGCCTGGTGCAAGAGCAGTACACAAGCAGTCCCTGATTTACAAACGTCTAAGTTACGAACACGCATGCTTATGGTCAGAGCCCATACAGGGGTGCAGTAATTATTAACTAGAAAGACCTTATATGTGAATGTTTACTTGTGAACAGCTATTTTGTACTGTAATGTATTCAGTTCCAATTTGCGCACAAATCAATTCACAAACGTACTGAAGAACAGAACCCATTTGTAACTTGGGCAGTGCCTGTATTTAAGCATTGCATCTAAACACTACTATGTGTAGTCTATGTTTTGTATTGATGTTTGCAATGATAATATGTAATTACATGTTCAAACGTTGTAGCTTGTACCTGCAGTGTATTTGAGATTTTTGTATATTTTTGTATATGCCCTTCTCTTGAACCCTATCAGTCTTGTTCTCCGGCCCCTTGTGTATCTCCAATTCCTCATTGTCTCCATCATTTTCAATTCCTGACATATAGTTGATTGATTTTAAATTCCACTAGCCACCCCCCTCCCCAACTCTCCAGAACATTGAAGTAGGTCTCCAGGTACCTGGATTAGTAATCCAGAAAGATTATCGTCTCTTCTAGTAGCCTTTGAGGAGGCCATGGCCAGACACCTTTTTGGGAGCTCATGCTGTGTAGGCATACCCAAATGCTGGAAGGGTGTCAGTTAGCTGGATGTCTGTTTTGTGATGCAGAGTGATGCCACCAGCATAAATTCAATTCCTACACTGACTGAGGTTAGCATGAAGGACTCTCCTTCTCAATGTCACCCCTCATCTGAGGTGTGGTGACCTTTGGGATAAACCACCGCCAATCTTTTTTCTTTAATGTGAGTGTAGGACTATGGCCACTTAACCTTTACCTCGGAAGGGAGATCCAGGATTTCAGTGACACTGGAAGAACAGCAATGTATTTCCAAGTCAGGATGGTGAGTGGCTTCAAGGGCAACTTGAAAGGGGTGGTGTTCCCATGTATCTGCTGCCCCTGTCTTTCTTGATGGTAGTGGTGGTGGGTTTGGAAGGCGCTGTCGAAGGACACTAGTGAGTGAGTGAGTGAGTGACTGGAGAGAGAGCTAAACAAAGCATTGTTTCAGTAACTTTTGGTGTACCATGTCCAGTATTTGGCAGCTCATTGTGGGGACAATCAGAGGGTTTATAGCATTACTGTGTTACTGTCAACATATCTAAGATTAGAGGGCATACATTTAACGTGAGTAAGTGGTTTAGAGGAGACCTGAGAATTTATTTTTACCCAGTGGGTAGTAGAAATAAAGAATGTGCTGCCTGAGAAGGTGGTAGAGGCAGGTGTTCTCGCAACATTTAAGAAGCATCTGGATGAGCACTTAAAATGTCAGGGCACAGCAGACTATGGACTAAGCGCAGGTATATGGATTAGTACAGTTTAATGTTTGTTGGCCAGCATAGACTTGGTGGGCTGAAGGGCCTGCTTCTATGTTGTATGACTCTGTGACTTTGTCACCAGGTTCGGTGCTGGCGATGAGAAACTTTAAGCACTAGGGGAAACTGCTGGTGCCATTTCCAATGACAGTGAGAAGGTCAAGTGGTGATGTAATTGTGGCTTTTCGGAAATATGGTTGTTTTAAAGAATTGTCGAAAAAGGTCAATCGCGTTATGGTAGGAAATAAGTGCTGTGATTCCATCACACTAAATTGTGACTGCGGCAAATAGCGAAATTCAGAGACTTTTTCTTCGGCAAAGGGATGTATGAACATGGAACTTCTTTTTCCCACAGAGGCCATTACATTGTTTATAAAAGATTAGATGGTTGTTTGGAATGCAGGAAGAATCTAGGAAATTAGGAGAAACTGGAAGGGGGGGTGGCAAAGAGAATTTTCTGCTGGTCTCCCAGCCAATGGCTGAATTCAGTGAATTTAGAAAGTACGTAGTGCTGAATGGCCTTCCTCTGGGCTTTTTGACTCGCATTGATTCCTGGTCTAAGAGCACTTTGATTTTAAATTTTCCATCCTTATATTCAAGCCCTTCTCCTGCCTCACCCATTACCTCTCTCTGCAATCCAATTCCTCCAGGTCAGACTCCCTTCTCGAGCAGGATTTTCACCTGTCCACAACCGAAGTAGTGACTTCAGCTACCTGGGCCCTAAACCCCAGAACTCCCTCCCTCTCTACCTCTCCTTAAAACCTTGCTTTTTGATGAAGAGACTCCCATAACTCCCTGAGATAACAAGGCGTAGAGCTGGATGAACACAGCAGGCCAAGCAGCATCAGAGGGGCAGGAAGGCTGATGTTTCGGGCCTAGACCCACAGGAAGGCTGATGTTTCGGGCCTAGACCCTTCCGAAGTGTCAACCTTCCTGCTCCTCTGATGCTGCTTGGCCTGCTGTGTTCATCCAGCTCTACGCCTTGTTATCTCAGGTTCTCCAGCATCTGCAGTTCCTACTACCCCATAACTCCCTGTGTGGCTTCGTGTCAAATTTTGTCTATCCCTGCAAAGAGTCATACAGTGATACAACATAGAAACAGGCCCTTCGGCCCACCTTGTCCATGCCAACCAACAAACTACACTAATCCCATTTACCCGTACTTGGTCCATAGCCTACTATGCCCTGGCGTCTTAAATATTCATCCAGATGATTCTTGAATGTAGCTAGATGATATAAATAAAGTTTGTTTTATAAACATGCAAGTTTGTATGGTGATATCATTAGGGTTGGGTGAGGATTGATGGAAAATTTGCTCTGGTAGATAAGTGCCTGCGTTCTAGTCTCTACGCTACATAAAGAGACGTTGCCTCCATTTTTCCGGCGAGGCCTGCGTTAAAGAGGGGTGGTCTCTGGGACCCAGTGGAAACCTCGGTGGGAGGTCTCACTTGCTTGGTTCGAAGTTCAGCCTTTAAATAAACCTTACAAGGGAACTTTGTTCATCCAGCTTTCCAGAGCTTTCCAGCAGACAGCCGCACTCAGGGGGCTTTAGCCGAAGAACCAAAAGGACCAGGAAATCTCAGAGAGTTAGTGAAGGAGAGCAGGTGAGAGACTGTATGAAGAATTATATCCCGTCTGGGCTGCACTGTAATGGGACAAATGAATGCAGCAGGTCAGTCAGTATCCAGTTACACGGCCGCAGCTATTGGGAATGAAAAGTTTTTTGGGCCATCACAAGTTTGTAAAACTTTGTTAATTTGTTTTAAATCTCTGTGCTGCCACGGATAGTCAAGAGTTAGTCAGGCTGCGTGTCTTACTGCACGGAATCTTAAACAGTCTTCGGAGTAAAAAAATGCCCCAAAGTTGGACAAAAATATACCTAATTTTGTACTTGGAAAGACTTTGTATTTAAAGCAAAACTAGTCGCTTTGTAGATGTGCTCATGTTTGCTGAGACAGTGTATCAAATTATTTGTAGCAAATTATCTAATGAAATGTAAATAATTAGCACTGTATTCTAGCCTTAACCCGAACGTAAACCACGCCCGCATCTAATATCTTCATATTATGACACCCAATATGAATGTAAAATAAATTAGGATTGAGCTTATTTTTTGGTGTGCTCGTCAGAACTTTTCTGAACAAATAAGACTGTGCAAATTCTTTGATTCTCTTCCTTCCCCCGCCTCCCAGGAAGGAAGGGGAGGCAAATGGGGGATAAAGTTACAGAAAGAATGGGCGAGACAAAATGGCAAACTTGACTAAAGATTCGGGCAAAATCTGGCAAATAATCCCTTGGAAAGTTTTTTTTTTCTATTTAAACTTGCAAACTTCCCATTCAGTTAAATCCGAAGAGTTGTTTTCTTTTTAACGTTCCTTTCCTTGCATCTTGTCATGGACGGTCCAAATTGGAAATCCATAATTTCAGAGGGGGAGGTGTGGGTGGGGTTTGGAAGGAATGTATAAGGAAACTTCCAGACGTTTCGAAGAATTTGTCCACTCTGGCAACATCCATTGGCTGATTTTTTTTTTCTTCCCTTTCCTCCACCCCCTCCTTTTTTAAAAAAGAAATCAGAGGGGATAAAATGATTTCCCCACCTCACCCAAAGCGGTCCGAACTCGCATTCCCCCATCCTGTTTGAAGTACTGGGGATAAAGTATCCTGTACTTGATTTGTTTATTTTCTTTCAGAATGACAAAGGCAAAAGTTGACATCACTTTGACAAAATTTCAAGGTTAGACCTTCTGATATTTATCACTTTATTGTGTTTTCCCTCGTGTGTGTGAAGAATGTCATTGCATTTCTACCAGATCTTCGACTTGCTGATTTTTCAGTGTTAAGGAAAGAGACTAGAACAGATTTCTCCGCCCCCTGAAATCTCACCACTGCGGGGCAGGGATTTCTTCCAAGTTAGGAACGTGGCCAGAAGCTTTTTTTTTTCCCTGTCTCTGTGTGCGTGCTGAGACAGAATGCGTTCCTGCTGGGACATGAAAATCGTTCTGATCAGCGCTTCCTGTTGCATTCCACAGCCGAGGCCCCTGCAGTGGGGAATGTTGGATCTAAAACAGTCAGACCGGAGTCCTATCTGACAGAGATAAAAGGTACTGCAGATGCTGGAGAATCCGTGATAACAAGCATGGGGCTGGATGAACACAGCAGGTCAAGCAGCATCATAGGAGCAGGAAAACTTGACGTTTCGGGCCGAAACCCTGCTGTGTTCATCCAGCCCCATGCTTCCTATCTGACAGTCTTCTTTTTGTTTCAATCTTAAGAGATGAGGAAAGAAACGAAAGTTGGATTTTAAAAATCTCAGCCTTGCCGTCCAATTTCCTCCAATCCCTCTCCTCTTCGATCTGTAACCTCCTCCGACCCTCTGTTCCTCCGGTTCAGGCTGGTTACACAGTATCCCCCAATTTTAATGGTTCTCGGTTTTTTAAAAAAGCCGCTCGGAGTTTTTTTACTGACCTGGATTTTTGAGCCCTTGGTCCCGATCCCGCCTTCACTGGCTCGGTGTGAAGTGCAATTCTGATAGCACTTGTGTTCTCCGCGAGGGTGCTATATAAATGCAATTTGTTATGCGACTGGCTTTACCCCCGCCCCGTAATCACAGAGACAACGGCTGCAGTCAGGATGACCAGTTGAGTTAATTTAATTTTATTTTTTCAGCCCGCGCAGGAATTGAGGAACTGTAACTAGCCCTGAAACGTCAAGCTTTCCTGCTCCTCTGGTGCTGCTTGGCCTGCTGTGTTCATCCAGCTCTACACCTTGTTATCCCTGTAACTAAAACTCCAAAGGGAGGGCGGATTGCTGGCTGAACCTCTTCTTTCCAGCACCTTGCAGAGACTATAGGATAAATTCCTCTTTGTTCTGTTTGAGGAGGATGTTAGAGCCGAAGGGCCAGAGCTGTACACTCCCTGGGCTGCTGGCTTTCCCCCTTGAAGCTTTGTTGAAAGGCGGAAAGTTTAAATCTGGGTGTGGCCGGATCATTGCCTGGCGTTGCCAACTTGCCTTGGAGTTGGGAAGGAAACAACGTGAGAAGAAACTTTCAAAATAAACTTTGTCATTTAGTTATTTGCAAAAAAAAAAAGCAGTGGGCAGGAGGAGTTAAGGCCTTTCTGTCTGACACTTAATTACTCAGTTACTTTATAAAGATTCCGATGGCTTTAAAATTGGCGTTTTAGAGAAAAAAAACTGGAAACAAGAATAGGCCATTTGGCCCTCTAAAGAAATTGATTCAGAAGCCATGCACGTTGCAGTGACTAGGGCAGTTAATACACATCTCTAATTGCCCAGAGGACAGTTAAGAATTCATTAGAATCCCTGTAGTGTGGAAGCAGGCCATTTGGTTCATTGACTCCACACTGATCCTCTGAACAACATCCCACCAAGACTCACCACCCCGCCGAAACCCCACATTTCCCATGGCCAATCCACCCAGCCTGCACGTCCCTGGACACTATGGACAATTTAGCATGGCCAATCCATCTAATTTCTGCATCCTTGGACTGTGGAAGGAAACCCACACAGACACAGGGGGAATGTGCACATGCTGCACAGACAGTCACCTGAGGCTGGAATTCAACCAGGGTCTCTGGTGCTGTGAGGTAAATGTGCTGACCGCCGAGCCACTGTGCTGCCCTAAACCACAATGCAGTGGATCTGGAGTTATGTGAGCTAGACGGGGTAAGGATGGTAGATTTCCTTCCCTAATGGACATGGGTTTATACAAAAATCGGCAATGATTTCATGGTCATCGTGAAACTCTTAAATTCCAGATTTTTTAAAAAATGCCATGGCAGGATTCAAAACCAGGTCCCTAGAAGGTCTCCTGCATTTGTAGACTAATAGTCTAGTTGTAATACCAATAGCCTATAGCATCGTCAAGCCTGCTGTGCCATTCAATTTGATCATGGCCGGTCCTCTCTCTGTTAGTGCCACAATGCAGCTTTCTCTCTTTATCCTTGACAGCTTGAAGATCTTTCTAAAAAGCCATAGGATTTTCTACCTTTTTCCCTAAATCCCTTCAACTAAGTCATTTTATCAAACTGTCAGGGACAGTTAGGAACCAGCAAGATTGCTCTCTGGGTGCTACATGGAGTCACACAGGCAAATTGAAATAACTCAGCACAGGCTGGTATCCCTTTATTTACACGTGCACAGTACATAACACTGAGCCATCTAACACAGGCAACTCCTAGAGTGAAGAGAACCTCTGACACTCCTGTTTATATCTGTCAGCCAGGGCTCCCTGATTGGAGCTGTTAACCTGTTCCAATTGGGGAACTCATGTTCTGTGAGGCCCACCTGGCTGACTTTGTTCCAATCACTGTAGGTAACATGGCAGGTTTCCTTTGCTAAGGGACAGTAGTAATTTATTGTCTTTTTAATATGCAGTTCAGGGAAGGTACGCTGAACTCATTTCTAGATTTAAAGGCTTATCTCATGAAGATCGGTCAATCAGTTTGTTCCTGTGGTTTAGAAGAATGTGAGGTGATCTTTTTTGAGAGAAGTAAGACTCTGCGGGGACCTGACAGGATGGATTGTGAGAGGATGTTTCCCTTTTATAGGAGAGACAAGAACTGAGGGATACTTAAGAACAAAAGAACTAAGCTCCGGAAAAGGCCATTCAGCCCCTTTGGCCTGCACCACCACTTAATACAATCTTGGCTGATCTCCTCTCAGCCTCAACACCACTTTAGAACATAGAACTATACAGCACAGTACAGGCCCTTTGGCCCATGAAGTTGTGACAAACTTTTACCCAAAACCTAAGGTCTATCTAACCTCCACCGCTACCTTATACTATCATCCAAATGCCTATCTAATAGCCGCTTAAATGCCCCTATTGAGGCAGACTCCACCGCCCTCTCCAGCGATGCATTCCACGCCCCTACCACTCTCCGAGTGAAGAGCCTACCTCTGACGTCTCCCCTATATCTACCTCCTTTCACTTTAAAACTATGTCACCTTGTAAAAGCTACCTCCACCATAGGAAAAAGTCTCTGGCTGTCTACACTATCTATACCTCTGATCATTTTGTACACCTCTATCAAGTCACCTCTCATCCTTCGTCGTTCTAAAGAGAAAAGCCCTGGCTCTCTCAACCTTGCCTCGTAAGACCTTCCCTCCATTACAGGCAACATCCTGGTAAATCTCCTCTGCACCTTTCCCAACGCTTCCACATCTTTCCTGTAATGAGGTGGCCAGAACTGGACACAATACTCCAGATGTGGCCGAACCAGGCTTTTGTATAGCTGGGGCATAACTTCTCGGCTCTGGAACTCAATCCCTCTATTAATGAAAGCTAACACATCATACGCCTTCTAAAGAACTCTATCCACCTGGGTGGCAGCTCTCAGGGAACTGTGAACATGAACCCCAAGATCCTTCTGCTCCTCCACACTGCCAAGAATCTTTCTGTTAACTCTGTCTTCTGCTTTCAAGTTTGTCCTTTCAAAATGAATCACTTTACTGCTTGCTCTCTGTAATCCTTCAGCCTGTTTCTAATCAAAAATCTATCTCCTCCTTAAATTTATTGGGTGAAGGAATAAGAGATGAGGAGAAAGCTATTTCACCCAGACAGCCAGGAGCCTGTGCAAGTCCCTTCCCCAGAGAATGGTGGGGCTGTGCTGCTGAATGCATCCAGGACTGAGAAAGATTATTGGAAATGGATTCCAGGGTCAATGGATCAAACATAGTCTTATTGAATGGCAAAGCAGACCAGAAGGGCCAAATGGCCCATTCCTGGTCCTAACGCCTGCATTCTTGCGGGCATCCACGATGCGTTGTGCACCATCAGCACCATATTAACCACATTCTGAAACCTGATGGCCAGGCATGTCCCTCAATCTACAATTACCATCAAACCAGGGGATAGGCCCGGTTCAGTGGAGAGTGCAGGAGGGCACTCCAGGGGCATGCCTAAAACTGAGCTGTTAACCAGCCTACTTGCATGCAAACAGTGGAAGCAGAAAGCAATAGAGAAGGATGGGCGATTTTGCAAAGTTAACCATCAAAAATACTTGGACAGCACTTTCCAAACCCACAACCACGTCCATCTAGAAGGACAAGGGCAGCAGATACATGGGAACACCATCGACCTGCAAATTCTCTTCCAAGTCACTCACCATCCTGACTTGGAAATATATTGCCATTTCTTCAGTGTTGCTGGGTCAAAATCCTGGAATCCCCTCTCTAAGGGCATTGCGGGTCTCTCTCCAGCACATGGACTGCGGTTGTTCAAGAAGGCACCACCTTCTCAAGGAGCAACTTGAGACAGGCAATAAGCGCTGCCAGAGCCAGCGACACCCCTGTCCCAAGAATGAATTTGAGTCCTGCCTTCCATGTTGTTGGAGCACCGTAAGCCCATCTATAGAGATTTAGTTGCAATAATATGGTGTGGTTTGTGAAATTGGACTTGCTGAAATGTGACCTGTTGTGGGAGAAGTACTGCAGGGATGGGCCTCCTTCACTGGCTCTTACCCACCCAGCCTCCCCCTGCAATAAACTCTGAGACAAGCAGGACCCTTGGGAGCACTCATATACAGAGGGATTTTTGGGGAGCATGTCCACAGTTTTTTGAAAATGCTAACACAAGTGGATAAGGTTGTAAAGAAGGCATATGGCATGCTTGTCTTCATCACGCAGGGAATTGAGTATAAAAGTTGACAAGTCATGTTGCAGCCGTGTAAAACTTTAAGCTACATTTGGAGTATTGTGCACAGCTCTGGTCACCACACTATGGGAAGAATGTGGAGGCTTTGGAGAGGGGAGGGTTAACAGGATGCTGCCTGGATTGGAGTGCATTCTTTACAAGGAGAGGTTGGACAAATTTGGATTATTTTCACTCCACTGTCAGAGGCTGAAAGTGACCTAGAATTATATAAAATTACTGGAGGCATGGATAGGGTGGATAGTTGGAATCTTTATCCCCAGGGTGGAAATGTTAAATATTAAGGGGCATTGGTTCAAGTTGAGAGGGGGAAGGTGTGAGGCAGATGTGCAAGGCAAGAGGGTGGTAGGTGCCTAGAATCCGCTGTCTGGGGATGTGGCACAAGCAACATTATAGCAATGGTTAAGAGATATGTAGACAGACACATGAACAGGCAGGGATTAGAGGGATACAGACTAGGCACAGGCAGGTGGGATTAGTATAGAATGACATCGTGGTTGGCAAAGACATGGAAAGCTGAAGGGCCTGTACTGGTGCTGTACTGTTCTGTTTTTAATATGATCTTGTTTTCTTTACAATGGGCCTGGCCAGTCAGTCAATCACTGGATTGCAGAATACAGGATTAACGGAAAGAATCTTGGCAGTGTGGAGGAGCAGAGGGATCTTGGGGTTCATGTCCACAGTTCCCTGAAAGCTGCCACCCAGGTGGATACAGTTGTTAAGAAGGCGTATGATGTGTTAGCTTTCGTTAATAGAGGGATTGAGTTCAAGAGCCATGAAGTTATGCCCCAGCTATACAAAAGCCTGGTTCGGCCACATCTGGAGTATTGTGTCCAGTTCTGGCCACCTCATTACAGGAAAGATGTGGAAGCGTTGGAAAAGGTGCAGAGGAGATTTACCAGGATGTTGCCTGTAATGGAGGGAAGGTCTTACGAGGCAAGGTTGAGAGAGCTAGGGCTCTTCTCTTTAGAACGACGAAGGATGAGAGGTGACTTGATAGAGGTGTACAAAATGATCAGCCAGAGACTTTTTCCTATGGTGGAGGTAGCTATTACAAGGTGACATAGTTTTAAAGTGAAAGGAGGTAGATATAGGGGAGACGTCAGAGGTAGGCTCTTCACTCGGAGAGTGGTAGGGGCGTGGAATGCATTGCCGGAGAGGGCGGTGGAGTCTGCCTCAATAGGGGCATTTAAGCGGCTATTAGATAGGCATTTGGATGACAGTATAAGGTAGCGGTGGAGGTTAGATAGACCTTAGGTTTTGGGTAAAAGTTTGTCACAACTTCATGGGCCGAAGGGCCTGTACTGTGCTGTACAGTTCTGTTTATTGAGTGATGTTGTTCAGGGGATAAATATCAGGTGAGATATACAGTGCTGGATCTTTGGGGAGATGCTCAACAGTAGCACAGGTCATTATGGAGTCTAAGAGCAGCTGAGGACATGGTTATTATCGTGAAATTGAGAGACAGGCATTTGGAACTGCATTGCGCACACACGCGTGTGTGTGTGTTTCACCTTGTGTTTGTGTCCCTGTGTGCATGCATATTGCTGTCTGCGTGTCACAGTGCATTGTGCATTGCTGATGTTTCCTGAACCCAGTTTGATAATTCTCTGTTCAGTGAGTTGCTGCAGCTTTGTGGTCTGGTTACAGGCCAGGCACTGAGTGATTATTTGTAAAATAAAGGCAGTCTCAAATGGATCCAGATTTCCAGGCATGCTGTAAGGCACAAGAGAAGGTCCCTTCCCCCCTCCAGCTGAGGATCTGCCACGTAGACAGATGCTGAAATCAAGGACAGAGTGATCGGGAAGGTTCTTTGAGACCCACTTTAAACATTCACTTGCTAGTGTAGATCTGTTGTGTTTGAGATGGCTCTCTCAAGCAGTGTCTGAAAAGCCCTCAAATCCAGGATAAACTGTATTCACAGTTTCCTCCTGGTATTTACTACTTCTATTTTTTCTTTAAATTTCAGCCTCCCATTCTCTCTTCTGTGTCCTGAAGTGGGCTTGCGGGCTGTAGCTTCATTGCTGCAGATCTGAGTGGTCACTCTCTTTGTCCAGGGCCTGGACAGTTCTTTCAGTATTGGGATAGTCTAGAATTGTATTGTGCTCTTTGTAACTACACATGCAGACAATTTTGTGTGTGCAGACATACACAGATAAGTGTGAACTTCAATAAAACCTGCACCAAACCTGTTCGCCCATTTAGTCAGAGCTCTATCTGTTCCTAATCAAGCATTATTAAAAATTTTTATCTTTGCTTAAAATGTTTTGCTATTTTCATAATCTCCCTTAGTCCCACTGTCATTCAAGATCTCTACATTCCATCAGTTCCGACCTGTTGAGCTTCCCTGATCCGAATCACTCCACCATCAATGGCCATCACTCCATGCCTGGAGTTCCTTTCCTAAGCCTCTCACTGTTTCTACCTCCCTTGCCTTTTGTTTTTTGAGGGATTCCTCCTTTAAAACCTACCTGTTTGATCAAGCTTTTGAACATTTTTGACCTCATCTTATTGGGCTTTGTGAAAAATGTAGCTCTGTGATTCCGTGTCAAGAGGCTTGGTATGTTCTATTATAGTAAGTATCATAAATGCCATTGTTGTACATACACCTGTATGAACCCAGCATGCATATCCAGCCATGTATGTGCACATAATATATCTGTACACAAACATGTATGACTGCACACACCTTCTTACACAGCTCATTGCATAGCGAAAAGTAGCTCCAAATGACAGTAGTTGGTGGCTCACTCAGTACCAACAAATCATTTAATAGCTGAAGGAATTCACTAATGCAGGTTTAATCTGCAAATAAAAATAAAATGCAGGAAATGCTCAACAGGTCTGGCAGCATCTGAAGAGCGAAACAGTTCATGTTTTTACGATTGACCTTCCATTTCAGATTTCCAGTGTCTGCAGTGTGTCTTTTCGATTTGATTTTGTTTGGTATTCCTTGCGTCAACTTGTTTGGTCCCATGTGTGCCTGGGAAAGAGCTCGATTTTATGGTGTAATTGTGATATCTGCCCTAATTTCAGATGCTGAGAACTCTGCACTGCTGTCTGCACTGAGAAGGGAGAATCCCCTGCATCTTGCGTTTTAACGTGGTTGCTTAAAGCCCTGCACTCGTCAGCAGGACATTTGCAAATTTGAGCCCCAGTTCAGATTTTCGGCAGAGAGCTAGCACTCAGTGCAGAGGGAATGCTGCATTGTTGGAGGGTTGGTGCCGAGGGAGCATCATGCTGTCGGAGGGAGGTTACTATGGAGCGTGGCAACAGGAGTCAGCTACTCTCTCGTCCCCAAGATTTTAATTATATTCTGTTTCTTTTCTTTTTGCAGGATTATGGCGCCCCCTTCTGCTGGAACCATGTGGGTAGGCAAACTGCTGGTCGTCATGCTCCTGGCCGTTGTCGCAGTGGCTGAGGAGAAACTGAGCGAGCACTCTGCTGCTCTGGCAGATAGCAGCATCAAGCTGGGTCTGAGCCTCTACCACACCATGGCCAAGGACAAGGGCGCTGAGAACATCCTCCTCTCTCCTGTGGTGGTCGCCTCTTCCCTCGGCCTGGTGTCCCTTGGTGCCAAGGAGCCGACTGCCAGCGAGGCCAAGGCGGTGCTGGACATGGGCAAGGTGCAAGATGACAAGCTCCACTCGGCACTGTCCCAGCTCCTCACCGAGGTCAGCAATTCCACCGCACGCAACGTTACCTGGAGGATGGGCAGCCGGCTGTATGGGCCAACCTCGGTCAACTTTGCCGATGACTTTGTGAAGAAGAGCAAGAAGCACTACAATTACGAGCCCTCTAAGATCAACTTCCGGGACAAGAAGGGAGCCTTGAAGTCCATCAATGAGTGGGCGGCAGAGACCACTGACGGCAAAGTCGCCGAGGCAACCAAAGACCTGACAAAAACCGATGGAGCTATGATCATCAACGCCATGTTCTTCAAACGTAGGTGGCTTTCCTAAAAGGGGGAGTGGGGGGGAGCAGGCAGAGACAGTAGGAAAGTCACTGGATCAGTCTGTCAGAGGCTCTGATTGTCTGCGACCACAGGTTTCAAAGCCCCTTACAGCAGCCAGTGGGATGTTGATTCGGTGAATTAAATCTGGAAGCTTGGTTTGGAGCTACACGGTTTGCCTGGTTTCTTGGCCGTAAGTGTGTCTGTGACGCCAACGGACAAGCGATCCAAATGTCCAATACTCTAGGGATATGGGGTACCACGGTAGCTCAGTGGTTAGCGCTGCTGTCTCAGTGCTGGGGACCCAGGCTCCATTCCACCCTCTGGCGACTGTCTGTGTGGAGTCTGCACATTCTCCCCGTGTCTGCGTGGATTTCCTCCCACAGTCCAAAGATGTGCAGGTTAGGGTGGATTGGCCATGGGCTAAATTACCCCGTAGTGTCTGGGGATGTGCAGGCTAGGTGGGTTAGCCATGGAAAATGCAGGGTTACAGGTTAGAGGGTGGGTCTCGGTGGGATGCTCCTCAGAGGGACATGTGGACTTGATGGGCCAAATGGCCCCTTTCCACACTGGAGGGATTCAGTGATTCAGATCCTACCATTGCAGCTGGTGGGACTTAATGCCAGATTTACAAATTGAATTCGACAGCCTGTCTCCGTGATGGGGATCATGACAACAATGACTTTTTGTAAAAACTCATCTTATTCACTCATCCTTTTTTTGAGAGGGGAAGAATCCTGACCTGGTCTGACCGACGTGTGACACCAGATCCATGGCAATGTGGTTGTCTGTTAAGCACCCTCTGAAATCACCCTGCAAGCCTCTTGGCTCATGGGCAACTAAGGATGGGAAATAAATGCTGGTCTTGCCAGCAATGCTGACGTCCTGTAAAAGGATAAATAGATCACGGTAGTTTGGACAGTTTTTGGTTTGAACCTGTTTGCTCTTGACCAGGCAAATCATTCACATTCTCCTGTTGTTTACTTTGTGTTCACAGCTCACTGGGATGAGCGATTCCATCACAAGATGGTGGACCAGCGCAGTTTCATGGTGAGCCGGTCTCTCACGATTGGGATCGACATGATGCATCGTACAGGTAAGTCTCCACCTTCCGGCAGACATTGCTGAAGCTTGAGCACTCTGGTCACTCACAGTACCGAGGGAATACTTCACTATCGGAGGTGCCATCCTTCAGATAAGATATTAAACCACAGTCTCATCTACCCTATCAGATTCAATTGGAACTAGTTTTAAGAGAAAGGGGAACATTCCCTGGTCAATATTTATCCCACGATTAGTAAAAGGTAGTCACCACATCCCATTGTCTCATTGTAGAGACCAAGACAGACGATTGTTGATGTTTTAACCCTGATGGTCAACAAGCCTCAAGCTAGGGTTAAGGTTGACCAGGCAGGACCCGCACTCTTGATGAAGACTCTGCATCACATACCAGCCGTCCAGCCGACTAAGCGAGCCAACCCCATCCCTCAATCAACTTTCCTTCACTTAACAAAAGGACACTAATTATCTCAGAATTATATCTGAAGAAGGGTCCTGACCCGACACTTTTCTGATGAAGGGTGTAGGCCCGAAACGTCAAGTTTGCCTGCTCCTATGATGCTGCTTGACCTGCTGCGTTCATCCAGCCCCATGCTTGTTATCTCCTGACCCGACACGTCAGCTTTCCTGCTCCTCTGATACTGCCTGGCCGACTGTGTTCCTTCAGTTCCACAGTATGTTATCTCTGTCTCCAGCACCTGCAATTCTTGCTGTCTCCCTAATTAACTCTATTTGTTTTAAAGCAAAACCCTCAATCGACATCACTTTGAAACAAGACTAATTCTTGAGTTTTTTTTTTTAATTCATTCATGGGATTTGAGTGTCACTGGCTAGGCCAACGTTTATTGCCTATCCCTAATTGCCCTTCAGAAGCTGCTGTTGTGATCCACTGCAGGCCGTGATCCCATTGCTGTGTGTGTGTGGGGAGTTTCCTGTGTAAGTTGGATGCCCCATTTCTGACACCACTTCAGCACCAATGTCTTGTGGTGGATCAGAAATCCATTAAGTCACCCTACACGGTTGGCATTCACAACTGGGAGGCAATCACTGACCTCTGGAGGCTGACTGTTGTTTGGAAGGGCATTGGAGGAGGACTTTCTCGGACTGAGAGATAAGGCATAATCGAGGCTGAGTTAGACAAACCTTTGATCGACAAGGGAATCAAGGGTTGCAAGGGATAGCCAATAGGAGTTGAAGCTACAATCCAGTCATCTATGATTATATTGAATAGTGGAGCAGATTTGAGGGGCTGAATGGCCTGCACCTGCTCTGAGTTGCCTTTAGCAGCCTGTGCTGAGTCTTTGGAAGATTTGGGCCAATAAGCCCTATTTACTTTTTCTTACTCTTTCCTCAAGTCCTGGCACTGTTGCCCCTTCAGGTATTTATTCAGCTCCTAATCAAAGGAACAATGAACCAGCTTCCACTGCCCTTTCCAGACAGCGCGTTCCAGATAACAACAGCTCACTGTCCAATAATCTTTCTTCTCTCCCCTCTGCTACTGTTGCCAGATACAATAAACCTATGGTCAAGGGATAACAAGCATGGGGCTGGATGAACACAGCAGGTCAAGCAGCATCA
>JAHRHZ010000264.1:58903909-58920202 GCA_024137785.1 Ginglymostoma cirratum | reverse complement strand
CACTGAGGATGTTACCAAGCACGGTAACGAAACGTCTGCGGAACAACGAGCCAGCCAACCTCAACATCTTAACTGCGCTCTTGTGCCGTGAGGGATAAGCAATAAATGACAATCTAACCAGTGATGCTTACATCTTGTGAATTAATTAAAACTAATTCCTGGATCAAAACTCTCATTTTTAACTTGTTTCTCTCCTGCTTAGGTCTTTATAACTTCCACAAGGATGAAACCAACCAGGTGATTGTGTTGGAGATGCCTCTGGCCCACCAGTTATCCAGCATGGTGTTCGTCATGCCATACCATGTGCAGCCTCTGGACAGGCTGGAGAAACTGCTGACCAAGGAGCAGATCAAAACCTGGCTGGGCAAACTTCAGAAACGGGCTGTCGCCATCTCCTTGCCAAAAGTCAAGCTCGGGGTTAGCCACGAGCTGCAGGTAAACCGACAACTACAGAGCAAGAGCTTGAGGATGCTCCACAATCACAGGAGGGAATCTCAGCAGCCCATTAGCACACCACAGGATCCCACAGACAGATCTCCTGATGGTGATCAGATCATGTGTCTTTTGTTTTAAATTCATTCATGGGATGAGGCCGTCACTGGCCAGGCAGCATTTAATGTCCATCCCTAATTGCCCAGAAGGCAGTTAAGGGTCAACCACCTTGCTGTGGGTCTGGAGTCACATGTCGGCCAGACCAGGTAAGGATGGCAGTTTGCTTCCCTAAAGGACATTAGTGAACCAGATAGGCTTTCCCTAACAATTGGGAATGGATTCATGGTCATCATTAGATTCTTAATTCCACATATGTTTACTGAATTCACATTCTACTGACTGCCATGGCAGGATTCGAACCTGGGTCCCCAAAATGTTATCTGGGTCTCTGGATTAACATTCCAACGATAATACCACTAGGCCATCGCCTTCCCTGGCAATAATGTAGCTTGAGCAGATTTTTCCCTTGCCCCTCTTCAAAATGGAGGACATGGTTTAAAGCCTCATTCAGAGGACAGTGGTTCCCACAATGCAGCACTCCCTCAGTACTCTGGATGCAGTTCCAGCTTGAATAGGCTCTCCAGCTCTGGGATGGGATTTAGATCTATAACTATCTGACTGAGAGGCTAAAATGCAACAACCCACTGCCTGCTCTGCACCAATTCTGTGATGCTGTCTGTCACACAATGTACAGTTGGCCAGGCAATCTCATGGTCATTCAGGACTCTTACTAAATCCCGGATAACAAAGTGGCCAGGCAGCAACTGGAAGGGGCTCTGTAAGGATCAGAGCAGGCTTGTTAGCCAGTATTAGCTTCCAGTAAAATACTAGAAATAGGAGTAGGAGTAGGCCATTCAGTCCACCATTCCTGCTCCCTAATTCAATATGACCTCTCTCTCTCTCCCTCGGTTCCCTGAGACTAAAAATATTGTCTGTTCCAGCCTTCAAATATATTCAACAATAAACGTGCGCAATCCTCTGGAGTAGAGAATTTTGCAGATTCACAACCCTTTGAATGAAGACATTTCTCCTCATCTCCATTCTAAATCAACCCTTAAGCTGAGACATTATTTGAGATTCCCCAGCTGTAGGCTCCCTCAATGAGGTCTCCTGTCACTTGACCAAACTCCAGAGACTGTCAACCCCAGTTTAATCGGTCATATCATTAAAGAACCTTTGCATTCCCAGGGATGAATTTAATAAATGTTTACTGTACAAGCCCCAATGCAAGTAGATCTTTTTAAATGTGTAGAGCAAAAGTGTACACAGTCCTCCAGATGTGGTCCCACCAGTGCCCTGAATAAATGAGGCAGTTTTAGTTTCCATTTCCGTTTTACCTTGCGGTAAGCAATAATATTTAATTAGCTTTCCTAGTCACTTACAGTCCTACATGTCAGCTTTTTCCAATTCCTGCACTAGGATCCCACTACATCTTGGAGCTCTGCAACCTCGCGCCAGTTTGCTTGTTTATTTGTTTTCATTTTAATTTCGGGTTATTCCCCCTTTTTCTCTTTGTTACTGACTGAGGAAACAAGATGATGTGTTTTCCAAATGATGGCTTATTGCAGCTATCCAAGACATTGGTAAGGCCACATTTGGAGTGCTGCGTGCAGTTCTGGTCACCCTACTAAAAATAAGGAGATTATTAAAGTAGAAAGAGTGCAGAAAATATTTTCTAGGAGGCTGCCTGGATGGAAGGTTTGAGTTATAAGGAGAGGCTGGATAGACGGGAATTTTTCTCTAGAGTTTAGGTGACTGAGGGGTGACCTTATAGAGGCCTATAAAATCATGAGCGGCCATAGATAAGTTAGATAGCCAACAGATTTTTCCCATAGTGGGGGAGCGTAAAAGTACAGGTCATTGGTTTAAGGTGAGAGGAGAGAGATACAAAAGTGTCCAGAGGGATAACTTTTTTTCTCACAGATAGTGGTGAGTGTCTGGAATGGGCTGCCAGAGGTAGTGGTGGAGGCAAGTACAGTTTATTTGCATTTAAGAAACATTTTGGACAAATACATAGAGGGATATAGCCCAAACCCAGGTAAATGGGTCTAGATGAATTGTGAAAACAATTACAGCATGGACAAGTTGGGCTGAAGGGCCTGTTTCCATTGCTGTAAACCTCTGTTTCTCATCAATAGATTCATAATGTGTTCATGGGGTTGAAAAGGTTAAATAATGGGGATGGGTTGCAGAGAGCAAATTGACATTCCCCTGTGTTAATGTGGTGAGGGGCGCTGTGTGGTTTTGAAGATAATTTGAAGATTTGACCGGTTGGTTACAAAGTCCTCCCTTGCTGGGAGGATCTGTTTATTTTCTGATTCGCTGTAACATACCATCAAAACAGGAGACTGAGGAGTGAACTGAGCGAGGCATTCAAAAATGTCTATCTGATTCAATAGGATAGACAGGAAGAAACTATTATACCGATTGGGGCAACACTGAACAATGCAATATAGTCTTAAAGCTAGGCCACTCGGTGTGAAATCAAAAGGCGCTAATTCAGCCACGAGGTGTGGAAGTCTGATTCTCTGTTCCTTCAGTAATGGTGGGTCCCTGTTTCACTGGTAGTAGATTAGTGGAATAGAGATGCAGACGGAGCTGAATGGTGGACAATTCTGGTGGAGCTGAATAGCTGACTCCCCTGCTCCTGTATTGGCTGGCCACAACTAATGATCCATCTTTATTCTGCACTTAGAAACATCTGGCCAGTATTGGTCTGGTCACAGCGGTTGACAAGACCAAAGCCGACTTGTCGAAGATCTCTGGGAAGAAGGACCTGTACCTGGCCAATGTCCTCCACGCTGCGGCGCTAGAATGGAGCACTGATGGAAACCCCTATGATGCGTACATCTACGGGCGGGAGGAGCTGAAGAACCCTGAAGTCTTCTACGCCGACCATCCATTCTTCTTCCTGGTCAAGGACAAGGGGACAAACTCCATCCTCTTCATTGGGCGACTGGTGAAGCCCGAAGGCAGCAAGATGCACGATGAACTGTAGCCGCTGAATGGTTTCGGTGCTAAAGAGTATAGCTGATGCTCAAATTGCAATGTGTCTTCAAGTTGTTTTTTTTCCCCAAAAAAAGTCAACTATTCTATCTTGCAGATTTGACATCCTGTCTTTGGGTTAGAGCGTTAGGTGTTTTAGAGAATGACCATCTCCAATTGCCCCTTTGGTGGGATATTGTCAGCCAGTTTACAGCCTGTTTGTCCCAAAGCCCCTGTCTAAATATTGGGTGGGCTCTCTGGCTCCAGTGAAATGGTATTATTGCTTCCACCTCTCAATGTTTGTACTTTCAGCCATTAGCAGGAATAGGATCAAACACTATATAGAATCAAATCAAACTAAAAGCATAAGAACAGGCCATTCAGCCTATCTAGTTTCTGCCAGCAGGTATGCCCACCCCAAGAGTCTGCTCCTACTCTTCTCAGTCTCCCCCTATTCATTTTCCCCTTCCTCTCACCACCCACCTCCCCTTTAAATGCGTTCCTGTAATCTGCCTCAACCATTCCATTTGCATTCTAACCTTTCCCTGAGTAAACACGTTCTCCCTGAATTCCCGATGGATTTTTTTAAGTTGATGTCCTCTACTGTTTTGACAAAATGCATTGACCACTTCTGGAATTTCTTCTTGGCCATGGGATGTGGATGTCGTTGGCTGGGTCAGCATTTGTCCTTCAGACTTAATTGCCCCATGAGAAGGTGGTGGTGAGCTGCCTTCTTTAACAGCTGCAGTCCATGTGCTGCAGGTTGACCCGCAAAGCCCTATAGGGAGGAAATTCCAGGATTTTGTCCTAGCGACAGTGAAAGACCGGTGGTATGTTTCCAAGTCAGGATGGTGAGTGGCTCGGGGTGGATCTTGAAGATAGTGGTGTTCCCATGTGTCTGCTGCCCTTGTCCTTCTAGATGGAAACGGTCATGGGTTTGGAAGATGCTGTCCAAGGATCCTTGGTGAATTTCTGCAGTGCATCTTGTAGATAGTACACACTGCTGCTACTGCATGTTGGTGGTGGATAAGATGCCAGTCAAACGGGTTATTTTTGTCCTGGATGGTGTCAACAGCGTTTAATCTCCATCTTTTCTCAGGGAGTGCAGTTTCAAATTCTCATCGAGTGGCTGTGACTGGGAACAGTTTGAACATGGTCAGCTTTGTGCAGTGGCCATCACTGGAAGCTGATGTGTAGTTTTCATTCTCATTCACTTGGAACTGAGCAATTTGTACATTATAAACACTGGGTGATGTGTGAATCTATTAGAGCTGGAAGTTAGCTGAGGTGACTGTATATCAGTAAATCAGTCTAGTTGCACCACATGGAGTACGTTACTTTGAATTGTCAGAGCAAACTTCTGGCTTATGCTCCCCGCTGACCTCCTTCCAACTTATTTCATCTCAACCTATCACCCT
Organism: Ginglymostoma cirratum; assembly: GCA_024137785.1. Taxonomy (NCBI): domain Eukaryota; kingdom Metazoa; phylum Chordata; class Chondrichthyes; order Orectolobiformes; family Ginglymostomatidae; genus Ginglymostoma; species Ginglymostoma cirratum. Next base: position 58,915,307 of record JAHRHZ010000264.1, on the reverse strand, counting down.
CTCTTCTGTGTGTTCATTGAACTTCCCTTTAAATACACCACATGAGATTCCCTTCAGTGCCTTCATGTGATAGAAACTTCCATGCTCTGGCTCCTGAATTCCCTTTAGAATGAGTCTTGTGAGTTCTGGACCCCACTATGAATGGTTTGCTGAAGTGGTACTGAGGTCTGCAGTAAACCTGGCAGGAACTCAGAGGTACTCTGTCCAGTTGGAGGAGGATTATCCCCTAAACTGTTTATATAAAAAAAAAAGGTCAAAAACTGACCTTGAGAATGTCACCTGACTGGGCCATGTTGACAGTCTTGGGGAGAGAGACGATGAGCGAGATCCAGCTGATGAGAGTGCATCGCTCTTCAGTTCTTAGCCTGATGCTGCAGGTACTCAGTTCCTGAATGGTTTATTCCAATTAACTGCAAACCTGGCTCAGTATGAACTGCGTTATATGCATGGGTGGTATCCCAGAGGTGTTCCCGTAAGAGCTGGTGGGTTCTTATACATGCCACTTGGAAAACGGACTTATCTTAGTGGAGGTAGTGTGTTACTGTTGACTTAGCCTGACTTGCTATGGTAACATGGTGTAGTCTGGAGCTGTAGATAGTGATAATAGGGGCACCAATGGGCTTCTCATGGCACAACTGGCCTGGAATCTTCCCTGCTGTTACCACATCCTGTTGGCGGGATTTGTAGTTTGGCACTCGGTCTGGTTGGTTGCAGGCCTTGAACCTGGAGTTCCTGGAGCAGAGGCAGTGACACTACCCACTGCACCAAAGACCTGCTATAAGGAACACCAAAACCTGTCGAAATCAGTTTGTTGTCAATAAATAACAAAACTCTTGCACGTTAGCCAGCTTGTGTAATACTACTCGGACAATCAAGAATGAGGCTGAATTGGTTTTTGTTTTGGGAGCAGTTCATGTACGTCCTGAACAGGGGTTTGGCGATGAAATATCTCATCGAAAGAAGGTTCTTTCATTGATCTACCCATCGACTGACTGTGGATTTACTCATGTTACAGGATTTCTTGGCCACACATCTGTGAAGATGGTTTAGTGGTGACTGTTACAACATTTGTGTGAAACCACTTTTTGGTTATGTTTCACAATAAAAATTGAAACGACAAATTGCCTTTCGGTCTTTCTTCCTCCTCAATGAGAAGCTAATCTGAAGATATCATATGGGGACATGGTGTTTGCTAAGAAGAGGTTTAGGTCATTTGGCCCATTGAAGCCTGCTTAAATCTCAATAATCGTGAAGGAAATAATTATTCCACCCTCGACCCCAGCCCCCACCCAGGCTGATCTGTGTTCTAACCGCTTATCCTTAATACCTTTGCTTAACAAAAATGTACCTCTCAGATTTAAAATTAACATACGATCCAGCACCCACCGTCGTTTTGCGGAACAGAGTTCCAAACCTCTTCTAACCTTTGTGTATAGAAGTGCTTCCTAACATCTCTCCTGAATGAAAACAAATTTGCTGAAAAAGCTCAGCAGTTCTGGCAGGAGTTAATGTTTCAGGTCCAGTGACCTTCAAGGCTCTGACCCGAAACATCCACTCTGTTTTTTCCTTCACAGATGCTGCCAGACCTGCTGAGCTTTTCCAGCAACTTTGTTTTTGTTCCTGATTTACAGCAGCTGCAGTTCTTTTGGTTTTTATCTCTCCCGAATGGTCTGGCCCTAATTCTCAGGCTGTTGCCCCCAGTTCTAGAATCCCCAACCAATGGAAACAGTTTATCTTTACCTACCCAATCTTATCTTGAAGACTTCAATTTGATCATCTCTTAACCCTCTAAATTCAGGACAAAACAGGCCTAGTTAGTATAATCTGCCAACATACCTTAACTCCTGAAGTCCAGGTGTCATTTTTTTGTAAATCTATATTGTATTCTTTTTTCAAAGAATTCCTCGTAATCTTCATCTTGAGGAAAACATCTCTTACTTGGAATGTGTGTGCCCTCGTTCTAGTTTCTCCCAAATGGGGAAACAACCTCATGGTATACACTTTGCCAAAACACCTCAAAATACCTACCTGTTTCAATCAGGTAATTCTTTTCTGAAGAGTCAAACCAGTCTCAATGTTAAGTCTTTTTCTCCTTCCAGAGATGCTTCTGTACCTGCTGGGTTTCTCGAGCATTCTCTGTTTTAAGTTCAGAGCTTTATTCTCAACTCTAGACCAGCTCAAACTTTCCTTCTGATAATCCCAATCTCTTTGTATTCATTTCATCAGAATTAGGGGACAGACTCTTGAAGTGATAATCATGAACCTTACCCAACATTGGTCAGAGATTGCTGCTCCTTGCATTATATAGCACTGCATGTAGTATCATCAAGTATTCATTACAATGAATTAGTAAGACAAAAATAGGCCATTTATATTCTACAGAAGCCCTTTCCCACCTGTACTATTTTTGTATTTCTCCCACTGGGATTTCCCACGACATATTAAATGCAAGACAGGATTCCTGGAGAACAGTGACCAACAAATCCACATTGAACAGATAGTGAACAGCCACCCCATGGCAAACAGGAATCAGGGGATCGAGCGGTAAAGCAGCATCCCTCATTATACTCATCTACTCAAACAAAACTATGGTTGAAATTAGGAGTGTTCTGTTTTTCCTAAGTCTCATCAAACCTTACCTCTCCAACCCCACCTTCAAAACTGATCCTAACCACACTACCATGGTACAACACCCCATGCTGATAAGATCCCAGTTGATTTTATTTCTGTGTAAGACAGATTCCAGACTGCTATCTGGATCGATAAATCAATTTTGTTGTTTTAATAAGGCAGTCCTTCACTGAAACAATAAAACAGAAGTTTATTATGCATCGGTGGTTTGGGAAGCTACTGGGAAGAATTCTTAGGGGTAGCATTTACACACATTTGGAAAAGCATAGCCTAATTAGTACAGTCAGCATAGCTTTGTGTGGGACAGGTCATGTTTTACTAACTTGATTGAATTTTTAGAGGAGGTGACGAAAGTGATCAATGAGGGTAGAGCAGTGGATGTTGTCTACATGGATTTTAGTAAGGCTTTCGACAAGGTCCCTCCTGGGAAGCTCAACCAGAAGATTAAGATGCATGGGATCTACAGTGACTTGGCTGCTTGGTTTCAGAATTGGTTTTCCCTTAGAAGGCGGAGGATAGTGGTGGAAGAGAGGCTGGAGGTCTGTGACTAGTAGTGTTCTGCAGGGATCCATACTGGGACCTCTGATGTTTGTAATATATATAAATGACTTAGATGAAAATGTAGATGGGTGGGTTATTAAGTTTTCAGATGATAAAAAGATCAGTGGAGTTGTGGATAGTGTAGATGGTTGTCAAAGGATACAGCAGGAAATAGATCAGTTGCAGATATGGGCGGAGAAATGGCAGAGGGTGTTTAATCTGGGTGAGTGTGAGGTACTGCACTTTGAGCAATCAAATGTTAAGGAAAAGTATAGTTAATAGCAGGACCCTGAACATGATTGATTGATGTACAGAGGGATCTTGGGGTTCAAGTCCATAGCTCCCTAAAAATGGCCATGCAAGTAGATAGGGTGGTAGAGAAGGTATATGGCATGCTCGCCTTTATTGATTGGGAAATTAAGTACAAGTGCCAGGATGTCATATTGCACCTTTGTAAGATTTCGTTTTGGCCCCACTTACAGTATTGCCTTCCATTCTGGTCACCACGTTACAAGAAGACTGTGGAGGCTTTGGAGAAGGTGCAGAAGAGGGTTACCAGGATGCTGCCTGGATTAGAGGGTGAAAGCTATAAGGAGAGGCTAGAAAAACTCACATTGTTTTCTCTGGAGCAGCAGAGTCTGATGGGAGACTTGATGGAAGTCTGTAAAATTATGAGATGCATAGATAGGGCTGACAGTCAGAATCTTTTTCCCAGAATTGAAATGCCTAATGCTAGAGGGCATGCATTTAAGATGAGAGGGGGAAAGTTCAGAGGAAATGTGATGGGCAAGTTTTTTTACACAGACGGTGGTAGGAGTCTGGAACACACTGCCGGGTTTGGGGGTGGGGGGGGGGGTGGTGGAGGCAGGTACGATAGGGGCATTTAAGGGACTTTTAGCTAAGCACATGAATATGCAAAGAATGGAGGGATATGCACCAAGTGCAGGCAGAAGGGATTAGTTTAATTTGGTGTCATGTCCAGCACAACACCATGGGCCGAAGGGCCCGTTCCTGTGCTGGACAATTCTATGTTCTAAAATAGGATAAAATAGAATAAACCAAACTATTTACATAAAACATATATTTAGTTATTTCAGAACACATGACAAAATATGATCACGTTAGTCCCAATAGTGTTCCTTTGCAGTACTCACACCAGAGAGAATTTTCTTCCTTGTCACATCTATAGGGTTTAATTTAACTCCAGCTTCAATTTCTGGTCTTGAGAATCTGCCTCATCCTTAATTCTTCATGCAACTGAGCTTAGATGGGATGCTTCAAATAATCCCATCCGGGTTTCAACCAAACATTTCTGGTTTGGAACTTTGAAACTTCAGTCCTTTCACTGAAATATCCTATTTCTTAACAGTTCTAAATGATCACCATTCTTCTTAGACCTTACACATACAGTTACGTTTAACCTAACCTCTGCTAACCTAAAAGCAAAAGGGCTTTCTTCAAAGTATGAGTGTTACCCTAACTCAAAAATGTAACAAGTTCCAGAACCTTCCAACTGAAACCTAAGGCATCACACTGTTTACTAACTCAAAGAAGACAAAATCCCATTATACTCTCTATAATACTGTGTTTGAAAAGAAATCACCATGGCCACAGAAATGTTTACACTCCTTCATTGATATTAGATCAAACCCACATGCCTCTAGTTCAAGATCCAAACTCTAACATAAATGATGTTAAAATCTATATGAATCACAAACCTTACATCGCAATGCCGTTAAGTGGATGCACCAAGGTAACATGGAGTAGATCATGACCTCCTCCCTCAACAAAATGCATTCCCAAGGGTGGAGCAGTGCCACACTAAGCTCAAGGCTGGTCTGAAGATCTAACAACTCAGAGCACCTTAACAGAACTGCATCAGTGTGTAAGGGATGTCAGTTTATAACCAAAATAGTCCGATGATCCAAAGACTTTGAGATCCCTGACAAGAGCAACACTGAGATTAACCTAGCAAGCCCTGCCATGAGAAGAACACTAACTGCCTGTCCCTTTACCAGGGAATTATAACTTCCAGAGGAGCCATATGCAATGGGCCAAAAACACATTAATTCGCCCTTCACACTGGAGACTCACCTCTTGTTTTACTAAATTCTAAGGATACAAGCGCTGCCTACCCAATATTTTCTCATAAGCCAACCTGCCCATTCCACATATGAGTCTATCTGTCAGGTATTACATATGGGCAGAACAGGATAAAGAGAAACTGATCCCACTGGCACAAGAGACAAGAACCAGAGGACATTGATATAATTTAATTGGTGACAGAACCGGAAGGACATGGAGGAAAATGTTTGAATGCAGTAAGTGTTTAAGGTTCGGAAAGCACTCCCTGAGAGAGTGGACAAGGCAGGTTTGATCCTCTCTTTCCAAACGGCATTGGAAAAGCATACAAAGGGTAAAGCTAGAAGGAAAGTGTGAGGAGCAGGGATTGGTTAGACCGTTCTTGCAGAGAGCCAGTAAGAGTTTACTGGGCTGAATGGCCTCTTGTTGTGCTGTAAATAGTCTACGATTCTGTATGTCTTGGACAATGAGTTTTCAGCCAACTGATCACAGCAGCAGAAAACTGTGCAGCACACATTATACCAACTGCAATTAAAGCTGTGATGATTACAGTTCATTGCAACATTGAAAAGCAATTAAAGGTTGGAACATTCCGGTAAACTAGCTGAAGAGGGAGGCAGGCAAAAATGAAAGCATTGCAATGTCATGGAAATGCGTTAGAAATTATCCATGTCCAAAGATCAGAGTGTCCGAATTCAGATTGCTCAGTCTTACTGACCCCCAGGATGATGGCAAATGCTAAACAGGTAAAGCTGACTCTGTTATAGAGTCATAGAGTCATATAGCACCGAAACAGACCTTTTGGTCCAACTAGGCCACACCAACTATGTTTCCAATGCAAACTAGACCCACCTGCCTCTGCCTGGCCCATATCCCTCCAAACCTTTCCTATTCATGTACTTATCCAAATGTCTTTTAGATGTTGTAACTGTACCCCCATCCACCACTTCCTGTGGCGGTTCATTCCCACACATGAACCACACTCTGTATAAAACAGTTGCCCCTTATGTCCTTTATAAAACTTTCTCCCCTCACCTTAAAAAATATGCCCCCTTGTCTTGAAAACTCCCAGCCTAGGCAACAGACCTTTGCTATTCACCTCACCCATGCCCCTCATGATTTTATAAATCTCTATAAGGTCACCCCTCAACCTCCTACACTCCAGTGAAAAAAGTCCCAGCCTATCCAGCCTTCACTCCAGGCAACATCCTGGTAAATCTTTTCTGTGCTCTCTCGTTCCCATAACAGGGTGAACAGTACTGCAGAAGAGGCCTCACCAATGCCCTGTACAACCTCAACATAATGTTCTGGAAGAAAGCTGAGATTTCAGTGATTTTGAAGCATGGATCACTTCTCTTCTTTAATTTTGCTAATGGGATGCAGACATCACCGACTTAGCCAGCATTTACTGTCCATCCCTAAGTGCCCCTTCAACTGAATGGTTTGCTTAGCCATTTCACAGGTCAGATAAGACTCACACATCAGTCAAACCAGGTTAGCACAGCAGATTGCTGAACCAAAAGGAAACGAGTGAATCAAAAATGGTTACACAGTTGTCATTAGAAAAGCTTTCAATTTTGAAAACCAAAAGCACTGCGGATGCTGGAAATTAGAAACAAAAACAAAAATTGCTGATCAAGCTGAGAACGTCTGGTAGCATCTCCACAGATCTCTCTCCACAGATGCTGCCGGACCTGCTGAGCTTTCTCAGCAGTTTCTGTTTTAAGCTTTCAATTTTTACTGAGTTGAAATTTGGTGGGATCTGAACCTGTAGTGATTGTAATGAGGTCAGCCAGGTGGACCTCATAGAATATGAGTTCCCTGATTGGGGCTGTAAACCTGGTCCAATCAGTGAGCCCTGGCTGACAGATATAAACAGGCGTATCAGAGGTTCTCCTCACTCTAGGAGTTGGCTCTGTGTTAGCTGGCTCAGTGTCATGTACAATGCATGTGTAAATAAAGGGTGACGTGATGTGATACAGGTCTTCCTGGAGTTATCTCAGACCTGTGTCCCCAGAACATTAGCCTGTGGTTTCTGGTTTACTGGTCCAGGCAACATTACTTCTATGCCATTCTGCATTCTCTTCTGTGCACTGCAAGGATTACCTTGATCGCTAAGGGGATAGGACAGAAGGACGAGAAAGAACTGGTGTTTGTGGTGATAAGGGGTTTTAATTACAAACTGTCTTCATTTGCATTGCACACCTATAGCTTAGCAGCACCCCCCTGTGATGCTACAAAGGGAATAGTATCAGTGCCTCAACAGTGTGGACTGAGGTGGGATTCATCATAGAGTCACAGAGATCTACAGCACAGACAAGATCCTTCAGCCCATCATGTCCATGCCAGTCAAAATGACTATCTAACTATTCTAATCCCATTTTCTAGCATTTGCCCATGTGCCTTTGGCATCGCGACTGCACATCTAAATACTCCTTCTCTGTTCTGTGGCTTTCTGCCACTACCACCCTTATAGAGGGTGGAATCACATGAGATGTCCAGTGGAGTCCAGGCAGGACTTTGAGAGTGACTTGCTGCACTTTTTATGTATCTGCTGGGCAGACAGGGGAGTTTCTGACCAGACAGCAGATGGGGATTATAGTTCTTTATTCACTTGTGGAATGTGGGTGTCACTGCCTGGGCCAGTATTTATTGCCCAAACCCAGCTGCCCCCCTTGAGAAGTTGTTCCTTGAGAAGGTGGGGGTGAGCTGCCTTCTTGAACCACTGCAGTCCGCGTGCTGTAGGTTGACCCACAATGGCCTGAGGGAGGGAATTCCAGGATTTTGACTCAGCGACACTGAAGGAAGGGCAATATATTTCCATGCTCATTAAATGCCTTATTAATGGCACAACTCACCTCATTATTAGTGATAGTAGGAACTGCAGATGCTGGAGAATCTGAGATAACAAGGTGTAGAGCTGGATGAACACAGCAGGCCAAGCAGCATCAGAGGAGCAGGAAAGCTGATGTTTCAGGCCTAGACCCTTCTTCAGGAAAATGTTATCTCACCTCATTATTAGCCAGCTTCCTCTTTTACTGCATGAGCCTAACAATCTAGACAATCTCATAATGGAAGTCAGAGCAGCTACGTGGTGGTTTCAGTTCACCATTGGAATAGAGGACACTCCATGTTCCTCAGCAGCAAACAGTATTTCTGGGCACAGTCCACAGGCAGTCCACCCCTCAGCTACAGACACTGGCATCTGCTATTTGCAAACACCTCCTGAACCTAAATCTGATCTATTTGTAGGACATTTAGGAAGCACAGAACTGCGTTGCAATGCACCAGCAACTAGTATTGAGAAGCTACAACACCAGACACCCGGCTTGCATCTCAGGGCTGATCACCTACCACCTACCTGGCCGCAGCATCCGCACTTTGCTGGGCCTGTTAGTGTATTGGTGCTTCAGCCTGAACCGAAACCTATGAGTGCTGCCATTTTGACATGCTGTTCTGTGCAGAATTTTTTCCAGTTGCATTTTGCACCTGGAGAACAGGAAGTGTTGGCAGCTCGTGGTAGACACCTTCAACATTCAGCTCCCTCTGGTCACCAGCTTTCTCCCGTCACAGCCACCGGTTCCCCCTTTTAACTCACACTGCTCCTTTCCAGGCACCCCCATATTACCTCCACTGTCTTGCCTGCCCCCTGAAATTACGGCTTAATGATGCCCACCCTCATCCCCTACACTCCCCCAGTGGAGGCCACACTGAGGGTCACTGCCAATAAACCCCTACTGCTGCTGTTTTAACTACACCTTGAACTTCACCCAGCCACCCCCCTCCCCCAACCCTTCACCACTGGGGATGGAGGGGGAACAGAATGGCCCCGATGTGGAATCTGCTATGGTTAAGAGAGTTTTTATAAATTAATTTGTTGGATGTGCATGACACTGGCTGGTTCAGCATTTTTTACCCATCCATAATTGCCCAGAGGGCAGTTAATTTAATTTATTAATTCATGGGGGGCTGAGGGCATCACTGGCTAGGCCAACATTAATTCTCCATCCCTAATTGCCCAGAGGGCATTTACGAGTTAACCATCATTGTTGATGGGTCCGGAGTCACCTGTAGGCCAGATGAGGGAAGACAGCAGATTCTGAGGAAGGGTCACCGGACCCGAAACATTAACTCTGTTTTCTCCTTCACAGATGCTGCCAGACCTGTTGAGTTTTTCCAGCAACTTTGTTTTTACAGCAGATTCCTTCCCTGAAGGAGATCAGTGAACCAGGTAGATTTCTTTTTTAACAACGATCAACAGGTGGTTATATGCATTTCTGATGAAGGGTCTAGGCCCGAAACGTCAAGCTTTCCTGCTCCTATGATGCTGCTGGGCCTGCTGTGTTCACCCAGCTCCACACTTTGTTATCTCGGATTCTCCAGCATCTGCAGTACCTATTATCTCAGGTGGTTATATGGGGCCAGATTTAATTCCAGCTTTATTGCATTCAAGTTTCACCACGGTAGGATTAAACCCAGAGGATTAGCCTGAGGTTCTGGATCAGTAGTTGAGTGATATCACCACAACACAACTGCCTCATGACTGTCACCTCCCTTTTGTTGTTTAATTGTGCATTCACAACAGAGTGCAACCAGACTGCAAGCCTTGATCTGATCCATGGTTGTGATAATGCTAAGTTCTGCCTTTAGCATGCTGTCACGGGCCTTCAGCAGATGTACATGGTAGCAACTCATCCATTTACTGAAGCATCAATCAATCAGTCTATTTATATGCATTTCATCGTTTAATACAAATGTCAGTCTGCTCTCCTATTCTCTCCCCTTCCAGTTCAGCTCCACTCACTGGTGAAATCCAGCCGTGTCTTCTGTTTTGATAAACTCCCGCCCCAAACACCTTGTCACCGAATTAACAAATTACAGACACTGCACACCAAGAAATACTAACAAAAATCAAAAATAAGGAGAGCGAAACAAGGGAGGGGGTTGGTGAGGGAAAATTGTGCCCATAGCCCTGATGGTGCCCACCTTTCTGGAAATCCAGCTGTGTTTTTTTGGAAACCCACCACACGCTCACTTTACCAATGGAACAAAGAGAAAATGGCAAGCAATGCCCACTAGGAGCAGTGCTGCAGCAACAATAAACAAAAGATTGGAGAGAAGAAGGAGGAGGGCCGAAATCAAAATAGTTTTGGAGAACCTGTGGTGCCCACCTCTCTGGAAATCCAACCTTTAGATATTTGCCCCAATGAAATCGCTCACTATTACCTCTGGAGCATGTGCTGGCTTAAAGGGACCATATTGTGCAACATTGTCATCTCAGGGTATGTAGAGTAGTGAGGTTTTTGTTCCTCTGCATCGTTAAAAACCCCCTAAACCTCTTTTACAGCGTCCCTTCACATAGCGAGCAATGACAACCATACAATAAATCCCACCACAACAAAATCCGACAACAGTTGATGATTGATGGCTAAGGAGGTGGATGGGAAGTTACAGCAGACTCGATGGGCTGAATGGCTTACCTCTGCACCTGTTTCGTACGCTTGTTTGTTAAAAGACACTGATCATCCCATTCTTCCCTATGGCTTTGCAGTGTTTGTTATCTCCTTTTCAAATGTTTCTGCAATTCTGTCTAAGTTACAACTGAATCTCCTTCATTCCCATTCATATCAACAAACTGTCTTAAAAACAAAATTCCCAATCTCTTCCCCAGTGTTATTTTGCCAATTGAAACATAGAAATATAAGACAGATGGGCCAATAGGCAGATAAATTTTAATTTAGATAAATGTGATGTGTTGCATATTGGTAGGGCAAATCAGGGCAGGACTTAGACAGTTAATAGTGGGGTCCTGGGGAGTGTTGTTCAACTGAGAGACCGAGATGCATAGTTGGTTGAAAGTGGAGTTGCAGGGTGATAAAGAATGTGTTTGGCACACACCTGCCATCATTAGTCAGAGCCTTGAATATAGGAGTTGGGAGGTTATGTTGTGGCACAACACCTGGCTCCTGCCCAATGCAAATTTTTCGATTTCATGGAATGCAATTTTTGCTGTGTGTCCCAGTGTATCAGCCTCTCCCTGTCTCGCCATGTTTCAGGCCCTCCCTGTTTCTCCCAGTGTATCAGCCCCTCCCTGTCTCCCCCAGTGCATCAGTCCCTCCCTGTCTCCCCCAGTGTATCAGTCCCT
>JAHRHZ010000264.1:58859970-58902190 GCA_024137785.1 Ginglymostoma cirratum | reverse complement strand
CCCCCCCCCCCCAATCCCCCGATCGAACCGTCCCGTGGCCCATCTCCTTTTTACAGAGTCGGTCTACGGCCCGGGTAAAGGTCGTTTGGCCCATCGAGTCCGGGCGGCCGGGGGGTTAATGCAACCACCTGAACCCCTCCTGGCTTTCTAAAGTAACCCGAAGCGTTAACTCTGTTGCTCTTCTCTCCTTCTTGCCGCCCCCCCCCCCACATGATATGACTATAAAATGTAGGAGCAGATTTAGGCCGTTCGACCCTGCGGGTCTGTTCCACTATTGGGTCATGTCACAGAGCTGTGCATAGTGGAAATAATGTACCTTTCGGTCCACCTCGTCCATGTCAACCAGAAATCCAAAATAAATCAAGTCCCATTTGTTGGCATTTGGCCCATATCCCTCTAAACCCTTCCTATTCATATACCCACCCGGACGCCTTTTAAATGTTGTACCAGTCTCAACCACTTTTTCTGCTCTGATATGTTTCTCAGCCTCATTCTCCATGTCATCTTTGATCCCCTTCCCAATCATCTCAGGTGCTGCCAGACTGACTGAGCTTCTCTGACATTCTGTTTTTTTGTCTCAGATTTCCAGCATCCACTTCTTTCTATTAGTTATTCCAACTCCATTTTCCAACACTTGGCCTTTTATGTCTTGGCCTCACAAGTACACATCTGAATATGTAAAATGTTAGGGGGGTTCTTGCTTCCTGACAGCGAGTTCCAGATTCCTACTGACCTCTTGGTTAAAAACATTTTTTTTCCTCTAATTTCCTTTAAACCTCTTGCTGCTTAATTTAAATTTATGCACCTATACATTGTCCTCTCTACCAAGTCTACCCAATGGATGGCCCTCACGATTTTATACATCTGAATAATATTCCCCTTTCAGTCTCCTTGTTCTTTTTCAAGTAACAGCGTAATTCCCTCATGAGAGTTTTGAGTGAATCCCTGCTGTGAAAGGAAAAAGCTTGACCACTTGCTGAGGGAAGAAATGTTCCCCTATGTTGCTCTGGCTGCTTTTACCAATTACTTGAATTCTGTATCCCTTTGGTCTCAATCCTACCATAACTGGGCAAGCAGTTTGTCCCAATTTAATGTGCTCTGACCCATCGTGATTTTGATCAAATGCCTCCTGTCCAAATTAGGGTCTTGACTTCTCCAATCTAGCTTCATAACTGGTTTGAGGAATGAGGAGTTTCGTTCTGGTAAACCTCTACTGCACTTTTTCCAATGCCTTTACATACTTCCTAAAATACAGTACTCAAACTGAATGCAGTACTCTAGCTGAGGCTACATGCAAGTCTTGGACAAGTTCAATGTAATCTCCTTTCCCTTCAATGCTATATCCATGTTACTAAAACCTGGTATATTGTGTGCTTTATTAATTGTTGTCTCAATCTGTCCTGCTGCCTTTCATGATGTCTGCAGATAGACACGTGAGTCTTTGTGCTCCTGTAACCACTTTAGAATTGACTTGTATCCCCGACGCAGGTGGCCTAAAAGCCATCTGCTTCTTCCTCTCCTGCAGGCCCAACCACCAACACCCTCCTCCACCTAATGGAATGTGTCCTTACCCTGAACAATTTTTTTTTTCTTTAACTTCTCTCACCACCTACAAACAAAGGGGTGGCTATGGGCTGTCTGTTAACTGTCTCAGCGCTGAAATCTGTTTCAAACCCACTGATTCCCATAGCTACCCTGACTGTAGCTCCTCTCACCCGCCCTTTGCAAGAATGCAATCCCTTACTACCGATACCTCAGTCTGGGCTGTAACGGCTCCCAGTATGCAGCATTCTACTCCTGGACATCCCAGATATCCCCCTATTTCAAGGAGTGCAACTTGCCCTCTGGGGATCAAAAATGTCCTCAACTGCATCCCTTGCACGCCTGTCTCCAAATGCCACTCCCGTCCTGCCACTACACCTGCCTCTACACCTACCCCCTCCCCTCCATCTAAGGCCCAAAACAAACTTTCCATATCCAACAGCGGTTCACCTGTACATCCTCCAACCTTGTCTACTGTGTCCGTTGCTCCTGATGTGGCCTCTTCTACTTCGATTGGTAAGACCGAGTGCAGCCTTGGACTGATTCATGGAGCATCTGTGCTCTGTATGCTATAATCAACAACACCTTCCGGTTGCCAACCATTTTAACTCTCTCTCCCTCCCACTCCGAGTGACGTGTCCATCCTGGGCCGCCTCCAGTGCCATAATGACACCACGTGCAAACTGCAGGAACGACGCATCATGTTCTGTCTCAGGAACCTACAGGCCAATGGTCTAAACATAGAATTCACCAGTTTTAAAATCTTCCCCAACCCTGGCTTCATCCCATGTCCTCCTCCTCTCCCTTTCATCCCCGCCTCCTTGACCTGACACAACCTGTCCATCTTCCTCCCCACCTGTCCGCCACCCCTTCCCATTGACGAATCCCCACTGCCCTGCTGTCTGCATCCACCTATCACCATCCCACCTACCTTCCCCCTGCCTCACCCCTCCTCACTAATTATTTCCCAGCTCCCTCCTCCTTCCCGATGCTGGATCCCAACCTGAAACGTTGACTTTCCTGCTCCTCTGCTGCCTGACCTGCTGTGTTCTTCCAGTTCCACATTGTGACTTAGAATTGAGCACTTTGTTTTATGTTGCCTCTTCCTGCCAAAATGTATCGCCTCACTGCTTTGAAGTTCTGTATTATCTTCTGCTTATATTGCTCCCAAGCTATCCAGACCATCTTTCCTTTGAGGGTAGCCTATTGTGCAACTTTTCCTGCCATCCTTTGACACCAGGTTAGCTGATTCAACACAGATCCATTCCAGTGTTATTGAAGTTATCTTCCCCCTAATTAATTAATCTTAGTCTGACTTGTTTGTTATCCTTCCCTTAGTCACCCTAACCCATACGAAACATTGATCACTGCTGTCCAAATGTTCTTAGTAATGTTTGATCCGCTTGGCCTACTTTGTAATCAAGAACCAGCTATAACAATGCTACAGGTCTCTTTAGGACTGAAAGCATACAGCTAACATACTGCTTAACAACTGGTTCACCCTCTGTCCTTTATGTAACTGTTAACACATTATATTGGGCGATTTTAGTTATCTAAATATAATCACTGTATATTTTTTTTGAAGTTATTCACAACTTCCTTACAAGTTTTTTTCCGCTATATCCTGCTCACTAGCTGTCGGTCTAAAGGCTATGCCTCGATGTAGTTATTTTGTTGCCTGACTGGAATCACCTATTATTGGATGTTCCAGTTTATCTTGTAGCACAGTGTGCAGCCGAGCCACAATGGTACCATGGACTTAGCTGTGGTTGTAGTCCCTGGATCAACCATCACTCCTGTACTGGTTGGAGAGCAGCTTGTGCTCAGGACCCACACGTGACCTACCTGTTCCTTTTGGACTCCCTTGCTGGTCACTTGTTCCCCCTCCCTGACACTGTCAAGATGTGAAGTGACTGCATCAATCATTGTGCTGACCATTAGCTCTCATCCTCTAGCACTGTGGCAATGCCTGATGCCGCCCAAGCCATGAAACGTCAAGCTGCTGCAACTGACAGTACTACTTGTACAAATGGTTATTTAGAACATGGAGGAAACTCCCTTGTTTGTTTCACATTGCTCAGGATCTGCATTCAGAAAGTGGAGGTAACCCTCACATTCCTTCAATTATTACTTAACCTTGCGCCTGCTTTTGAAAAAAAACTTACTACTGCTCAGCAAGCTTAAAACTATTAATATGACTTCACCAGTCCTGTAAAGCTGACTGACGTTTGACACACTTTTTACCAGTTTTAATAACTTTTAGTTTGTTATTAATTAGTTCATTCCACATGGACTAAATTTGTTCCTATACTCTCTCCACCTCCGGCCCAGGAGTGGTCTTCTGGCACTGCACGGTTGACCTACAATAAACTGACAGAATACATTTCTTTCTAGCTGTTAATTATATACCCATATTTTTAACTGCTTGCATGTTTTCTGGTTCAGAGCTTATCACCTGACTGTCTGTCTTTATGTTGGGCTTAATGGGGAGTTTTGATGTAAATGCCTGTATAGAATCTTACAAACTATGGGGCATTGTGCTTCTCCACCCAGTATTAGCTCTACTGGAGAGGTGTCCAAATTCTCCCCTTTCCCGTGCTCGTTCCCATATCTCTACACTTCTGTTTTCTGCTCTACCGTTATCCAAAATACTTTTGGCTGTTGGTTTCCCTTCTTAGTATATATCAACTCATAACTTCTGTTTTTAAAAAATATGCTTCCTTGTATCATTTTTTTTTTTCTTGGCTAAGCACCTTCAATCTGTTCTGCAGGCTTTTGATCCTGTGGCACTGAGAACAGTTTATCCTTATTTACTTGATGTAAATTTAGTGACCTGGAACATCAAACCTCTAAGCCTTCTCTTTTAGGAGAAGACGGAATTATTGTTGCGAAAAGGAGGCCGGTTAGCCCGTTGCGCCTGAAAGTGAGGGCTTGTGTGGGATTTGAAGCATGCTGACAAAGTGTGCCTTAGACAAACAATCCCAGCTTTCCTGGTTTCTCCATCTAACTGGTGTCTATTATTCTTTGCGTCCTCTGCATCCTCTCTGTCAGAACTTCTGTAATGCATAGAATCCCTACAGCGTGGAAGCAGGCCATTCAACCTGTCGGTTGACACCGACCCTCCAAAGAACATCCGCCTACCCCTAACCGTGCATTTCCCATGGCTAACCCACCTAGCCAGCACATCCCTGGACACTATGGGCAATTTAGTGTGGCCAGTCTCTGGATACCCACAGTCATTTTCCCAGGATGACTATCGAGACTTTTAGGCGACTTTTGGATATGCATATGGAGGATAGTAAAATGCAGGGTAGTTTCCTATTAGGAGGATAATAGGTCAGCACAGTATCAGGCTGAAGGGCCTGTACTGTGCTGGTCTGTTCTATGTTCTATGTTGTATGTTCAATCCCTCTGACCTTTACATCTTTGGACTGGTCGAACTGTGCTGCTCTGGCCTTCATTGATCACTTTTATTTGTGACTGTGGTGGATCTTAATGTTGATCTTAATAAATGATTTGTTGAGTAATGTGCTGTAATGAAATTTTTAAATAGGCTATTTGAAATATAGCAGAGTTTATCTTGTAGATTGCCTTTTTGGTTGTGAACTCAATGAGAAACAGTGATACTCAAGATGAACTTTGTGATACCAATCTTTGATTGTAAAGACATGTCGATAATGAGGAAGTGAAGAGCTGGCAGCTAAATACTGCACTGTTTGGAACGTTTCAGAAATAGTGAGTTAGGATGCTGTGATGAGTCTGGATTTCTGCATTGTGATAATGCAGAGTATATAGTATATAATGTTTTGAGGTTAGGACAATCAATGCCCATTACTTGAGAGGCAGTCACTGATAGCTCTGGAGAATAGATTGAGGAGAGATGACAGGTGTTCAAATAATCCTTTGGATAAGGTGACTTTATCTTGAAATCCAAGCAGCGAACCAAGCACAAAGTATAAAACTCTTTACCATTGTTGAAATGAGAGAAACTTCCTACAGCATTTTCTGAAATATATGAAAGAAACTTGACCTGCTGTGTTCATCCAGCCCCATGCTTGTTAACCCAAAGGAGACTGGTTTCGATTTGGGATAAGTTTTGGAATGTGGAGGTAGGACATATAGTACTTTAATTCTTTTAGTTTTGAAAAGCATTGGGGAAGGCTATTATCTAAAGTAGGTAACTGTCACGGAAACTCCCTGCAGGAATGGACTGTGGTCTTGTTTGGGTGAGTAACTTTTCCTTGCTGTGGCATTTTGTTGAGGAAGAAATATGTTGCCGTACTGTTGTGAGGAATGCAATACAGATTAGGTGAGGCTAATTAACTATGCTGATGATATTTTCTGTTATTTTGTGAAAGAGTACAAGATTGGTGTTCAAACCTGTGTGATTTGAGTGAACTTAGTCTTTTACAGAATGAAAATAGCAGCAATGGGTGAGGAAAAATAAGTGCTTTTGTAACTACCAGCATGTTTGGGATACATGCAGGCTCATGATTTGACGTAGGCTGTAACTTGATGTCCAGTCAAATGTTGGAAATGATCAAGCAGGTAAGGATGGAGGAAACCATGGGCACACTGGAAGCTGAGAGGGAGTTTGGGTGTGCTAGTTGCACTATGTACAACCTTTCCTGTCTTGTACAGTGCCCTTGCCTATCCAAACTGCTGGCTGTATATGCAATGGCCATCATAATAAATGTCACTTGCAAAGATACTGCTTCAATCGTATTGCATTGACTATTTTGATCATCCTAGTTCAGGATTGCACTGCTGTTTTTAAAGGTGGTTATAATCAACATGTATATCTCTTTACAATACCAAATGGAACCACAGAAACACAGAACTAAGTGATCAAAAAAAGAGTTGGCATTAAATGTCCAGCTGAGGCTGCCTGAAGTGTGTCTGGCCTCATTTAAAATGTAAACAACTGCTGGGGACTTCAGACAACTGTTTACACTTTGTACAACTAAGTGAGGCAGTTAGAGTAGGGTTGCACTTTCTTTCTATTGTACCTGTGAAAGTAGAGAATTCCACAGCTAATCCGACTATTGTATCTGCTCTAATCCCTTGATTGAACAATGGAATCGTTGATGTTATCACCATAAATAGATACCTGCAATGATTTTAACTGCATCATTAGATGACTGATCTCAAAATACAGGCAGACCCATTCTGCCGCCATGCAGACTTTTGCCTCTGCTGTTTAGTGAATGTTGTTCTTCAAAATAATGAGACCAGAACACAGTCACTTGCCCTTAATACTTATTCCAGCTTGATGGTATAGCTAAGGCTGTAAACATTGTGTACAACACAGGAATTTAAGATGTTGCGTTTTGAAAGTCGCCGATGAACAGAACTCGATTTTGGTTTCACCAGGATTCATAGCATTGTTAACATTCACGGGTTTGAAAACTGAAGCTTTTTTGGCAGCTGTTGAGCCCCAGATCAATAAAGAACATTGATAAAAATATTTACTAAGATTATTCAATTTGTAGAGTAGTTGAATTCCATTGACGACCCCATACCTGATATAAGCAGTGGGAACTGGTTTGAGACAAATCAAGTTCATGTAATCAGATCCAGGATGGCAGATACTGTTGTCAACCGATTTACTGTAGTGAATGTGTAAATTGACAAGTGAGAAAGCTCTCATAACGGTGGAAGAAATTATGGCTGGCAGTTCATATCAACAGTTGTTGTAGGGAAAATGTTGCTTTCTAGATGGTATGAAGTAAAATACAATGGATATCCAAACAGACTTGGGGGTTCAGGTGCATGGATCTTTAAAAACGTCACAAACAGGTGCAGAAAATAATCAAGAAAGCTAATGGGATGCTGGCCTTCATATCTGGAGGACTGGAGTAGAAGGTTGAAGAAGTTAATGTTGCAGTTATACAAAACCCTGATTAGACTCCACTCTGAGTACTGTGTGCAGATCTAGGCACTACACTTTGAGAAGGATATGTTAGCCTTGGGAGTACGACTTAGCTTTACAAGACTAATAGCTGGAGTTCAGGGGTTATTAGAAGAGACTATACAAATTAGGTCTGTTTCATTTTCTAGAAATGAGAAGGCTTGAGGGTGATCTGGTTGAAGTCTTCAAGATATTAAAAGAAAAAGACAGCAGATAAACTATTTTCACTGGGGATTCTAGAAATAGATAGCATTACCTGAGAATTTAGGACCAGACTCATCTGGAGAGATGTTAGGAAGCACTTTAACATATAAAAGGTGGTAGATGTTTGGAACTTTCTTTGAATGGCAATTGATGCTGGATCGGTTGTTAATGTGAATTGAGAGAAATTTTTAAACAAATTTTTAAGGGGTATTGAACAAAGGCAGATACGTGGAAGTTGGTCACAAATTATCCATGATCGAATTGAACGGTGGAACAGGTATGGGGCTGAATGGCCCCTTTCTGTTGCTATTTTGACTGGCAAGTTTACCCTTTTCACTTAGTTTCGAAGAAATTCTGTCTTCCCTGCTTTTTACTCGTTTTCCAAAGTTTCAAACCCCAACCATGGGGATAAAATAAGCAGCACAATAATGATGTTACCCTGTTGACAGATTTGTTTGAAGATGATGCTACTTGAGCTTGAGTTGTATTTTGTCGTCGGTCTTCATGTACTTGAACAAGCCATTGCAGGACAAGTCAAATCATTTGTATGCAATTTCTTCAATTCTGCATTTCTTCCAAATCTGGTGCAGAGTAGGCAGTGATATGGTAGCCATCTGGCAGTTGGAAAGCTGCATATTTTAAAACGTTTAGTTTTTTGGTATGAAGATGGTTTCAAGTTAGACATTTTCATCTGGGTGTTTAATACTCCCTGGAGATCATTTTATTGTTGGAGTGAATAGCTACCCTCTGGTAGATTGCCAACAGCATGGAGGCAGTCTTGGTCTTGCCTAATGCTGTTCCAGACTTTGGGCAGGTCTGTTTTCAATTTTTTTGAAGATTGCAGTATAGATCATGACTATTAGTGTAACTTCAGAATACAGCAGAATATATTTTAAGTAAAAATGCCGCAGTGATTTTGTTTATTACTCTGCTGTAGTCCACTCAGCTGAAAGGATCAATAACAAGTTGACTCTTTGTAACTTCTTGTACTACTTCCAGTATTGGGAAGATTTGTACACGCCATGATTGTAGGTTAAACTGTTTCACCTGTTGATGGCCTAGATCAACATTGTCTGTATTGCTATTAGGGATAGCACTGCCATGGGATATTGCTGTGGCAAACATGTTGCTTGGTGAGTATTGAAACCTCTTAGAAGCAGCAGCAAAATTTTGTTTTGTAAGTGTCAATTATGGGTCAGTCATTAGCTGTTTGCCTTTGATTCACAAGGCTCTGGTTTTAAGTCCCATTTGATAGCTTGAGTGCATGAATCAAGCAATTGAGAATAATTATTTTGACATATGTTGGAACAACTCTTCTAATACGCTTTTGGACGTGCTACTGTTTGGATGAGATGTTAAACCGAGATCCCATCCAGCTTCTTTGGAGGGAGTAAAAGATCTCATGGCATTAGTTGGAAAGAAAGCGGGGGAGTCACCCTGGTGGCTTGGCCACATTTTCCCGCTATCATCAAAAACATTATTGCCTTGCTGTTTGTGGGAGTTTGCTGAGTACAAATTAGTCACTGTTTTCTGCATTACAGGTGATTACACTTCCAAAAGTAGTGTTTTTTTTTTGTGAAGTGCTTTTAAAGTTGTGCAAAGTGCTTCAAAAATCAGAGTTTTTCTTTTCCTGTACCATGCTAATAAAGCCAGTGGACTGTTTCGCTTAGGTTTCCTTATGGTTTCCAGTCTTGTTGAATGGTAGCATAGTTTGATTTAACATGCTAGGTTTTAAAAGTTTAATTTTCAACTTGCACTGAATTTGATTGAAGGAATTGTTATAATGTCTACAGAATGTTTATGTTCATAGATAAGGAAGGTGCCTCCATTTGTGAGGGAATCCTCAGCTAGGGGCCACAAATTATAAGACAGTCGATAATGGGTATTCCAGAAGAAACCTCTTAGCTAGAGAGTGGGGAGAAGATGGAGTGAGCTTGGTAGTGGCCTGAGGATGATGCGAATGGAAGGTTATGTTGGTGTTAGATGAAGTTGAGGTTCTTGTGCAGCACAAATGCTAGCATAGAACTTTTTGTGACCTGTGGCAAGAGTAGCCAATTTTAGCCCTGAGGGTTTGCTGTGACAGTCCACAAAATTTGTGTCTTCAACTCTGCTTTCCTGCCTACCAGGACACCCTTCGAGACCTTTGTTAGTCAAGAATCTATCTGCTTCTTCCTTTAAAAATATTCAGTTACTGCCCCTCTGCCACCCTCTGGGGAAGAGAACGCCACAGATATTTTCAGCACGTTTGAACTTGCCTTAAACAGCTTTTCCTTTAACTCCTTGCACTTTCTTCAAGTCAAAGCTACCAGTTATGCCTGTCTCTTTGTTGGGTATGTATAACATTCCTTGATCCAGTCTTATCAGGACCACTTTCCACAATTCTCTAATATGTCAGTGGTGTCATCTGTGCTGCTTCCTGCCCTTTTCCAGAAATGGAAAACACCAACATTTTCCGCCAATTTGCATCCTTCTCTCCACTTCATCTAGTCCATCTTTAACTCTGTCTGCCCCTTCCTTAACTAATTTCCATTTCAGGAGATAGGCTGTCACCAACATCCATTACAACCCACTGATTTCCGCAATAACTTTACACTTTGTTCTGTTCTGCTTCCTGCAAGGATGCCTTTACATTCTTCGAGTTTCTTCACCTATGTTGCGGATGGAAGGCGATGGCCTAGTGGTATTATTGCTGGACTGTTAGTCCAGAGGCCCAGATAACATTTTGGGTACCGGGTTCGAATCCCGCCACGGCAGATGGTGGAGTTCGAATTCAAGGCAATGTCTGAAATTAAGAATCTAATGATGACCTTGAATCCATTCTTGATTGTTGGCAAAATGTCCTTCAGGGAAGGAAACTGCCATCCTTACCTGGTCTGGCCGACATGTGACTCCAGACCCACAACAATGTGGTTGACTCTTAACTGCCTGCTGGGCAATTAGGGATGGGCAATAAATACTACTTTGTCAGCGATGCCCTCATCCCGTTAATGAAATAAAGAAGAAAAATCTGTTCCAATGCTACCTTCCACAGGGCTAAATTCCCAACATGTCATCCTTTTTTCCTCAACTGAGGATTCCCTCCGCTTGGAGATTGGCAGGGCCCTAACCCATGTTTGACCCTTCCCCCCCCCCCCCCCCCCACTTTTGCGCTCATTCCTGCCCCTCCCAGAACAAAGAGAGGGTTCCTCACCCTTTCTTTTTCATTCCACCAGTCTGCTCTTTCAAAGGATCACCCTCTGCCATACCACCATCAAATGGTACCACTATTCTGAGAGAACCAAGCTGTCATCAACACTTTGGTCCACTTCTCTATCATTAATAACAATTTCCTCCTCTCTCCTCTCCACCCCACCCCACCCCATTGTACTTTTTCCATCCAAGAGCAAAAGGTATAACACACGTCCTGTTCCCTTCTCTCTCTCCCCACTGTCCAAGGCCCCGAACCTACTTTTTCGATGAAGCATTGATTTACTTATACTTTTTTAATTTACTTGACTTCTTTCAGTCTTGTGTACTGTATTCACTGCTGACCATATGGTCTCCTTTACATCAAGACCAGTTCTTGACTGCGTGACTCACTCCTGTCTTGTTGGCTTTGCTTTTGTCCTAATTTACATTTGCAGCCTTCCTTTGACCACCATTAGGTCTCCTGTCCTGTCCTTTCCTCTGGGCACGTTTGCCATTTGCTCAACTGATGCATGCACGTGCACAATAATAATCACCATTTTTCAACCCCTTTCAGCTCTTAAGTTATGCTTAACTTGTTTTTTCCACAAATGCTGGCAGACATGCTGAGCTTCAGTGTTCAGTTTTTATTCTTAAACACAGTTTCATGAGCCCAGCATCTGCTCTTCACCTGTTTCTCCTCTTGCCTCCATCCCCACAGTCCATCAACCTTTCTTTATTCCCCTAATTGTCAAACTTTGCTTTCACTAGCTTTCCTGGATTCTTGGCATCCAGTTTTATCACCTGACTTGTGTTTGATCATTTTTAGCCTTAAATATCCCTTTGAGAGTCTGTTTCTGTGCTGTGTGACTCTTCTGTCCAACTTGTCTCTGCCGACCAGGTTTTCCAAACTAGTCCTGTTTGCCTATGTTTGGCCCATATCCCTCAACTTTTCCTATTTATGTACCTGTCCAAATATCTTTTAAATGTTCAGTAGAGCTCTGCCGTTAGTGCTGCTTTCTTCTTATATTGAAGGGCTAGTTCTGATTAGTTGTCTTTGTTTCTATTTATGCATTTCCCATTGCTGACTTGGGTCTTTGGTTCTGATCTAATTTGGCTAGAATATGTTTCCCATTGTGGTGAAGTATGATTATCCCTCCCTTTTTGTTTCTGCTTCCTGTTGCCGCACTAAGCCAACTTCTGTATCCTGGCCAGTGCTTTTAGGTGCCACTTATTAACCTGCTTTATTCCTAGGGGTTGTGTAAATAGTGCTGTTTTGCTTACTGGAGTAGCAACTTAATAAGTGAGATTATAGTTGTGAACTTAGTGTAAGGAAGAAGTCAAATCCTTCTCACTCAATGTTTTACTTTTGTGCATACTGTAAAATGTAATACACTGCTTTATGAATGTATTCATATTTGTCCAAAGTGTTCTTTCTCAAATTGATATTGTCTGTGGTGTGGCTACTATTCCTGAGACCAATCTGAGGGATTCTGCTCAGACTATTTCTTTTGTTTTTGCATTGTTTAGTGCTTTGGGATTGATCTAGTTTCTTATTGGTCAAATCAATGATTTTTGAGTGGTCTGTAAGGATTCTCCATGTCATCCATGGATGGTCTAAAAGGCAAGTCAGTAGTGCCAAGGCAAGGTTCTTCATCGGCATCACTTAACGAGATGTTCCTACTGGGGTTGTTGTGAGCAAGGGCAACAGCATTGTAGTTGTGTAAATTTAAGATATAAGTTACAGTCATCTTGTTTAGTACAGAAGTAGTTTCTCACTTTAATGTTGGAAAGTCACAATACAATGTCTCCAATGTTTTTGTTGAGTTGAAAATGCCTACACCTTTGTTTCTGGCATGAAATGTTATTGAGAGAAATGCAACAGCCAATTTGTGCATGGCAAGCTCCCATAAACAGCTGTGTGATAACAATCAAATTATCCCTCATTCACCACTGTTTGTTTGTTTGGCCAGAACGTTGGGGAAATGCCTCTGCTCCTGCCCTCAATGCCATGGGATCTTGCTTGCTGCAATGTGAGCGCAGGTGGGGCCTTGGTTGAATATTTCACCCAGAAGATGACCTGCCCAACAATATAGCAATCCCTCAGTCCTGCACTGGATTGTTGACCTTGATTCTTGTGCCCAAGCCTTGGAGTTGTACTTGAAGTTGCAACCGGTAGTACCATGGCTGACATTTTGTGCCATGATTTGTTTGACTGTATTACCAGTGATCACATAACAACTGGCTTTGTTACGCAAACGCTATATATAAAACGCTAGTGTGGCCTCACTTGGAATATTGCGTACAGTTCTGGTCGCCCCATTACAGGAAGGATGTGGAAGCATTGGAAAAAGTGCAGAAGAGGTTTACCAGGATGTTGCCTGATCTGGAGCGAAGGTCTTATGAGGAAAGGCTGAGGGACTTGGGTCTGTTCTCATTGGAGAGAAGGCGGCTAAGAGGGGATTTAATAGAGACCTACAAGATGATCAGAGGATTAGATAGGGTGGACAGTGAAAGCCTTTTTCTAGGACGATGACGTCGGCTAGTACGAGGGGGCATAGCTGCAAATTGAGGGGTGATAGATTTAAGACAGATGTCAGAGGCAGGTTCTTTACTGAGAGAGTGGTAAGGGCGTGGAATGCCCTGCCTGCCATTGTAGTTAACTCAGCCACATTAGGGGCATTTAAACAGTCCTTGGATAAGCATATGGATGATGATGGGATAGTGTAGGGGGATGGGCTTAGATTAGTTCACAGGTCGGTACAACATCGAGGTCCGAAGGGCCTGTTCTGCGCTGTATTGTTCTACGTTCTATGTTATCTCTAGGCTTGACTATTTGAGTGTACTGGATCATGTCACTGAGTCATCTATTCTCAACATTAGGTTGCTTTCTTTTGGATGCTGCCTCACCCACTGATCTCCAGCACTTTTTTCAATGCAGATTCTAACAACTGCAGTAAGTTGCTCCAATTAGTTGATGTTGACGTGCAACCTATGCTCCCACCAGTTGGCGTTGACTTCTGTGTACCTCCTTTTGTTAAATGTGCCATCAATGATGGTTGTGCCTTCAGCTGCTTAAGACAGGTCTTGAATTCCCTCCCTTTTGCTCCTAATACTTGTCTCCTATCTGAAAGGTCTTCAAAATTATTCTCATTTAAACTGTTTGTCATCCGTTTTAAATATGGATTTCCATCAAAGTTTGCTTGATACACTCTACGAAGCACTAGGCAATTTTACTTGGGAAAGGCTGTCAACATCTACATGTTGACAATCAAAAACGTTTAACTAAGCCTTGAATTTTCATAATGATCCAGCCTTACTTGTCTGAAGTGAATTTCAAATGCTTAAAGTCAGAACAGAAGATCATCAACAGTTCTATTCACATGATGTAAGATACTAGCTCATTTGTAGTTTCTTCACCTCGCAGCGAAATCCTGAATATTCTGATACAGGCTGAGTCCCTTGTACACTTACAGTTCTGCACAATGAATTGTTTTTATCAACTCAAGGGCTCTCATTTAACACTCACTCTGGGCATGAATTAAATGGCAATGTTTAAATTGCAGCTTGAACTTGATCTGCAACAGTGCTGGTGTTTTGGTTCGTGTAAAAATTGAATTGGAATGTGAAATTCTTTTAAACAACTTGATTTAGATTGCACTCTGCTCGATGCATTTGTATTGTATTTTCATTGGCCTTCTAAGTGTTGCCTTTAACATGGCCAATTGTAGGAAGAGGAAGTAAGTGCAAGCTAATTTCATTTAATCTGAAAGCTCATTACTTCTGTAAAAGGGTGATGCTACCTTCTAGTGCTTTCATGTGTGCAACTCAGTGACTGCTGTCGGTGTTTAAATATTTATCTGACATTGTCGTAGAAGTATGCCAACAAGCTGTGTGCTCCGATATTGTTTGTTTTATTAAAAAGCAGAACTTTGGCAAAAAAGAGTGCAACGGCAACACCAGCACTGTTTTCCTAGTGAGAATAATTGTTACTACCAGTAAAGTCACACTAGTTTAAGTGTGAAGCATGATCTGAAGTTGACATAGTGTTGTCAAACCACAGCTAAAGTAAAGTGACCTTGCTGCAAATCCTATAACTTCAACATACAGCATGATTTTGCCATGACTTCAGTGAGACATGATGGTTCAGGGATCCCTTTTTATTTTTGCCTTTGCAGCTTATTCCAATCCTGATGTTGATACAATGTAAACACTTGAGTGCTATAAAGTAGGAAGTGTACAAATCAGTGATAAATATGTGCATTTGATGCAAGGAGAGAGTTTTGTACTTAATGTGGTTGCTTCGCGGATCATTGTGGCACTGCTAAAATACACTAGCTTTTGGGTTATGAAATGCCATCTTCCTCAGTCTGATCACCTGCAAATACTAGTTTAAACTAGGATACGCTAGCACGTTTCTCCACTGGAGCGTAGGAGGTTAAGGGGTGACCATATAGAGGTCTATAAAATCATGAGGGGTATGGATAAGGTGAATGGCACTTGCCTTTTTCCCTGAGGTGGGGGATTTCAAGACCAAGGGCCTATCCTTAAGATGAGGAGAAGAGAGAGATTTTAAAGATATGAGGGGAAATTTTTTTTAACGTAAAGAGTGGTTCATATGTGGGATCAACTTTCAGACGAAGTGGTGGATGCGGGTACGATTGCAACGTTCAAAAGACATTTGGATAAGTACGTGGTTAGGCAAGGTTGAGAGGGATATGGGCCAAGTGCAGGTAGGTGAGATTGGTCTAGTTTGGGATTATGATTGGAGTGGACTAGTTGGACTGAAGGGTGTGTTTCTGTGCTATATGATGTGTTAACTTAGTTTCACATAGTGAACCGGGATGTGAATGATGTGTGGAAGGCGTGCCGGAGAAGCACCAGGTATGCCTAAGAGGTGTTAACCTGGTGAAGCTATGACACAGCAGTACTTCTGTGTCAAACAGAATGAGCAGTAAGTAACGGACTGGGTTTAGTGATTCCGCAAGTGATCGATCAAATCTAAGCTTTGTGGTCTTGCTCTTATTAACTTGAATAGTAGTGGACAAATATGCACTGGAGATGGAGGATCCATGTATATCTTTATCCTCAATTTTTAAAAAAATCATCCAGTGCATGAATGCAAAGACAAGGCTGAAGCACGTATAGCAGTCTTCAGCCAGAAGTGCCAAGCAGGTGATCCATCTTGACTACCTCCAGAGTTCCCTAACAAATGTTAATTTTCAGGCAGTTTGATTTGCTCAACAGATCAAGAAATAGCTGGAGGTATTGGGTATTGCCAAGTCTCTGGGCTCTGACAACATCTTGGCAATAATACTGAAGACTTGTGCTCCTGAACATGGTGTGCCCTAGCATGGGGGTTCCAATACAGTTACAACACGGGCATCTACGCAGCAGTGTGTAAAACTGCTTAAATATGTCCAGTACTCTTGAAGCAGGGCATTTTCAGTATGGCTAGTTACTGCTCTATCAGTCTACTCCTGGAGCAGAGTGATGGAAAGGACCATCAGTGCAATCAAGCAGCTCTTGGAAATGAATAACCTGGTTGACGCTCTGTTTGGGTTCCACCAGGGCCGCTTGGCTCTGTCCTTGTTGCAGCCTTAATCCACACACTAACTCCAGAGGTGAGATAAGTGTGATAGCTCTTGACACAAAGGCAGCATATGACAGAGTATGGCATCAAGGAGCCATAGCAAAACTGGAGTCGCTAGGACTTGAGGGGAAAACTCCCTGAATGGAATCGTACTGGTACAAAAGAAAATATTGTTTGAAGTCTGTAGTCTCAGTTCCAGGACATCAGTGCAGGAGCTTCTCGTGGTTGTCCTAGGCTGAACCATCCGTAGCTGCTTCATTGATGTTGCGTCCGTTTAAGATCAAAAGTGGGGATGCTTACGAATGATTATGCAATATTCGCTACCATGTGCGATGCTTGTCATAGTGAAGCAGTAGGTGTTGTTAGAACTCTTGCTGTTGGTCGTTTTTTTTTAAACAATTTTTGGTTGAAGTTGAGAGTTGAAGGTGACCTTTGGACTGTGAGCTGAGTTTGTTTTTTTTAAAATGGAGAGTAAAGCAACTCGCTTTGTTCATAGGACCTGGCCTGAAAGTTATTTGTAGGTTGATTGCAGTTCATAGAATACTGTAGATGTTTCAACTCTCGAAGCATTACATTTAAACAACTGGTAGATGTCCAAGATCTGAAACATGATCTCATTTCTCTGACAGACCTGCTGACTTTCTCCAGCAATTTGTTTTTGTTTTCCGATTTACTGCACCTGCAGCTCTTATACTGGAGAAACTCAGCATCTGTGGAGAGAAATGCAGTTAACGCTTCAAGTCTAGTAACTCTGGAATTTGCTCAACCTCTTGATTACATTATTGGCAGAAGGAAGAACAGTAAGTAATCCAAGATGTATGAATTACAGCTTTTTTTAGAAAAGTGTGGTATTTTTATGCAAGCACAACGATGTAGGAAAATTTGAAATACAAATGTTAAGTGCCAACTGCTTGTCGTAGTGCAGTTTTCAGCATGTGATAGAATGTATGGCTTGCGCACATTTCAAAGCTTAATGAAAACTTTGAAGACTTTAAGGTTGGATTTTTTAAAACATTGTATCCCTGCTTTAAAAAGGCTCCAACAGTATCTTGACAGAATACAAAGAGCTTGCAGATGGTTCCCTACAACTCCAATGGCTTTTGGTGACTGAAATATGTGTGTTGCATCTTTTTGACATGTGCATTGTATGAGATTAGATAGTCATGTAGTCTTCAAATAGCTGATTTCTGTGGGATAGCTCTTGTACAGTGACATTGCATCAAAATCTGTCACAGGCAATTGATGGAAACCATTGAGTTTGTCGTGTTTTTAGAGTTTTTGGGAAACTGCACAAAAAGTATATGGTGAATCTGTAAAGGACGACAACATTTTTTAAAGAAAATGAGTTGATCTAGGGATCATCTTGAAGGCTAACTGGCTGATTTTTCTTGACTGACTTGACCGGGACATGGCAGAAGACTTTTTCTGTTCTTTTCGTGGCCTATGGATGTCACTGGTGAGAGCAACCATCCTTAATGGCCCTTGAGCCGACCAGCTTGCTTCAGCAATTTCGGAAATTTGCAGTTTCAGAATCCCCCTCAGGACTGCAGATTTAATTCCCGAAGTTCAGTAGGTGAAGCAGATGGTGTTTCACAATAATTGAGAATGTGTGTCCTGGTTACCACTACAAACACACTTCCAAATTTGTCAACTCTTTAATAAAACCACAAGAAATAGGGAGAACTTTCTCACGCTGGTTGGAGTCTGAAATGAGCTGCCAGAGTAGTTCAATTGGAGCATTCAAAACGAAACCGGATCGTTTAGAATGATGTGTTTTGGGGCTGGGGTTCTTGTCGAAACCTTTAGAATTCTAAGAGACGGGAAATGTAGGAAAGATGTTACTGAGACCCAGAAGTCCAGAGCCAGGGGTCACCGTCTAAGGATATGGAGTAGGCCATTTCGGACTGAGATGAGACCTGTCTTGACCCAGGGAGTAGTGAGCCTGCAATTCTTTGCCACAGACAGCACTTGAGGCATAAACATTGATCTTCTTGCACATTCAATCTGCAAAGTTAAAGGAGGAGGTGGGAGAAGGCTACCTGGTGAGGTGCTCATTTAGAAACCTGCTGCGCAGTACTTTTAAATAACTTTTTTTTAGATTCCAGCAGCTGCCCAATTGAGATTTGGACCTGTGCCACTGAAGCATCAGCTGGAGTCACTAGATTACTAATCCAACGATATTACCACTGTACTGCTGTTTCAGAAGCACCTTTGCAGTTTGAGATAATAGGTACTGCAGATGCTGGAGAATCCGAGATAACAAGGCGTGGGGCTGGATGAACACAGCAGGCCAAGCAGCATCATAGGAGCAGGAAAACTTGACATTTCTGATGAAGGGTCTAGGCCCGAAACGTCAAACTTTCCTGCTCCTATGATGCTGCTTGGCCTGCTGTGTTCATCCAGCCCCACACCTTGGCAGTTTGTCTGGAAAGTGTGATGTGGGAAATGACAACTGCAGTTATGTTACAATTAATATGTAATTGGCAGCCCAGTTGATGAGAGGGCGGAGATAGAGAGATTGTCATCAGACTGTAATGTTAGCAGTAGGATTTTGCAGCTTGTTGGCCAGTCCATCATTTGTTGCCAGTCACTAATTTGTCATTCTTTTTCTTTATTCATTCAGGGCATGAGGGTGTGCTGGCTAAGCAGCATTTATTGCCCATCCCTAATTGCCCAGAGGACAGTTGAGAGACAACCACGTTGCTGTGGGTCTGGCGTCACATGTAGGCCAGACCGGGTAAGGATGGTAGCTTCCTTCCCTAAAGGACATTAGTGAACCACATGGGTGATCATCATTAGATTCTTAATTCTAGATATTTTATCGAATTGAAATTCCACCATCCGCCATGGTGGGATTTGAACGGAGCTGTCCAGAACATTATCTATGTCTCTGGATTAACAGTCCAGCCATAATACCACGAGGCCATCACCTCCCCATTGAGCGTGGAGCTGAGCTGCCAGCTTTAGCACAGAATTGCTTGGCAATTTCAGAATATTACTAATGGTCACCTCGGATCTGCAGTCGTCGTAAATGCTGCAGACTGGACGAGGATATCAGGCTTTCTTCTGGACAGGGCATGAGTGAATCAAATGGGCTTTAATAATCCAGCATTTTCAT
This sequence comes from Ginglymostoma cirratum, assembly GCA_024137785.1. Classification (NCBI taxonomy): domain Eukaryota; kingdom Metazoa; phylum Chordata; class Chondrichthyes; order Orectolobiformes; family Ginglymostomatidae; genus Ginglymostoma; species Ginglymostoma cirratum. The sequence continues at coordinate 58,882,657 of JAHRHZ010000264.1, read as the reverse complement.
CGTCAGCATTACTGCTCTATGCTGTTTATTGCAGATTTATTGAAGTATGTAATTGTAAATGTCCCAACTGCTGTGATGGAATTTGAGCCTCTGGGTAGCTGGGCTGCCTGACCAACAGCTATACTATTTGCATACTTCTTAAAGGATCTTGGTTTATTATCCTAATAGGTGATTTGGAGATTGCACCCACAAGCACAGTGGCTAAGCTTGTAAATTATGCAAATCTAACCAAGCTGGTGGAGGCCAAAACTGAGCAGGATAAACTGAGTATTTGAATAAATGTTGCAGGTTTTACAGAAAGATAGTGTATCAAGTATGGTAGATAAGAAACTGTGTAGAAACATTTTATTTCTAAAAGGAGAAGAAACCTGTCGGTGAGACCGGGAAGACTTCTGGGATCTTTATTTATAACTTGAAACTACTGTGCCAGTGCCGAGTGGTAGTGAATGAAAGGTCCCAACTCAGCTAGGGTAGATAATTTTGCTATTTGAATGAATTGTTGATTTGGAGCTCTGTACACCACTTTCTTATTCACTGTTGGGCTGTGGGCATCTGACTAGGCCAGCATTTATTGCTATTCCCTAATTGCCCAGTGTGCAGTTGAGTCACCCACATTCCTGTGGATCTGGAGCCACATGTGGGCCATACCAGCTAAGTATGGCAGTTTCCTTCCCAAAAGGACATTAGTGAACCAAATGGATTTTTCTGACAATTGACTGGTTTCATGCTCCTCATTAGACCTTTAATTCCAGATTTCTTTTGAATTCACATTCCACCATCTGCTATGGTGGGATTTGAACCCAGGTGCCTAGAGTATTAGCTGAGTTTCTAGATTAATAATATTACTAGGCCATTGCCTTTCTCTCTACTTATCATGCTACAAAGAATATTTTTATTAGTTCTTAAAGAATATTGAAGAAGGAAACTGAAGTTCTATTTCTGGTTTTCAGTTCGGAGAAGGTTCACTCTGATCCCTGGTATGGGGGGATTGTCTTACGAGAAAAGGTTAAACAGTTTGGGACTCTACTCACTGGAGCTTAGAAGAATGAGAGGTGACTTAATTGAAAAATAGGTTTCTTGAGGGACTTGATAGGGTAAATGCTGAGAGGATCTTCCCCTTGAGACAGTGGCTTGGACCAGAGGCATAGTCCCCATAAAAGGGTGCCAGTTTAAGACTGAAATGAGGAATTTCTTTGAGTTCTGAGGAAGGGTTGCCGGACCTGAAACGTTAACTAGATTTTCTTTGCTTCACAGATGCTGCCAGACCTGCTGAACTTTTTCAGCGACTTCTGTTTTTGTTCCTGATTCTTTTGTGTTGAGTATCTTTGGAACTCCTGGCCGTAGAGAACTGTGGGGCAGAGTACTTGTACAAATTGAAGGCTGAGCGAGATTATTGATCAGTAGGGGCATCAACAGATTTCAGTGAAAAAGCAGGTGATGCAGAACAGTCAACTCCTGTTCTTATTATGATCTTGTAGTTTGTGCAGACTGACTAATTGTCTTGAAGGCGGTGGTGAACTGCCCCTTTGAACTAATGCAGCCCTTGTGGTGTACGTGAACCTGTAGTGCTGGTAGGAAGGGAGTTCTTTGATTTTGACCAGAGCTATTGAAGGATTGGCTATGTAGTTTCAAGGCAGGTTGGCATGAGGAAGGGAACTTGCAGGTAGTATTTCCACGTGTCCCTTGTCCTTCTGAATTGCTGCAGTTGTGGGCTTGGAAGTTGCTGTCCCTGAATTGCTGTAGTTCTCGTAGAAGGTGACTTATAAACGACACTTGTGCACTGGTTATGAGTGAAGTGAATGTTGAATTTGGTTGGGCTGCTGACTGTTGTTTTGTACTGGATGGTGCTTTTGATATGGTGTTGGCACTGCCATTATCCAGCAAAGGGATGTGTTTTCAATCTTGTTATCGACATGACATGTCATCAGTAGACAGGCTTCAAGCAAGTTCAAGGTGAGTTCACTGCAGAACTTGTCCACCTCTGAATTGTCCTTAAAGTCTGTGTTTGTATGGTTGCTTCAGCTACCCCTTTTTTTTTTTTTTGGGTTAATTCCAACCTCAAAGATGTTGATCCTGGCAGATTCATTGATTTGAAATGAGATTGAATGTCAAGGGGAGATGATTGATCTTTGTCTTTTGTTTCTGGCTGCTGCTTGCTGCTTGGTACTTGTATGGTGTAACAAAACTTGCCATTTATCAGCCTGCGTGTTGGCCGGGTTTTGCAGCAATGACTGCCTCTATCTAGTCGCAAATGACACTGAACAATAGGCAATTGTTCGTGCACAGTCCACTTTTGACCATGAAAGAGTAAAGGTCATTAACGAAGAAACTGAAGATGCCAGGATCTTGGTCACAATCTGAAGGAACATGTGCAGTGATGCAATTTGACCTCCAAATCGTTACCATCTATCATTTGTCTTCTGTATATTCAAACTAGTTTAGAGTTTTTCCTGCTTTTCACTGATCCTGGTTTTGCCAGGACTTCACGATGCCACACCGGATCACTTGGAATCAGGCTTAGTGTTGAGGGAAATATAGAATCCCTACAGTGTGGAAACAGGCCCTTTGGCGCAACAAGTCCACACCGAACCTCCAGAGCATCCCACCCCCCCTGCAACAACCCACCTAACCTACACCTCCCTGAACACTATGGGCAATTTTAGCATGGCCAATCCACCTAACCTGCACATCTTTGGACTGTGGGAGGAAACCCACGCAGACACGGGGAGAACGTGCAAACCCCGCACAGACAGACACCCGAGGTTGGAATCGGACCCGGGTCCCTGGCGCTGTGAGGCAGCAGTGCTAACCACTGAGCCACTGTGCTGCCCTGAAATCACTCTGACCTTTTGGAATTTGGCTTTTTGGACTAAGGCTGTAATGAAGATGGGAGCTGAGTTACCTTTGCAGAACCTGAAATGAGTGGTGAGCAAGTTATTGTTATGAGTGAGTGTCACTGATTAAAACAATTAGCCACACCAATTAGCAGACTAATGGAGCAGTTAATTGGCTTGATTGAGTTTGTCCTTTTTTTAAGGAACAGTATGTAGTTGGGCAGCTTGAGAGCTCTGTAGAATTTTAAATCTGAGGCAGTCAATCATGTGATGGAAATTTTTGCATTGTGAGTTTCGTAAATGAACAGAGTAAACACTGAAAAGCACTAGCAAAATTTTCTGATGAAGGGTTTAGGCCCGAAACGTCAAGTTTTCCTGCTCCTATGATGCTGCTTGGCCTGCTGTGTTCATCCAGCCCCATGCTTGTTGTCTAGCAAACTTTTTGGGTTTAGAACAGTATGGAATTACTATTTTTCCTGTGGTGGCAGGAGTGGGAACACATAGCATTGAAAGCTTTTAGACCATAAAACATAAGAACAGAGGCGGACCATTTAGTCCATGTGATGAAATTATGGTTGACTTCGTGGTAGTTGACGCCACTTTATCAAAAAATCTGTAATTCAGTCTTGCATATACTGAATGACCAAGCTTCAATGACTCTGTGACACAATTCTACGGATTCACTACCCTCAGAAGAAATTCCTCCTCACCTCTGCGTTGTGTGCACATGTTTCAATGTAAGATCACTTTGCCTTGAAACATTTTACTTTAATTTAACAAATTTTAAGAGACCGTAACTTGTGACAATAGCCATGAAGTTCTTTGAGCCCTGGTCAGAGCTGGTATCCCCAAAGTGATGCAGACTGATTGCTATGATTAGTTAGCTCTGTTATCACTGTGTTGTCCAAGTACTGCAATGGTGATGGGCAAATAAGATCAACTCTGGTCACTCTGTTTTTTGAGCAGCTAGATCTTTTCCTTGGCATTGCTGATCTTTAAGTATATATTAAAGACTTTTGTTCAACCTGAGTTGAAGCCCAGTGTGGACTTGATTGGTCTTTCTCTGCTTTAGAAGGACTGTAATGCTGAACATTATAGCATGTTAACTTTTTAAAAAAAAAAACCCTAATTTTGTACCTGGGTACCCTTGTACTTAAGACAGTGACTTTGTACTCTCTTTGCTATACTCATTTATCCCTCCACTTGAGTGCATGTGACGGTGAAACCTATTCTAAAACTCCATTGGGACCTTGCCATTCTCAAATGTCTAAGAGACATTGCCATTATTTAAATTAGTGCACATTTTGTATGCTGTAGTTTTGTAATCACTTGAGCTGGCACAAGACGAAATACGTATCTTTTAATGTTCAGGACTTTGATATTCTCTGAATCATACTGGTTTAGTAGCACTTTACATTCAAATTTGAATGCTCAGTTTCTCAAACTGAGAATCTAGTGTGAAACTGGGAGTGAATCATTCAGAGGTCCAGGCTCTGATTAAAATATTAAGCTGAAGCCCTTGTCTGCCAATTTTGATGTACTTAAAATATCCCATGACAACATTTGGGCAAGAACAAGGAAATGCAATCCCAAACTGCATCCAGTGCAGTGGCCAATGTTTATCCTTCTAGTTATATCATGGAAACAGATTAAGTTGTTCCTTGAGAGCTGTACTTCTATACTTGCCAAAAGGATGGCATGGTGCTATGTAATTGCAAGTTATCTTGATAAATGACAGTGACGCGGCATCCGATTCCTTCCATGTCAATAGGAAGCGATATATTGCACCCTTGATTAAGTCCCGTAGTTTTGGGATAGTGGTTGTGAGATCGCGTTCAATAACGACAAGATGTTAGTGGTGAAAGTAGCCTCTTACTGAGCATCTGCAGTGGCACAGTTCGAGGTGGTGATGGAATCAGAAGTACACTTTTACAGTAGCCTCTTTCACACAGTTTTCACAAATAAAATCTTAGCAGTATGATGTCACAGTTGTTGTATCTGTTGTACACAAGTTTGTGTAACATCTGTCCTGGGCAAGCAGGAAATAGTTTAAGCACTTGCTGTTGCTCCTAATGGATTACAACGTCTGTCCAGTCTGAGTTTGCATAGTTAAGAGGTGTTGGTCTTTTTGTCTTTAAAGTTAGTAATGTTCGTAGAAATAGGAGACCTATGTGATCTCAAGTGGGGAAATTATATGTGTACTAAATAAAAAGAGGATGTTATACCGATCTGCAGCTGGGTTGTGAGATTTAATCTATTGCTGTTTTTTATATCCGTTCCTATACGTTCAGTTTCATGGAAGTGCTATTCTGATAGTAAGTATCTTAAAGGGTGTAGTGGCCCAATTAATATGTATTTTAAAAAGTGTAAATCCATATGTTAGCACAAGAAGCTAGTCATAAATAAAAGTCAGAAATAGGTAGTGTTATAGAAATGGTGTATAAGGAAATTTCAAAGATGGAAAAAGCGGCACACTGTAGGGACATGCTAGTGGAGGAAACTGTTTGATGTCCTGCAGCCTATTCGGGTCCCGAGAGACGGTTACCAAGGGCTAATCAATATCTTTCCATAGTCTCGAGTGAGTTTTGGAGACGCAATTGTGGAAATGGCATTGTTCTGAGTAGGTTGCAGCATTGACGCTTAATTTGGGGGTATTGTCGATACAGAATCGCGTGTGAAAGCTTGCAGCGTGGGGCCAATAGGAATTGAATGGCATAAAGAAACGGTAATGGGTTGACAGCCTGGGAAGGAATATTTAATTTAGTTTATCTTGAGAGTAAAATGTACTGCAAAAACACAGTTTTATGAATGACTGATTGGAAATGTGGTGTAGTAAAGATTGGAGTGCATGTGAGTGAGTTGGTAAAGAAAATCATAATGCAATATCCCACAGGTGGTGAAAGGATTGAATGGAAATGTATAGCCACTGAATCCTGCACGTGGCATAAGGAGCCTATAAAAGTTGGTTGGATAAACAAAGACAGTTTTGCTTGCCTGTTGGGTTTTTGCTAACGTAAATATTCTCGACAGCTAATTGATAAAGTCAGATTTGTTTTATACTGCCTCTTTGCTGGGTTTTGCTATCAGAGGACCTCCTGTAGACTATATTAAGTGGCAGATGTCTGGCCTGTTGAATTCATGTCCTGTCCCTAATCAACGTCCAAGTGTACAAAATCAAAATGGTCTGCATTTTGGCCATCTGAAATAATATTTATGAAGACTTAAGCTGAATTTTGATATTGCAGCTTCAGTGGAGCAGAACGGTCAGATTTGGCTGAGTTTTCCCACAACTTGGTTTTTATCTCAAACAAGTGTGCTGGGTCACTAGAGAAGGAGGCTTTGTGCTGTTTTATTCAAAGACTTGCGTTCATTTAAGCTATTGATCACACTGTAACTGAAAATCCAGTCAATATTGTGATAGATCACTTGATTCTTCCCTGAAGCTCAGCAGGGGTTGAGATATTAACTTGTCTTTGTACTTTAGCCCCAGCATGTCTACAACTTACAAGTCTTTTCAAGCACTGGAGCACATGTTAGTGCCAAGTGCTTCAATCTGTTCTCCTGTATTTAATTACACTAAAGCACTCCATAGTAGCTTGAAAGACGTGTGTTAAGTCCTTTTGATTTTGGGCTGTCCCAAGCACTTTGCTTCAAAAGTGTTACTGTATTGGGTACATTGTCACTGTTGATAACTTGCATGTCTTTCATTACGTGAGGCAAGCTGCTTATTGTGCTGAATTGTCACGAGGATGTTGAACTCGAAGTTCAAGTTAATACGTTAAATTTTCTCACCTTTGGCAAAATTCATGTGCTGTTTAATGCTGCAGTGACATTAACGGTCATGGTTCTGTTTTAAATGGCCGGAAAAGTTTAATTTGTAGCATCCAGGCAGTACGATGTCGAATATTGTAGATATTTGCTCTAGAACTTCAGAGCTGTTATCTGAGCTGGCAATTTGAGTAGCGCATTTAGTGGCTTCCGCACTGCTGAAAGCCTCGTCTTCCGGGCAAAGAATGAAGCTGGAATGCTGTTTTGCCTTTTTTTTTAGATCGATATAAAAGCCACTGTTTAAAGTAGGTTGTCTGCAGTGCCCTGGCTGCTACCCCTGACCAACATTACTAAAATCAGTTACTAGGTCATTGACTTATTGCTACTCCTAGGATCTTGCTATCACATTTTCTGTGATAGATCTGTGCAGTTCAGAAGCACTTACTTCCCTCTGAGGTGCCTTGGAATGGCTTGAGGTCTTGAAAGCTGCTATATAAATGCAAGTTGGCTTTTTTGTGTATATTTTTTATGGCCATGCTTTAGATCATTTTATCGTGAATCTAATGTTAATTGAGATTGGTTGCTGAAGTTTGAAAATGCAGGGGAAAACCTGCATTTCTTGCCTTGAGCATAGGTCGAAACGAGCCAGAAATCTCAATCTTGTGTGCACAGAGTTCAGATATTTTTGTGGACTGATTTCTGAAGGTTCTAAAATCCTGTGATTGAATATTCAAAATGTTACAGGACAAAAAATGTCTCTGAAAGTCACTACTGTAAATTTAACTAAAGTATCTAAATTTTATTTTGTCATTTTAGCGACGGCTTCGACATCTGCGCAGTATCGCAGCCAGAAATATCATTAACAAGAATGGATCCCATCTTTTAGACACCTACTTTAGTCTACATTTGTGTGGTGATGCGAAGGTCTATAAAGGTAAGCTCAAGTGGATGCACGTAGGTTTTATGATCTAAATTTGCTAAATTGTGGTGGCCTCAGTGGAAGTAATGGTCACCTTTTTTTTGAAAGGTATGTTTCTTTGGTGAAATCTCGTCCTAATTTAACAGCTGATCAGAATGATCAGCTTCTTGCATTAAAATATTGAGGGAAGTCTGATGAATTACTTGGATACATGTTTGGCAGGCTGCTTTCACTTTAAAGCAGTGTAGATATTTCCTAATCAAGCTATTCAGAGATGTTATTACGTACCTCCAGAACAGGTGGGAATTGAACCTTGGTCTCATGACTCAGAGATAGGGTCATTACCACTGTGCCACAAGAATCCTCTTGAAATTTAAAAAAAACCTATTGTTCTGTTCAAGCTGCTCAGATGTTTATGCACCTCTGGAGCAGGTGGAACTTGAACCCAGGCCTCCTTGTTCAAAGGTAGGAATATTACCACTGCCCCACAGGAACCCCCTTTAAAACAGTGCATGCTATCTTCCCCATGAAGCATGATAGTACTATTATTGCATGCAACATTGAAGTAGATTAAATGAGGTCTTGATTTTCCATTTCTCTGAATGTGACTTTTTTTTATTCAAGGGTCAGAAACCTTGTTTAGAAATGGGTCGATTTGGACTTTTCAAGAAATTATAACTCACTCTAAATTACTAGACAAGCTATCTGGTACGAATTTGAATTCGTTTAGTTGAACTGTTGTGGATGACCGAACGAAGCCTGAAGTGGGGTCAATTGTGAAAGAAACAACTTCCGTGACAACAGAAGGGCAGTTTAATTTAGGCAGCCTGCAGAGTATATGCTATAAAGACATCTTAAGCTATTCGAGCAGTCCAAGTAGACAGCACTGGACAAAGTTCTGAATGTTTCCCCCAAGGGCAGTGAGGTAGACTGTGTTTCACATGGGGAGATGGAGAGAATCCCACCTGGCAAATGTGCTGAAAGGAAACTCTTGTGATCTTCTTCAACTGAGTAAGAAATTAAACAGTGATGAAACGGGTGATGCTTCACTGGGTTTCTTTGTAAAATATACGTTGCTGGAGAAAAAAAGAACCTGAACTAGTTGGTTTTTTTTTTTGTCCCCCCCCCCCCGCATTGTCTTGTGTAATAAACCAAGCCATTTACTTAAGAGAAAACCAGGAGGTTCACTCATTGATATAGTAATTAGTACTGCCACCTATTTTACAGTAGCCTGGGGTTAAGTTCCCCAATGGGAAAAAGCTGATCTCTGTGACTGGCTATGACTAAATCGGATGGGTGCTGTTCGGGTTGGCAACTCCACTTCCAATTCTACGTGGAAACCAGAATGAAGAATGTGTGCTTAGGAAGGTGGCTGACAGCTGCAATCAGAAAACTTTCACAAGATGAATGGAATGCGTGAGTTTGTCTTATGAGGAAATATTGGACAGGTCAGGCTTGTATTAACTGGAGCTCAAGGAGTTATTTCGTGAAATTCAGAAGGTGACCTGATCAAAACATGTAAAATCCTGAAGGTAGCTGTGGAAAATCGAGAACTATATGTCATTGTTTCAAAGTCAGCGATTGTCCATTTAAAGCAGATGAGGTAGTTTTTTTTTCTTGGCAGGGTCATGAGTCTGTAAAATTCCCTTTTAGAAATGGTCAAAGCACAGCCCTTGAGTATCTTTTAAAAAAGAAGTGAATCAATTCTTGTTAAGTAAAAGTGCACAATATCACTGGACCAGGCAGGAAAGTGGTTTTGAGTTTGCAATCCGATTAGTCATGATCTTATTGAATGGTCGGAATAGATGTCCTACTGCTTTTGATTCGTATGTTCATATTTTAAATATATTGGCAGTATTGTGTAGATTTCATTCAGTGAATGACTGCAGTTGGAAAGATAAAATTTGCGGTCTGAGAAGCCAGGTTTCACTTTGGGATCTTTACTTGTCCATTGATACCATTCACTGGCATCATAACCAATTGGGGCGCCTCAGTGGCATAGAAATTTGTTGAATTTAGTCGATACAGTGTGGAGCTGGAAGAATACGGCAGGTCAGGCAGCATCAGAGGAGCAGAAGAGTCAATGTTTTGGGCCCAAAACATTGACTCCCCTGCTCTCTGCTGCCTGACCTGCCGTGTTCCTCCAGCTCCACACTGTATCAACTCTGCCTCCATCACTGCAGTTATTGCTATCTCTTTATTGAATTTAGGACCAAACTCTGAATCTTCTAAGCAAATGATTTGTGTCCAGATCTAAAAGTTGAAGTTGTGAAATATAAAGAGCAGGATGTTCAAAAGGCTTTGACTTCAGACTTTTGTGGGAGTTGAAAATGGAATTTGCATGGGATTGTTTGAAATCTTTGGCTAAGGCTACACTAAGACTTAGCAAACAAACTAAAGGGAGAAGTAAAAGTAGGATCTTTGTAAGGATGAGATGCTTAAAACAGTCAGCCAGTACTTAGAATTAAAAGGAGGGAATTTTGAAATTGAGATGCCACTTTTAGAATTAGCTAGCATTCAGTTAGAAAAAAAATAAAACTTGAATTGGTAGGAAAGTGCTCTGGAAAGGGAGGGAAGGAAGTGAGAAAGGAAAATGCAAAATTTGAATTGGAAAGTAAGAAAGGGTACTAAAAGGAGAAATGTAATTTTAAAACCTTGAATTCCAAGGAGCAAGAGAAATCAGACAGCATGACTTTTTTAGAGAAAAGCCTAAAGGAAGAAAGAAGTAGCAGTAGGTCACAGAATGATTCTAATTTGAATGAGAGGTTTGATATAACTGGTAAAAGCACTTCAGTGCAAAACATGAGGTTGAAGCACTGGATAGTGTAACGGCTATTGGCCCTGACGACGACCTTCTTGCAACAGTGTGGAAGACTTGGGCTCCAGAACTTGCTGCTTCCCCTAGCCAGGTTCTTTGGATACAGTTACAACGCTGGCACCTGCCCAACATTGTGGAAAACTGCTCAGGCATGTCCTCTATATAAAAAGCAGGACAAATCCATCCAGCCAATTAATGTCCCTTCAGTCTAATCTCCATCATCTGTAAAGTGATGGAAGGTGTCATCGACAGTGCTATAAAGCAACATCTCATCTATAATCTCCTGTGACACCCAGTTTGGGTTCTTCCAGGGCCACTTAGCTCCTGACCTCATTATTGCATCAATTCAAACATGGACAAAAGAGCTGGATTCCGGAAGTGAGGTGAGAGTGACAACCCTTGACATCAAGGCTGCGTTCGACCAGTCGTGGTCATAGAGCATGGAAACAGACCCTTTTTGGTCCAACCACTCCATGCCAAACATCATCCCAAACTAAACTAGTCCTCGTTGCCTGCCCTTGGCCCATATTTCTCCAAACATGTCCTAGTCATGTACTTATCCAAATGTCTCTTAAATGTTGTAACTGTGCCCACGTCCACTACTTCCTCAGGACGTTCATTCCACACACAAACCACCCTCTGTAAACAATTATTTCCCCCCCCCCCCCCCCATGCCTCCCTTTTAATTTCTCTCCCCTCATGTTAAATATGCTCCCTTGTCTTGAAATCCCTAAGGCTATTGGTAATGTGCATTGGCCAATGAAAAATTTTCTTTTGGCTTTCAGTCACCAAGCCATCAAACCCAAAACCAGGCTCAAAAGGCTCTGAGCTTTCAGACGGTGGTCATAAAATATTGCAGCTGAATTAGACCATCCAGTCCTTTGCGTCTATGCCACCATTTGATCATGGCTGTCATGTTTCTCGACCCTATTCTCCTGTCTTTACCTCTGCCATGAATATACATCAAGGGTTAGAGATAGGTTCTCAATGTCACGGCTGCCACAGAGGGCTGTGGGAATGAGTTGTACAGATTCACCACCCTGTGGCTGAAGAAATTCCCCCTTTTCTCACTACTTCAGGGTCGTTTTCTTAAAAGTCTGTAAGAAAAACTAACTAGTTGGCCAGTGCCTCTGTATTGTGGAGTGAAAAATCACATCCAGTGAATGTGCCAAATTACACTTAAGGAAGTGTTTATAGCCTTGTCAGTTGAGTAAGAAGTTCAAGAATGAAGACAAATGTTTAGTAAACTGTAGCTTTCTCTAAAAGAAATTATTGGAAAAGGGATTGAATCATTCCTGGAGCAGGAAGGCTGACGTTTCGGGCCTAGACCCTTCTTCAGAAATGGGGGAGGGGAAGGGGGTTCTGAAATAAATAGGGAGAGAGGGGGAGGCGGATAGAAGATGGATAGAGGCTTCCCAAAACCAGCCCAGCTTGTCCCCGCCTCCTAACCTGTCCTTCCTCTCACCTATCCCCTCCTCCCACCTCAACCCCCACCCCCATTTCCTACCTACTAACCTCATCCCGCCCCCTTGACCTGTCCGTCCTCCCTGGACTGACCTGTCCCCTCCCGACCTCCCCACCAACACTCACCTTTACTGGCTCCACCCCCACCTCTTTGACTTGTCCGTCTTCTCCTTTATCCATCTTCTATCCGCCTCCCCCTCTCCCTATTTATTTCAGAACCTCCTTCCCCTCCCCCATTTCTGATGAAGGGTCTAGGCCTGAAACGTCAGCCTTCCTGCTCCTGATGCTGCTTGGCCTGCTGTGTTCATCCAGCTCTACACCTTGTTATCTCGGATTCTCCAGCATCAGTAGTTCCTGTTATCTCTGAATCATTCCTGGTTCTTTTCTATTTGTTCTTGGGATGAGAGCATCACTGGTTGATCCAGCATTTATTTCCCATCCCTAGTTGCTCTAGAAGGGGGTGGTGAGCTGCCTTCTTGAATCGCTGTAGGTAGACCTACAATGCTGTTGGGGAGGGAATTCCAGGATTTTGACCCAGTGACACTGAAGGAATGGCGATATATTTCCAAGTTGGGATAGTGAGTGGTTTGGAGGGAAACATGAAGGTGATAATGGTCTCATTGTAGCTTCTGTCCTATCCTCCTAGTTAATGTGGGTTTGGAAGGTGCAATCTAAGGAGTCTTGGGTGAATTTGTTTCGTGCATCTTGTAGATTGTACACACCTCTACTACAGAGCAATGGTGGGGTACGGGGAATGAAAATATATTGATGTGCTGCTTTATTCTGGTTGATTATGGAGCTGCTCACCTGTTGTTGGAACTGCACTCAGCCTGGCAAATAGGGAGTATTCCGGCATGCTCCTGAGCATTGGTGGACGATGGACTCGCTTTTCCAGAGTCAGATGTTTTACCTGTTGCAGGATTCCTTGCCCTTTTACCTGTGCTTGTAGCCTGTGTGTGGCTAGTCTAGTTCAGTTTCTGGTCAGTAGTAACTGAGGGATATCGGTGAAGCATTTGGTCATGGTATTTCCGTTGCGTCATGATGAATAGATTATTTCTTGGAGAGGATATAGCCTGACACTTGTCAAATGGAAACATAGAAATAGGAGCAGCAGTCAGCTCTTTGGCCCTTCAGGCCTGGTCTGTCATTCAACATGATCATGGCTGATCAGCCAGCTCAGTACCTTGTTGCTGCTTTTGCCCTATTTCCTTTGATTCCTTTAATCCCAACAGGTATCTCTAACTCCTCCTTGAAGACATTCAGTATTTTGGCCTCAACTGCTTTCTATGATAGTGTTCTCTAAGCCCATCACGCTGTCTGGGTGAAGACATTTCTCTTCATTTCAGTCCGAAATGTGCTTAAAAGACAATAACACGTAAAATTTAATGTACAATCTTTTAATTAAGGCATTCTGAAAGCCCAGCTCAGCATCTCCACTGGCTTGACTAGTAACTCTCCTAGTTATATCCTTAAAGTTCCAGTAGGTTTCTCCAGCATGATTTTCCTTCTGTAAATCCACACTGACTGTGTCCAGTTCTGTTACTGTTTTCCAAGTGCTCTGCAATTAAATCTTTTAACGTAGATTCTAGCATTTTCACCACCACTGATGTCAAGCTAATCAGTCTGACTTCCCTTTTCTCAATAATGGAGTTATGTGAGCAAACTGCGAATTGGTTGGAACTTTTGAGTCTGTAGAATCTTCAAAGATGCCTATTGACATGTCTACAATTTCGAGGCCACTTCCTTGAACATTCTGGAGGGGAGATTATGCATGAACGTTACTTGTCATGTGTTATGTGAAACCTGGATATTGTCCAGGTTTTGATCTATTTGGGTATAGACCGCTTCTTATCTGAGGAATTGCTAATCTGTGGGCATGCATGCGAAAATCCTTTTATTCCTCAATACTCCCCAGGGTCCTACCGTACATCGAGGATAGTAATGGTGGGCTCTAGGACATTTGTCTGAAAGGTACGATTTTGTGAGCATGACCACGTCAGGATGATGTTTGTTGAGTTCATGAGACGACCCTCCCAAATTTGGCGCAAGCATCATCGTTGACTCAAGGTGTTGGTAAGGAGGATTTTAGCGTTGATGAGGCAGTATTTGCAGTTGTCATTTTTGGGGTCATCATTGATGCTTGTGGTCTGCCTGGTTTTATTCCTTTGTTTAGACTGTATAGCAGTTTGATACAACTGAGTAGATTGTCAGTCATTTGAGAGGGCAGTTAAGAGTTGACCACATTGCTGTAGACCAAACTGGGTAAGGATGGCCGATTCCCTCCCCTAAAGAATATTAGTGAGCCAGATGTGTTGTGTTTGTGTTTTTTGCAACAATCTGCATTCAAGTCGCTATCAGCCTCTTAAATGCCAGATATCTGCTGAAATCCAATTTAACTGTCTTCCATCACAGGATACGAACTTGGGACACTGCAGTGCTCACCCCACTGGCAGTCCAACTACACTATTTAGCCACAGTCTCCTTGTGTTTAGTAATCGCACTCTGTTTAAAAATAACCTGGTGTGAGTTCCTAAATTTTGATCTGGATTATGACTTATCTGATATTTTTCATCAGCTGGGATCAGTTTCTATCCTCCGATTCTGTAGATTTTGGAGATTTTTTTCTTCTCCCTTGTATGTTCCTCTACTTTCTGACAGTCTCACCAAGGTGTGACTTATGATTGAGAGACTATCTTAACTGCTGTTGAATTGACTTAAATACAGCATTGAACCAATCTAAATCTTGTCTTCAAACTATTAAGATTGAATGAAACTTCATAAATACTAATTTTCTTCTGGCAGTTTGTCCATGGCTTCAAGGGAACCCAGTTTTATGAATTTGAAAGCTACTTCGTAAGTTTTTTTTTAATGTTGATGGTGTAATGTTTTTGAAGTGGATAGAGGTGGTTTCAATAAGTTTCTGATGTTCACAGCAATTTGTTTTGTGACTGGTTGTTAACTATTGAGTTAGATTTTTAGAAGTTCTTCACAAATTGCTTCCTAACCAACTCTTTTGTTCCATTCTTCTGCCTTCAGCTTTTTACACCAGTGAGGTCGTGAAGGATTCTTTGGTAAGTAATGCTGAATTGACTCAGGTTTGTATTTGAGTGACGAATATGCAGTAGTATTCTTGATATTGTTTTTGAACTAGTCACGCATACTACCGAAGTACAGTAGCTTGTTTTTCCAGCATCACTTTGCACAACTGAGTTCAGTTGTTTAAGGAAGAAAGGAAGGTTGGGGACATCTGGTGTTCTCAGAGCAGAAGGTTGTAAGCTTGGAGTTAGCAGAAACTGAGAAATTGGTAGCAGAAACTCTGCTAGCCTCATGACCTTAGTTGTTGCATCCCAGCTGCATAACTTGGCAGGTGGCTCCTTTGGCAGAAGACTTGGTGTAGAACTTACTCAGCTTCCTGGATGATGGCTGGTTTGCTTAGCAGTTTGCTGAACTAATGAGGAAAATTATTAGTATTAGTTTTATTCATCTCTCAAACATTGTGAAATTATCTACAATAAATAGATTCTAGTTCTAGAAGGGAGCTCACCACTGCCTTCTTGAGGGTTATTGGAGAAAGGCTTTGCTGACTAGGCGAGCCTTTTCGTGTGCACATCCCAGGGATCAATTTTAAAAACCTACAGGAGTGATTTAAAATGAGCACTTTGTTAAAGTTGAGAAGGAACTGTGATCTCCACCCCAGCCATGTGAAGCTTTGGAAATGTGGCCAAAATGGCAATGAGGCAGTGTATGTTTTTGGGTGGGGATGACTGGGATTTTATGGATATCAGAATGCCAGGTTTTTTTCTAACATGTCCAGGAGTCAGGCTGCTGCTTGCTGGATGCAGCCAGGTTGAATTTTAACAGCCTATGGTGTCTTGCTGCTTCGACAGTTAACTCTTAAAAGCACGTGCACTTTGTTTTACAACAAATCTGTCCTCTTGTTCTTTCTAAGCACACCTGTAGCGACTAGACCTTGCCACTTGATGCCATGGGCAGTATGTTTCACACATCAGTGACCACCTGTGAGGTCAGATGTTGTTTGTTTTGCCGTAGTTAGTTCTCTTGGAGAAATTGAGACTTACTTTGGAATGTAACTGGGCTGCAGAAATGGCTGAAATATACTTTGGAACAAATGAATTGTGCTACTTTATAAACACATTCTAAGGCAAATGCAGTTCTCAAATCTTGTTGGCTTTGATGAAACAAAAGTATCAATGGGATCATTTTTGGGAAGCAACATCTGACTAAACTGCAACCTCCAGGTGGTAATTAGCGTTGTCATGGACTCACTTCTTACTAGAAAAATCATTGAAGCTCAGTATGTTTCTGAATGTTGATAGTTAATTTACTTCCACCACTAATGACCAACCTGCAACCTTTGTCACCACTCCCTGGAGTAGTGCACTGGAAACCACACTTCACTTCCTGTAGTTGTCACAAATGTGAAAATTTCATAAATCAGCCAGTTTAGATGCATGAGTGGGGAATCTCATTGAAACAAATTCTAACAGGACTAGATAGAGCAAACACAGAAGTCATACTGGACTCAAAACGCGAGCTCTGTTTCTTTCTCCACAGATGCTGCCAGACCTGCTGTGTTTCTGTGGTATTGTGTGTTTGTTTATTCTGCAGTTAACTTGATATAAACAGTATCTTCGACCAATTTTGGTCTACGGTCCAAAAATGTGAGGTCTTTGCATCTGATAATTCACACTGGATGTTAAGGACTTCAGGGTTCTGTCCATGCTGGTTTTGCAAGGCCCCATTCTACGCATTTTGAACTTAGCGAAGCTGAGAATGTTTTGTATTATTTAAAAAATCGTGTAATAATCTCCAAATTGCAGCATTCATTAAGTGTTAATGAAGTTTTTAATTTCCTTTCTTTTCAAGATTGTTGAATTCAGATTGCTAAACTAGATCTTTATCCCATTCGGGTAGTCTTGTCTTGTTAGATATTGCGAGCTAGGAACTCCCAATGGTTTCAGTGGAATCTTCTCTCCGTGGCAGTTAAGGGGTGAATAATAGTAAATAGACAAGACTAAAACATTCTGATTAAGATTGTTTGTTTGTTTTTCTCTGCTGTGAAAAAGATACACCATTTGGATGTGAAATTAGGAAGCACTTAATGCAAAATGTTGTGCATGTCTGGAGTTCTATCCTCCCATTACCTCCCCTCCAAAGAAAGGATTTAATTGCTAAATTAGAGGAACTTTACTGGGTTAAAGATCAGTTTTTTTGGGTAAGTGTATGAAGGGATATTGAGCAAAGCTTGGTAAATGAAAGTCATTAGATCACTAATCTAACAATTGGCTAGTGATATAAGCATTTTTTTGCTAAGACTGGGATTTATTGCTTACCCTTCACTGCATTTGAAAGAGGCTGAATGGTCGTTCTGTTTCTTCTGCTTGAATCTTTTTTAGTGTGGTTTGAATACATGTATGAACTGATTCAAGAACTGCTGCTTCACCATTGTTATCAGACTTTTGAATGGATCCCTCAAATGTTAATGCTGTGAATCCTTCTGCACCATCTCGGCAGCTTTAATGCTGTATTCTGCACTTTGTTACCCTGATGCACTTGTATGATCTGCCTGTAAAGACAATACTGTGCACTGTACCTCGGTGCACATGACAGTAGTAAATCAAATCAAATCAAAAAGCTTGGTAGTTGAGGTTGTATTAGAATGGCTGTAGCTAATCCTGTGACTGGAGGAGCATTGGCGAAAAAGGCACTCGAAGAAAAGTTGACTACTAAAGTAACCTTCATGTGTTTCCAGGACAATTGGCACATTATCCTCCCCAAATAATAGATTTATGTTTGCATGGTAGCGGAACTAGGTAGAGCGTTGAGCTTGATCTACGTTGTATTATGAGTCAATCCCTAGATTAAAACAAATTGAAAGTTGGTTATGCCTGACTGCTGAAATCGAGGGCCTTATTTCAAAATTGACAGTATCTTCTTGGATCACTGCACTTAGCAGAGAAAGTCTACTAGCTCCGTTAGTGGTGTTTTGGAAAATTGAGTTGCCTTCACATTGCAGGCAGTTGTAAATTTAAGTATTCAAGATTGATATACTTTGTCAGCATTTGTTCAGTTAATAACTTCTGAGTTACAAGGTTAAAGGTTCTAGGCCTTCATAGAAATCAAGGCTGACACTCTAGGTCATGTATCGCAATTGGTGCTTTCCTTGGGGTGATATACTCAGTTGTTATATGATCTTGGGAAGACACAAATTTCATGGCTGTATGAGGGGTTAAATATACAGATTCCAGGTGTATATTTATTCCACAATCAAAATCAATGAAAGCATTTAATCTTGGTCATTATCCTGTTGCTATTTATGGGTGCTTGCTGTGTGCAAATTGGCTGGCTGGCTGGCTGGCTGTCGCTTTTCCCAAATTATAGCAGAATATGCTCAGAAATATTTTATTTACTCTAAAATGTTTTGAGACATCCAGCGATTATACCAGTATTTCTTTCACTTATGGTATTGATATGGTATCTGCTGATGAGCAAGCATACTGTCACATAATGGCTGGCTCACACACAAGTGTGTGAGACGTCGCTGCTTCAGGCCCAATCTGACATGTAGTTTCCTGCTCATAAACTGCTGTGCAGTCCAGCATTGCTTTGGCAGCGTCTGCCTCTTCGCCAGAGGGCGTATTTCAGTTCCTTTGTTCCTGAGTTTCCAGTTTTTGCTTGATGGGGATTGGCAGTATGTGTAGAGGTGACCACCACGTGCTTTTGGAAAAAAGACCTTCTGCATAAAGGTAAAACTACAGAGTGGCACAAAAATTCATATCTCAAGGTTTCTTTCCCATCTCTGGATCCAACCAGGGATCAGACTACTTTAGATCTGATAATGTGTAATGAGCAGGTACTGTTGAGGCAGGCAGCAGGTAGTGTTGTAACCATGTAAGAAGGAAGAAAGGTCAAAGTGTACATAGGCCCCTTGGACAATGAGGCTAGGGAAATAATGAACAACTAGCAAATGGCAGAGAAGTTGAACCAGTTTGCATTGATCTTGATAATGGGCATTAATAGTGTTCCAAATTACTAAATATTCAATAGGGAAAAGGAGGAGTGGAAATAATTATATCAGTAGAGGAAAAAGTGCTGGGAAAACAAACTAATAGGGATGGAGACTAGGTCTAGGGGGGTTTATCATTGACGAGATGCATCCTAGGATATTGAAGGAAGTCATTAGAGAGATGGATGCCCTAGTAATAATCTTCCAATAATCCTTATTCTGGAAAAGTCCCAGAGGATAAAACTCCCAATATAGTAACATCTTTTATTCAAGAAGTGAAAGACAAAAACCGGTAACTGTAGGCCAGTTAGCCTAATGTCTGTTTCTAGCAAAGTGTTAGTCTACCGTAAAGTATGTTATAGAGCATTTAGAAACCCTTAATATGATCACTTAGAGTCAGCATGGCTTCATGAAAAGGAAAATCATGCCTGACCAAATTTATTGAATTCTTTGAGAAAGCAACCAGCAGGATAAAGACAGCAGTGAATGTAACACATTTTAGATGTAAGATGCTTGATAAGGTATGAGATATTGGGCTCTTGAGAATAAGAGCCTGTGGTGTTGGAAGGGTATATTAGCATGGGTTAAGAATTGGCTAACTTCTAGAAGGCCGTTGACAGAAAAGGAATGTCTTCAGGATGGTGACCTGTAACCATTTGTGTGCCACAGTATGCTGGGACTGTTATTTACAATATGTTTTCATGACTTGGATGAGAGAAATGAATGTATTATAACCAAATGTGCAGATGACATAAAAATAGGTGAGGAGAAGCCAAGTGGTGAGGATGATGGTCTGCAGAATGAAATAGATAAGATGGGGGACAAAAATTTAGCAGATGGAATGCAATGTGGGGAAATATGAGCCTGTGCGCTTTGACAGGAAGAATAGAGGAGCAGAATATTATTTTGAACTGGGTCGGGGTGGTGGGGGTTGAAAAGTACAGAAAACTTTGGGATAGGAAATTGGGAGTCCTCATCCATGAATCACAAAAAGCTGGTGTGCGAGTTCACAGGGTAATGAGAACAAATGGAACAATGCCCTTTCCCTTTGTACTCTGTCCCTTTTGAGATTAGGAGGTTTTGTTAAAGCTATGCAAGGCACTATTTGGAGCACGCAGCCATTTCTGATGAAGGGTCTAGGCCCGAAACGTCGAGTTTTCCTGCTCCTATGATGCTGCTTGACCTGCTGTGTTCCTCCAGCCCCATGCTTGTTATCTCGGATTCTCCAGCATCTGCAGTACCTTTTATCTCTGATACTGTTTGGAGCACAGCTGGCATACTGTGAACAGTCTTAGGCCCCTTCATCAAAGGAAAGAAATATGCACGCACTGGAGGCAGTCGTGAGCATGTTCACCAGGCTGGTGCTGGGTATGGACAAACTGTCTTGCAGGAAGAAGTGGAGTAGGTTAGGCCTGTATTCTTTGGAGTTGAGGAAAGGTTGTTTCTCCTTGGTGGAAGAGTCTAGGACCTGAGAGCATTATCTCAGAATAAAGGATCACCCATTTAAGATCCAGATGAAGAATTTCTATTGAGGGTAATGAATGGGTGGAATTCTTTGCTGCAGAGGGCTTTTGAGCCTGGGTCATAAAAACATGTTCGAGGCTGAAACAAACTTGCAATCAGAAGGGAATCGGTTATGGGGAAAAGGCAGGAAAGCGGAGCTGTGAGTAGAAGGGTCTCTGCCTAAAACGTCAGCCTTCCTGCTCCTCTGATGCTGCTTGGCCCGCTGTGTTCATCCAGCTCTATACAGTGTTATCTATGATTAGAAATCGCGTTTGCTTCCTGATTCTCTTCTCTTTTTCCAAGCGTTGGCTTTCGGTATCCGTTTTAAATGAATGGAATTACCCATTACCGTAATTCAAGTAGTTTTTTACTTTTTGTTTTGAGGAGCCTTAAAGGAGAGGAACAGGGAGTGACTTGGGCAGGGAATTTCAGGGCTGAAGGCTTTGAAAGCAAACTGTTGACAGTGAAGTAAGCGCAGGAGGCCAGAGTGGAAGAATGGTGAAAAGGCTGTAAACATACAGAAGGGTGAGATTATGAATTTCAGCATGAAGGTGACAATTTTAAGTTTGAGACCTTAAGACACAGTATGACAATGTACATGAGGAAGCACAGGAGTGATGGTCCGTATGCCTTGCTGTCATATAGGATATAAACAGCAGTTTCCATGTATATTTCCTTTTTAATAAGATGTGAAGGCCCAAGAATAAGTGATAAGTGGGTCTGTTCCTTTTTTGCATGCTTGGAATTTGACATGGATTTTAGGTAATGCATATGCTAGCGGAACACATCTGAAAGTGATAAAATCTGGACGATAACAGCCGATTTGATACTGCTGGATTAAATACTGTTGAAAATCTGTGCTTTTACACACGGCTAATTGTTAGTGAAGAGAATATAACGGCTTGCATTATAACCTGAGACTGAGTACAATAGTGTTTGTGAAGACCTGATATCTTGATCATATGCTTTGCCTGCCTGCTACCCGTGATTTAATCACTAACTATTTCAGTTAATCTGAAATGCAAGGTTGTGGGTACTAAAGTGTGCTAACAATTGACTGTATGATTGCACCTTTTTGCATAAGTGAGGTGAGGTTCACGTAGAGTGTGGTGAATCCTGCCAAATATGAATTTAGTAAAAGAGTGGAAATTCAGGTGTCAAAAGGGAAATTTCACAACTTGAATGCAAAACTAGATTTATTGGTTTTTTTTTTTAACTGCTTGCCAAGAAACCCCCTGATTGGTGGTGCTCAGTGGCATCAGCTGTTGACTTTTTTTTACTTTTTCTATGTGCGTATGCATAGAAAGAGCTAGAATCCCAGAGCTGCAATTTAAATGGTAGGTGTGTTTTAACTGTGTGGTAAGTGTAGTTTATTGCTTCTTCCCACCCCTACCCCAAGTTTTGTTTCCTCTTTGTCAGGGTGAGTCACGAAGGAGCTTTATCAAGCAGCCCCAGGGATGTTTATACTTGGACATTCATATCATGTCATTTTGGAGTAGGTTGAAGGTGTCACATTGACAACAAGGAAGTCAGTTTTATTGTTCCAATTGCATCTATCTACAAAAGTAGACTTAGCTGAACTTAGCTGAGGACCAATGCCAAACATCAAATCAGTTGTGAACAAATTGTGTTCAGAAAAGTTTATAAAAGCAGGGATGTACTTCTGAGGCTCTCTAAGGCTCTGGTCAGGCTGCATTTGGAGTATTGTGAGCAATTTTGGACCCCATACCTCAGGAAAGGTGTCCTGATCCTGGAGTGGGTCCAGTGGAGGTTCATGAGAATGATCCCAGGAACGGAAAGCTTAACGTATGAGGAACGTTTGAGGACCCTGGGTCTATACTCAGTAGAGTTTAGAAGGATATGGGTGTATCTAATTGAGACTTGTAGAATACTGAATGGCCTGGACAGAGTGGATGTCGGGCACGTGCTTCCATTGGTAGGAGAGTCTAGGACCCGAAGGCACAGCCTTAGAGTAAAGGGAAGATTCTTGAGAATGCAGATGAGGAGAAACTTCTTGGGCCAGAGTGTGGTGAATCTATGGAATTTGCTGCCAAAGAAGGCTGTGGAGGCCAGATTATCGAGTATGTTTAAAACTGAGAGAGGTTCTTGGTTATCAAGGGTTACGGGGAGTAAGTGGGAGAAGAATTTCTCAACCCTAATCAGCCACAGTTGAATGGTGGAGCAGACTCACTAGGCCATTCAGCCCAATTTCTGCTCCTACGTCTTATGGTTTTCGAATGTACTGCCGTTATATGTGAGATAACAAGGTGTGGGGCTGGATGAACACAGCAGGCCAAGCAGCATCATAGGAGCAGGAAAGCTTGACGTTTCGGGCCTAGACCCTTCTTCAGAAA
>JAHRHZ010000264.1:58720926-58859570 GCA_024137785.1 Ginglymostoma cirratum | reverse complement strand
CATAGGAGCAGGAAAGCTTGACGTTTCGGGCCTAGACCCTTCTGCTCCTATGATGCTGCTTGGCCTGCTGTGTTCACCCAGCCCCACACCTTGTTATCTTGGATTCTCCAGCATCTGCAGTACCTTTTATCTCTGCCATTACATGTCACAGGCTTTTGAGTCCTGAATGTTATGCAGTTTTTCATGGACTGTCGCCAGTGGCACTGCAGTACTTAAATGTGCAAGTCAGAAGACGCACATTGTGGTCAGTGAAGCATAAAACCTTGTCAATTTTTAGGGCTTTTTACAAATTGCTAACGGTGGTAGAAATGAGAAAATTGAAAAGCCTTCACGGTCCAATTTTAACGTTACTATTCGCGAACAAACTAGAATAAATAAAACATACCACACATGCATGTTTGCCCTTTATGCGTATTTCATTTGTACTCTTGGTTCTTTTGCTGATCCTTCCAAGGTATTATCCCTCTATTTCAATATTGATACGCCCTGCCATGCCACTGTCTCTGCTGATTATAGGGTATTCAGGTCAATGTTGACCTGCCAATCCTGCCCACTTTCAGCAAAGTCTCATTTAAGGGCACATGATAACACTGTTATTTGTGCCTTAGCCAGTCTCTTATTCTTCAGACTCCTTGCATTAAAATATGTTCCCTTTAGCCTTGCTAAGCTCACTTCATCGTTAATTGACCTTTTGCTTCCTCTGCCTTCCAGACCTGAATTTGAGAAATTCAGATTTAGGAATTAAAACATATCTTAGCCTCTGTTCCCTCCAGTTTTCCTCATCAGGATCTCACCCCCTGCCAATCTAGTTTGTCTGCCTGAACAGCATTAGCAAACCTCCCTGTGAGGATGTTGATTGTGTTTCTGTTCAGACGTTACAAGTCCCATGTCTCCCAGAAACTGTCCAGTGTCTCGGGAATCTAAGGTCCTCCCTCCTGCGCTATTTCTTCAGACAGACATCATCTGCTCTGTCCTACTGTTAGTAAATTCACTACTGCAAGGCATCAGGGGTGATTTGGTAGTTACTTCCTTTCAAGTCCTGCTTTTCAATTTCCTACTCCGCTTCGTAAAGCCTGCTTGTAGCACCTCCGTTCTCTGTGTGTCATTGATTTCAACTTGGATCATTCCCTCTTCCTCAGTATTCAGAATTCCTTGTAGCCATTCTGTGACACACTTGACTCTGACGTTTTGGAGGCAGTACACTGATAGTCAGTCAGGTAAAGGCATGAAAGTGCCTGTCTGTTCCCCTCACCAATTATATTGTTCTTCTCACATTGCAGCTGGACTGCCAACCGTGCCACAGCCTCAGATCTTGCTGGTTTTCACAGAGAAGCCAACATTTTCACCACATTCCATGACCGAAAATTTCTGGGTAGAGGTGGGATTTCGTCATTATCTGCCTAGTTTTCCCCCCACCATCCTCCGATCTGGCAGTCGTCCAGTCCATCGCTCTTTGCCACCTGCAGCTTAAGGAAATGCAATGTCCCGAAATCTGCTATAAACGTGCTCTTTGCCACACTGATGCATTGTCGTGCCCCCTGCTGCTGATCCAGATCCAGATCCCCAGACCTCTAGTTTTTCCATCCGGAAGCCCCTCCTGTACACTGATCACCTAGCTTGTCAGTAGTGTCCAGGAATTCCCTGTACACGTCATTGAGACTGCCAAGAGCACCCCTGGTTTCCCACGTACTGAAGTATGTCCAAATCACAGGCCTGTGCTTCCCAGACCTTTCTGAACTAAACAGAATGTGATTGTTTGCTTAGTCCTCAAGTATAGACTTGAAAAATGTTATTCTTAATGTGAAATAGTCCGTTAATGTCATCAAGCAACGCAGATGTGTTATCTTTGCAGAGCTTTAAAGCTGGACTTAACACCTTAAGTAAATCAATATCTAGTCACAGGAAGTAAGAGAAATACCTACCTGCTGTCCTGTGACGTCACACTTCATTATTCTTCAAATTGTTCTTTTGCTGGTCTTCCTAGTTCTGGGTCTTCTCCACTCTTGCTGCTCCTTTTGATGCTGCCACTGCTTCCCCCATTCCATGCAGGTCCGATGCCGGTCTGTCTGCTTCTATCTTAACTCTCCTGACCTATCAATGATGCTGCCTGTTACTTCCCAATCCAGGACTTGTGCAACAAAGTCAAACGCTCTAATATTGAGGGAGTGCTGTACAGCGAGAGGTGTATCTGAGTTCTTTCTGCTGCTCCAAAGACCAGCGATTAATCTTTAACGGGCAGAGAAATTCTCCCCAAATGTCCTGGTCAATATTTATTACTCGATTGCCGTTAGAAAATGTGGTCCGGTTATGTTCGTATTGCTTTGTATGGGAGTTTGTATGCAAATAGCTGCTGTCTTCTACTTTACAACAGAGACCTAGGGGTGCAGGCGTATAGTTCCTTAAAAGTGGCGTTGCGGATAGACAGGGTGAAAACATGTGGCTGGGATTGGAGGGTTTGAACAATAAAGAGGCTGAATAGGCTGGGGCTATTTTCCCTGGAGGCTGAGGAAGACCTTAGAGTCTAGATAATCATGACGGGCATTGATAGAGTGAATGGCCAGGTCTTTTTCCAGGATAGGGGAGTGCAAAACTAGGGGACGTAGGTTTAAAGTGAGAGGGGAAAGATGGAATAGGAAGGGCATGGTGAGATATGGGCCAAATGCTGGTAAATGGACTAGGTCAGTTGAGGATATCTGGTTGGCATGGACGAGTTAGACTAAAGGGTCTGTTTCAAGCTGTATGACTCAATCATTAGACTTCGATGGTACTTAGTGACTTAAGACTTGAGGTGGTTGATCCTGTAATTGTAAAATCTGCTGTCAAAATGTAAGCCTTTCTCCTTTCCAGTTTCTATTGCCCAGTTACCACAGGTTTTTGTTTTGTCGCAGAATCCAACATGGAGGAGTTTAGACTTTGGCTTGATGCCAAACCGCCTTGATACTTCTGTGTCATGTTTCATAGTCAGGATTTGGGGTGGAAAGAAGGGACAGTATCGTCTCGTCATTGAGTGGAAAGTCAATCTTGATGGACTCAAATACCTGGGACAGCAGGTAAAATATACATCTTCTATTGACTGAGAATAAATGAATCCAGGTTACTGTAACAACTTGTGGAAATTCAAGGTATTTTGTTTCATTGTTTTCTCATGCCACTTCTAAATTGCATGAACCTGTCCAGCCTTCATTAGAATAACATGGGTTAATGTGTTTTCAGAACAAATTGTTTCTAAATTTCATTCAATGCATTAACTAACTGTTTGTCATTCCAGATCCTGTCACAGTATTTCTAGAACTTTAGTTGTTAGAAATCTGAAATAAAAATGAAACTTCGCTTTCATCTTTCTTTCCATTGTGTCCTCCTAATGCTTATTCCTCAACTAAAGTCACAAAAATGCATACCTACTTAGTGATGGATGTGGGAGTTTGCTCTGTGCAAAAGGTTTCCAACATTTACAACAATGATTTACACATTTTTAAAAAAAAAATCCCTTATTTCTAAAATGCTTCATGTCCTGAGGTCATGAAAGGTGTTATTTAAGTATAAGCTCAACCTTTTCTATTGTTGGCAGACCTACCACTTCGAATTTCGCTTGGGTGTCAGATTTGGCGAAGGAAATAAAAATACTTTAGTCTGAAAAATCTGTTATTGCATAGGTTGGTAAGCAGCTCAGGGAAAATCATTAAGTGTCATGGTTTACGAGAGAAACAATACTCCATGTAAAACTAACCTGTTGGTAACTAATGGGGAACTTCTCATTGTGTCAAACCTTTAGAACATAAAAACATAAGAAACAGGAGCAAGAGTAGGCCATCTGGCCTATCGAGCCGTTCACTAAGATTGTGGCTGATCTTTTCTCGTGGACTCAGCTGCACTTCCCCACCCACTCACCATCGCCCATAATTTCTTTACTGTTCAAAAATCTGTCTTTAAAGATGTTCAACAAGGTAAGGTCATACTGAAATATACAGGATATTGAGGTTAGCAACAAGCTGTTGTAATTTGCAAGGGGAAGGTTGTGGGTGTAAAGTAAAAGTTAAAATTGAGGTGTTGTAAAGTAATCTGAATATGTTTTTATCTTGACATTAAAAACACTGGTGTGCTCTCAATTGGAGTGATGAGCAGCTAATCTAATTTTGATGGCCAACAATTTGACAAGTGAGGGAAACATGTAGCGTTTTACAGAGAAATTGATTAACCTTGGCAATGAAATATTTCGTGGAAAGACAGCAGGATTGGACACAAGAATAAAGGTGAAAGTACAAAGAATTTAAAGTGGATCTAGTCACAAAACATGGACAAGTGGTTCAGCATGAGCAGGAACAAAGAACTTTTAGTCGAGGATTACAAGGAGTTGTAATGCGTTCGTCTTAGTGAAATCTGACATCTCTAAAATGCTGAAGACCAGTCAATGGGATAAATGAAAAGGAGATAAATGTATAATTTGAGGTGCAGTTATGTTCTCAATTTCAACATGTTTGCTTTTAATTTTTGCGCTCATTTTCCTTCAGGAATCGGAACTGCAGTTTCAAAGCAGCAGCCTGTGGACTTGAAATGTTAACTCTGCTTCCCTCCCCACACATGCTGCTGAATTTCTCCAGCACTTGGTTTTCATTATTGCCATATTTAATGTTGTACTTGTCTGAGTAGTTACTTAGAATAATATTCAAAAATAAAACATGAGGACAGAATGGCAGATTTCCTTAATCTCATTAGGTTTCCATGTCTCCAGATCCACAACAGTGGGTTCGCCTCATACCTGCCTCTGCAATGGCTGACCAAGCAACTTGGTTCAAGGGTGTGTCAACAAATACTGGCCTTGCCAGTGATGCCCACATCCTACAAGAGTGAAGAAAAAAAATTACTTTGTTAACTTTGCCGTAACTCTTATCTTAAAGTCTCGATTTTGTTTTAGATTCGTGCATGTAATCCCAATGAGGTAATATTTGGATTGAATGATGGCTACTATGGAACACCTTTTGATCACAAGGTAAAGCTTTTACCTATGTTCATGTTACTGTAGCTGTTGACAATATAATTTCTTCTAAAAGACTGGATAATTTGCCAAATAAGTTCCCAGAGAAAACTGCTCGAGAGTATAACTCGGCTCTGGACTGTTTGCCTTTGCAGGGACCCCTGATTGATGTTGTGAACTGTAAATAGGTCAGGTTGCTGCATCAAAAGACAATTGGCTAGTTTGAGTCCAGAGCTTTTTCTATTGTTAATAATGTTTCAGTCCATCGAAGAGGTGTTCGTAGTGACTAATTGGTGCTTGTTGCATTGACGGTTAAATTGTTATCTGCGTTTTGAATTGTGTGTTCTGTGCAATTGTCTAAATTTGGTGCTGTGCCTTGTTTTGAAGCACAAAAAATTTGAAAACCTGCAGCTTACAGTAGTGACAGGTTCTCTCGTCAATGTAAATTTGCAAAGTTGGTAATAGACTGATGTGCTGATACCTGCTGTGTGTTTGTCTGATATTTGGTGCAGTGGGAAAAGTTGGGAGCTCTTGGCTTTTATTTCCAACTGGGTCAAAATCCTGAACCTCCCTCCCTAATAATATTTGTGAGCATAACTATACATCAAAGACTATAGTGGATCAGAAAGGTAGCTCACCATCCCCTTCTCAAAAGCAGTTAGAGATGGTCTATGAGTGGTGATTGGACAAACAATACCCACGTCTTATGAGTGAGGTGGAATTTCTTCTGAGTGTGGTAAATCTGAGAAATTCTTTCCTACAAGAGGGCACACGAGGCTGGGTCATGTAAGTATATTCAAGGCTGAGATATCTTTAATCAATAAAGAAATCTTGGAGTGTTGGAGTTGAGGATTATCAGGTCAATCACGATCTCATTGAATTTGCTCTGCCATTTAATGTGCCAAATGGCCTACATTTTACAGAATATAAGCCAAGTGTGTGGAACCAGATGATGAGGCCACTTAGCCAGCGCAATGCACTCTGATCTGTTTAATTCTCAAGTTGATTTTTTGGAGAGGCCAGCCATGTAGGAACAGGTGTAAGCTGTTCTGTTCGTTGAGCCCCTGGTTGGGCCTCAATGAGACCATGGTTCAACTGTGGCATAACTCCATATATATTCCTTTGGCACTTATCCTTTAATGCCTTAACATACATTTTTATCTCAGATTTTAATTAACAACTGATCCAGCATCCACTGTGGAAGAGTTCCAAACTTCTTCTTCCCTTTGTGTATAGAAATGCTTCCTAACATCTCTCCTGAACAGTGTAGCCCTAATTTTCAGACAAATTCCCTAGTTCCAGAATGCCCAGCCAGTTGAAGTTGTTTATCCTTTTCTTTTCCTGTTACTATCTTGAAGACTCCAATCAGATCACCCCTTAACCTTCTAGATTCTAGAGAAAGCAGGCCTAATTTTTATACAACAAAAACCGAAAGAACTGCGACTGCTGTAAATTGGGAACAAACGCGGAAGTTGCTGGAAAAGCTCAGCAGGCCTGGCAGCATCTGGGAAGAAAAAAAGCAGCTGAGGTTTTGGGTTGAGCGACCCTTCTTCAGAACTGATGGTAGCTGGGAAAACGTAAGCTTATATTGCAGAAAATAGGGAGGGGAATGGGGAAGGGAGTGAACAGTAGATAGAGCCAGAAGAGAGAGCAGAGCAGTTGGATAGACAAAGGGGTTGATAACGATCTGGCTAGGAGGGTGAGTAGTTGTTAATGGAAACTGTTGGTGATTAACAATAGGTAGTGTGTAATGGCCGGAGATGTGGTAACAAGGCCTGAAGTGTGGGCGTAGGGGCCTAGGATATGGGAGAGTTTAGGCCCTAAAATTATTGAATTCAATGTTGAGCCTGGAGTGCCGCAGGGTCCCCAAGTAGAAAGTGAAGTGTTGTTCTTCCAGCTTGAGTTGAGCCTCGCTGAAACGCTGCAACAAGCCAGAGACACGGATGTTGCTTAGGGAACTGGGTGGTGTGCTAAAGTGGCAAAATTTGTATATTTGCGTACACTGAAGTCTGAGCATCATTCTTGTAAACCTACTCTGGACTGTATCCAAGGCCAGTGTATCCTTCCTGAGGTGTGGTGCCCAGATCTGCTGTCAGCACTCCAAATGGAGTCTAACTAGGGTTTTGTATAGCTGCAGTATAATCTGTGCATCCTTGCACCCCAGTCCTCTAGATACAAAGGCCAGCATTCCACCAGTTTTCTTGATTATTTTCTGCACCTGTTCGTGACATTTTAAAGATCTACGCACCTGAATCTCCAAGTCTCTTTTGGACATCCACTGTATTTAACTTCATGCCATCTAGAAAGTACCCTGATAAGTTCTTGTCAAATCCAAAATGGATAATCTCTCATTTGCTTCCCTTGAACTCCATCTGCCAGTTTTGCCCATTCACCTATTCTATCAATGCCCCTTTATAATTTTGTGCTGTCATTGACACTGTCTACGATGTTGCCTAACTTTGTGCCATCAGCAAATTTGATTTATGTCACACTCTCTGCTGTTATGCAAATTGTTCATGTATAATGTGAATGACTGAGACACTAACATGCATCCTGATGGGACACCATTGGTCATATCCTGCCAATTTGAATACATACCCATTATCCCTACTTTCTGTCGCCTCCCACTCAGCTAATTTCTCAGCCATAACAGTCGTTTGCCTTCAGTTCTGTGGGCTGCTACCTGAGTTAATGATTTTTTTTTTCAAGTGGGACTTCATCAAATGTCTTTTAGAAGTCTATATAAACAGCAAGGTATGGGGCGAGAAACAGTATAGTTTCTGGTTTATCCCTTTGTCCAATGAAGCTGCACATCTCTATATTAGACACCATCCTAATTTGCAAACAGTGCACTAAGTTGACTGTTTCTTTTGGTTTGTGAAGAACCCTGAGGCACTGAAAGATATGGCTCAAGTTTGCAAATAATTTAAATGTTATGTTATTAGCTTCAGCTGTAGATTTACTACAAGTTTCCAGACAACGTTTCTTGAAATATCTCCTTTGACAGAGTCTACTTCTAAAGTGGATGCCCAAGGGGCAAATACAGTCAACAAGATTACTCCTTTAGATGCAGCGTCATAATTCAGGTTTGAAGCAATAGAATATATTCATTGTAGTGTAGTTTGCACTTTAAACCACATGTGTGCGCTGTTGCAGTTTTCTGAATACTTAAATTGGAGTTGTGGTGTCTCTGAACTGAAACCGAGCCAAAAATGAATTCTTTTAGTTCAAAATGTAATTTTGAGTCCTGACAGTGACCATACCTCTTGTCTTTACTCAGGACCTCACTGAAAAGAAGAGGACCAACCTTCTACAAGTGGACCAGAGTTCAGTAAGGAGCTCGTACAGTGTTTTTTCCCTTCTCAGGTAAGGCCCGCATTGAGAGACTAATCTTTTTCAAATTAGACTTGATGAGATACGAGGTTACAGAGGCGCCATCGATTTGAATTTCATTGTTTAAGTATTAGGTTGAGGTATTTGCAAAATAATGTATTTTAGTTTATTCTAAACAGTTTTTGATGGGCCAGCCCAATGTACAGTCAGGAAAGAGCTGAGACTTGTTGATCAGAAAATAATTAACTTGATTCCTGAATTAGAATATTAAGTATTGATTTGCTGATGTCACCTGAGGTGTCGCACTTCGTGTCACACTGTAGGCCAGACAGGGAATGTGAGAGTGGTGCAGTGGGAAAGGGCGTTGAAGGTTTCACACATAGTGACACATAGGTTAAATGCAGAATTGAGTGCTTCTGTGATTAGCACACTGATCTGGTCCATCTGTAGAAGGTTGTTCCTTTTCTTTTCAGTAAGGTCCTGAGTTTTTAAAAACAAGCGATAGATCTGGTCACTGGCAGGGCTCAAATTAACCACTTGTCTCTGCACTTGCTTGGATGGCTGGAGTTCTAACAACTGCAGGAGGCTCAATGCCATCTTGGACGAAGCAGCCCACTTTGTCTAACATCTATCCACCACCTTCGTTGTCAACTACTGTCGCACCGTCTGTAACAAATCACTGAGGTTTCTCTAACAGCTCTGTCCAAATATGACCTCTACCATCTAGAAGGACAAAGGCAGCAGGTACATGGGAACACAGCCACCTGTGTGTTCCCCTCAAGTCGTGCACAATCCAAATTTAGAACTATTTTAGAAGAATTTTAACGTAAGAACTAGGAGCCCCTCGAGTCATTTCCTGCTATTTGATCCGATCATGGCTGACTTCGTCTCGGACTCAACCCCACTGTCCGTAACCTTCAACCCATTAAAGATCTGTCTGTCCCAAATTCATTCAACTCCATGCCCCAGCATCCACTGTACTCTGGGGGAGTGAATTCCATAGATGCACATCCCTTTGACAGAAGTAATTCTTCCTCAGATGGTAGGAACTGCAGATGCTGGAGGATCTGAGATAACAAGGTGTAGAGCTGGATGAACACAACAGGCCCAGCAGCATCATAGGAGCAGGAAAGCTGATGTTTTGGGTCGAGACCCTTCTTTAGAAATGGAATTCTTCCTCATCTGTCTTAAATCTGCTCTCCCTTATCCTAAAACTATACCTCTTGTTCTAGATTGCCCCACTTGAAGAAAAATCTTTTTTATATCTATTTTATCAAACCCCTTTAGCATCTTCAGATATCTCAATGAAATCTCCTTCTTTCCCTTTCTTTCATTCTTGTCCTTGATTTCCCTTCCTCCAGCTTCCTTCCTGCTACGATATTGTTATATGTAAATGTAGTAAATTTGTAAATTAACAGCTATTTTAGATAAATGAGTACACCTGACTAGGAACTGAAACTTGTTTTGCTCAGCACTGCACTTTGGCACTTCATCTTCTAGCGAACCCTTTGAACAAGGTCGGAGATCCCAGATTTGAATGTCAAGTGTCTGAACTATTTAACAAGGTTCATGTGTCTCTTTTTCTCGACCAAATCAAGTATGGGTGTGAAAAAGTTGCTTTTTGTAGTGTGTGTCTGTGTGTGTGTCTGTGTGTGTGTCTGTGTGTGTGTCTGCCACCTCCACAACGAGCAGCTCCAGAGGAGACGATAGCACCTCGCCCTGCCGGGTCGTCTTCATCCTCCACCCCCCCAGACCACCACCTTACTGAGGACGAACGGTCAGTCTTCAGTCAAGGTCTCACTTTTATCCCCCTCCACCCTAACATCATCAAATACTGGTCACGCTTGGACGTTGAACAGTTTTTCTGCCACCTCCACGTGAACCTTAAGTTCACTCGGACCATCTCCTGATACCTCTCTCTCTTTCCATCTCTGGCAACCACCTGGGAACCGATATCCATTTCAAGCCCACCGACTCCCACCGCTACCTAGAATACACCTCCTCCCACCTACCCTCCTGCAAAAATGCCATCCCCTATTTGCAATTCCTTCGCCTCTGCTGCGTCTGCTCCCAGGATGAGGCATTCCACTCCCGAACATCTCGGGTATTCTGATTTTTCAAGGACGGCGTCTGCGTCTTCGTCTTCGTCTTCTCTTCCCCCCCCCCCCCCAGCCCCAACGCGCGCGTGCTCGACAGTGTTTCCCGCAACTCATCCCTCACAACCCTCCCCGCATTAACAACCAAAACAGAATCCCCCTCGTCCTCACGTACCACCCCACCAACCTCAGGATCCAACGCATCATCCTCCGACACTTCCGCCACGTGCAATCCGACCCCACCACCAAAGACATTTCTCCGTCCCCACCCTTATCTGCTTTCTGGAGGGACCACTCTTTCTGTGACTCCTTTGTCCGCTCCACACTCCCCTCCAGCCCCACCACACCTGGCACTTTTCCCTGTAACCGCAGGAAGTGCTACACCTCCCCCCTCACCTCCATCCCAGGTCCCAAGAAGACCTTCCATATCAAGCAGATGTTCACCTGCTCATCTGCTAATGTGGTATACTGTATCCGCTGTTCCAGATGTGGCCTCCTCTACATCAGAGAAACCAAGCGGAAGCTTGGGGACTGCTTTGCAGAACACTCACGCTCTGTTCACACTAAACAACTGCACCTCCCAGTCGCGAACCATTTCAACTCCCCCTCCCATTCCTTGGATGACATGTCCATCCTCGGCCTCCTGCAGTGCCACAACGATGCCGCCCGAAGGTTGTGGGAACAGCACGTCATTTCGCTTGAGAACCCTGCAGCCCAATGGTATCCATGTGGACTTCACAAGCTTCAAAATCTCCTGTCCCCCAACCGCATCCCAAAACCAGCCCAGCTCGTTCCTGCCTCCCTAACCTGTCCTTCCTCCCACCTATCCCCATCTCCTACCTACTAACCTCATCCCACCCCCTTGACCTGTCTGTCCTCCCCGGACTGACCTATCCCCTCCCTGTCTCCCCACCTACGCTCACCTTTATTGGCTCCACCCCTGCCTCTTTGACCTGTCTCTCCTTTCCACCTATCTTCTCCTTTATCCATCTTCTATCCGCACGCCTATTTATTTCAGAACCCCCATTTCTGAAGAAGGGTCTAGGCCTGACCCGTCGGCTTTCCTGCTCCTCCGATGCTGCTTGGCCTGCTGCGTTCACCCAGCTCTACACCTTGTTATCTCAAATATTCATAACTGTTTCCAACACTGGATGGCAGTAGAGTCAAATTGTCTGATTATTCCTTTGTTCCCTTGGTTTGGTTTGGTCCCTCCCTCCCTCTCTCTTAAGGTTGACTGTCTTAGTGAAAATGAGAATTGAGTGCCGAGTCATACAGCACAGAAAAGGATACTTCCCAATCAGTTACCCCTTCACTGTCTCCATAGCCCTGCAATTCTTTTCCATTGAGTATCATTCAGTTCCTTTTGAAAGCTGATATTGAATTTGCTTCCATTATTCTCCTCCAGATAGTATCTTGCCTCATGAAAACATTTCTGCTCATTTCCCTTCTGGTTACTTTGCCAATTGTCTCGTGATTACTGATTTTCGTGCCAGTAGAAACAGTTTCTCATAATGTTTGAAGATTGAAATGCTCTTCAAATAAAGTGTTAGCTAACCCTTCTGATAAAGGGTCTAGGCCCGAAACGTCAAGCTTTCCTGCTCCTATGATGCTGCTTGACCTGCTGTGTTCATCCAGCCCCATGCTTGTTATCTTGGATTCTCCAGCATCTGCAGTACCTTTTATCTCTGTTAGCTAATGTGTCTTGTTTGGATGTTGAAAACAGTTCTATAACAAGTGTATGTTCTTTCACCTCAGGATGTAATCTAACAGAAAAACCTGGCATGTCACAATAAATTATCCAAAGGCTGGTTCAGAACCCACACAGCAGCTGGTGGAATTTTAGAGTCCATTTGAGACCTCTCCCCTTCAGGGAAGCCTATCTGCTACCCTTCAGCTGCCTTTTTTAATATTCGTTCATGGGATGTGGATTTCAATGGTCAGACCTGTATTTATTGCCCATACCTAAGAATCAGTCACCACGCTGAGTCTAGAGTCACATGTATGTTAGAGCAGGTAAGGATGACTGTTTCCTTCCTTAAAAGATATTAGTGAGCCAATTAGCTTTTATTAACAATTGAGTGGTTTCATGGTCATGGTTAGATTCATCTTCATTCCAGATTTTTATTGAATTCAATATCTTCCACTTGCCATGGGAGTCATCAAACCTGGGTCCCCAGAACATTACCTGAGTTTGAGTTAACAGCCCAGCAACAATACCACTAGGCCATTGCCTCCCACTACCAACTCACCTGTGCATGTTCCTGACCAGAGCAATGTGTTTGACCACTCTTGAAGACAATTCCATGCAAAAATAAACCATTCTGCAGACTTGAAGCTTGAAGTGAGAGCCATTACCAATAATCCGTCATAAAGTGAAGACTTTGTTCCGTTTGGCAAGAAGTCTTGTGTTGCGATTGAGTTTTGTCCCTTCGTTTCTTTTTCTCTGGTTGCTAATTTTTTTAACTGTACAAGCAAATGTTAGTGAACATTGCTTAGAAATGAACGTGTTTTTTTAGCAGCATTAAGACAAACTGAGCACAAGGTTCAAAATCATTGTAAGGTCCTAGTTCTGTGCCATAACTAGAATTGGACAGCTTTCCTGCTTGAGTGGTAAGGATGTGCTTGGAACCTTTCTAGGGTCTTTCATTCTAATTAAAAGTTGTGATACATGTACCGTGCATGTCATGGTTGGTTGGCTTGTCGAGCTGGTTCATTCTGCAGACGTTTCATTACCCTGCTGGGTAACATCATCAGTGCAGCCTCCGATGAAGTGCTGTCCTGTTTCATCAGAGTCTGTACTGATGATGTTACCCAGCAGGGTAATGAAACATCTGTGGAACAACGAACCAGCTCGGTGAGCCAACCAACCACAACATCCACAACCTGAGCTACAAATCTACTCTAAACCTTACGTATGGTACATTTTATTTTTTAAAAAAAAAAAAAAAAAATTTTCTTTCTCTCCCTTAATTGCTTTGCTTTCCTTTTTAGGTGAAAAGATACCTGATTTGAGTTTGAGATGTTCTGGGAGGTGGGGAACAAACCTATGTACACGACGTTGTTCACCCCTTTTTCATGTTCTGTTGCACCATGCCAACAGATACTTAGTTACATTTGTGTAGGTTTTATTTAGTGTAGTTTTTGGTTTGCTTACAATTAATAGTCTTCTCCCACTTTTTGTAAATTTTCCAATATAACCACATTGATTTTAAACTCTCTAGCAGACAGGTGCTCTGACAACATACTTGTTTTAATCTCTAATATGGGGCCCTGAATACAAAGCCTGAGAATTTTTTTCTTGCAGCACTTCATAAACAGAGGGTCTCTTTGTTCTCTGCTTGAAAACCAATAATAGCATAAATCTAACCAGTTCTTGCACTTGACTGTTTTCATTTTGTTTGCTAGGACATTAATGATTACGTCATCTGATAGAGACCATATGAAATCACTCATGTAGTTGGATGCAGTTTCCCCATTACTTGTGTACTGGCTCGGACTCAGATTCCTAGGACCTCAACTCTGCAGAACTCGCTTGTTTCTTGGTTTCTTTCTGTTATTTATTTTTTCTATCTGCCTGTTCTCTTGTTCAATCTTGCAGATTCTGGCTCTACCCTGCTCTCTTGTGCTCTGTCTCTTTATTAAAGATGATTTATTAATCTATAGAGCTACTTAAAAAGGCAATTTAACCCAGATGCGATTTGAATTTCAGGCCAAATTGAAGTTTTTTGAAATATGTAGATTTTGAGAACTTTCCATGCAACCCTTAAGTTTTTGACAGGTGTGATATGATTCCTTTAGTGTGGGAATCACTGGATAGCTCTCTGTGTGGTGCTTGTAGTAATCTAATTCAGGGAGTCGGATAACACCATTGACTGAAGAGCTGAACGATGTATTTTCTTCATTTGAAACCTTGGATTAAATTACTGACTTGCATCTCAGCCTGTGGGCAAAATTCCTGCCTTTTTAAAAAAAAAAAAATGCAACAGTGCAATTCTGACTGGATATGTTATGCACAAATTTGGAATTTTGTACGATGTATAGAGTATGCCAACGCTACAGAAGATGAACCTGGTCTTACAGTATAGACTTCTGTGCAGACGCTGAAATAACTCCACAGTAGCTGATATCCCATCAACAAATCACTTTTTACTTGGCACAGGTTTGGCTTCGTCAGAGCCAGCTCTGATTGAGCAGAACCTCTGACACTCATGTTTATATCTGTCGACCAGGGCTCCCAGATTGGGACTGTTAACCTGGTTTTATCAAGGAACTTGTATTCTGAGGTCCACCTGCTTGACCTTGTTACAGTCACTATAGACACAAACAGGACTAATTTTGTATCAAAACACGGTGAACCATGATTGAGTCAGCAACACCTGTCCACAGTGCACGTGTTAAGCGAAGTGAATTAATCTACAACAATAGAATCATGGAAACAACCGAGGGCACATGTTGGACATGAATTACAGAAGTTAGCATACAGACACAGCAACAGGTCAGAAGGCCAAAGAATTGTTGGGTTTTAATGATTTAATGGTTTTATGATTTTAAAGATTTAATAAATCTTTCTGAAGAAGGGTCTAGGCCCGAAACATCAGCTTTCCTGCTCATCTGCTGCTTGGCCGGCTGTGTTCATCCAGCTCTATCCCTTGTTATCTCTGGAATAAAGCATAAATGTCCACAATTTTTTGTTCCTGATTTTGAAAAAGTATGCTTCGATTGGAGGGGATTCCAAGAAAGTTCACTTGGCTTATTCCTGAAACAAAGGGATTGTTTCCTGAGTCGTAGTTATGCACCATGGAAACAGACCTTTCAGTCTAACTCGTCTCTGTCAACCAGGTAACCTAAACTGAACTAGTCCTGTTTACCAGTGTTTTGCCCACAAAACATCTCTCTTCCTTATTGATATACCCATCCAGCTGCTTATTAAATGTTGTAATTGTACCAGCCTCTGCCATTTCCACTGGCTGCACGTTCCCGATACGCACCACCCTCTACATGAAAATGTTGCCCCTTAGGTCCCTTTTAAACCTTTCTCCTCTCACCTTAAACCTATGCCCGCTAGTTATCGACTCCCCTCTCCTGGGGAAGGAGCTCAGCTATACACCTTATCAATCCTCACATGATTTTATAAACCTCTATAAGGTCACCTCTCAGCCTCCGATGCTGCAGTGAAAAAGTCGCAGCCTATCCAGCCTCTCCTTTATAACTGTGAACCTCCAGTCCCATTAACAACCTTGTAAATTTTTTTTCTGTACCCATTCTAGTTCGAGTATCCTACCTGTAGCAGGCAGACCAAAATTGTACACAGTATTGTAAAAATGGCGTCACCAATGTCCTGTCCAGCTGCAACATGATGTCCCAACTCCTGAACTCAATGCTCTGACTGAAGGCAAGTGTGCCCAAATGCTGCCTTCACCATCCTGTCTACCAGTGATGCCACTTTCAAGGAACGAAGAACCTGCAGCCCTAGCTCTGTCTGTTCTACAACACTCCCCAGGGCCCTACCATTAACTGTAAGTCCTGCTTTGGTTGCCTTAGCAAATTGCAAAACCTTGCATTTACCTAAATTACACTCCATTTGCTACTTCTCGGCCCATTGGCCCATCTGATCAAGATCTCGACGTGCTCTTAACCTTCACAGTCCGCTCTTCCACAATTTTGGTGTCATCCACAAACTTAGTAAAGATACCTCCTATATTCTCATCCAAATTGTTGATGTAAATGACAAACAACAGTGGATACAGAACCAATCCTTGAGGCACACTGCTTGTCATAGGCGTCCAGTCTAAATAACAACCCTCTCCCACCACCCTCTCTTATACTATGAAGCCAATTTTGTATCCAATTGGCTATCTCTCCCTGGATCCCTTGTGATCTAACCTTACTCACTAGCCTAAATGTGTGACCTTTGCAGGCCTGTGTTGAGCAAAGGCTGAGCATGTTTTTTTCTTTACTGACTGGAATTTAGAAAACTGATAGATTTCAGTAGACCACCTAAGGTTTTGTTAGGGTCTTAACAGGATGCATGCTGAAATTGTTTCCTTGGAGGATCCAGAATGAGGGAACAGATTTTAAGAATAAAGGATACCCCATTAAGATGAAGTTTTTCTTTAGGGTTGTTGGTCTTGGTAATTCTCTTTTGGAAAGAGAGGGGTAGATGCTGGCTGATCGGAACCTGATTCCAGGCCATGTTAAGATGTGTTTTAATTTAGAGGAAATCTAGGTTTGAGATCAAGTCAGTTATGATTATATTGAATGGCAGAGCAGGATCAAGGCACCAAATGTCTTATTCCTGCTTCTATTTCATATGCTGTTAAGGAGCTCCGGTTGGGTGTAATGGTATGAGCATGGTCTATATTTCATGGTGCTTTAATGAGTGTTCAAAGTCATGGCAAATGGCGTGTCAAGTGGGTAAAGTGCAATTGTCTGTTTAACAGGAATAATAAAGCATATTGTCTAAATGGTGAGAGGATGCAGAGGAACTTGGTGTCCTTCTGCCTAAATCTTTCAAGGTTAGCATGCAGATACAGCATGTAGTCAGAAACGTCATTCACTGAGGAAAATTGAATGCAAGGTTAAATAGAACTGAATTAGCTTTACTGTCATGTACACCAAATAAGTATAGTGATAAATTTACAATTGTACTACTGTGCTGTTTGGGTTCAAAGGTACTTGGGTACAAATGTTAAAGATCAAATTCTTAAGTGGGGGGGGGGGAAATTAGTAAAGTTAAGAATTAAACAGTCCAGCATTATGCATCAGTTGACTGGTGAGACCAAGGATTTGGGTAGTATGTACAGTATTGATCAATCTTTATAAGGGAACAAAGTAAATATTTCGGAAGCAGTTGAGAGAAGGCTTACTGAACAAATATCAGGAATAGGTGCGTTATCTTGAAGGTTTGGTCAGTCTAGGCCTGTATTTTCTTAAGTTAGAGTAAGAAATGACTTGATTGAAACAAGAATTTTAAGTCGTCTCGGCAATATTGATGTTGGAAGAATGTTTCCTCTTCCAGAAGAATCTAGATCTCTAGGTCTGTGTTTCGGGATAGAGGGTCACCCATTTAAGGCAGCTGAGGTGTTTTTGAGGTTTGCAAGTATTTGAAACTGGCTCAAAGGTAGTGAAGGCAGAATCTTTGAATATTTTTAAAAGAAAGAAAGATAAAATCTTGATAGGCAAGAGAATGCAATGTTAATAATAGAGGTTACAATCAAATTTAGCCATATGTTTGTTGAATAATGAAGCAGGCTTAAGGGCTGATTGGCCTGCTCGGCCTGCTCCTTGTTTGTAGTGTTGAGTACTTTGAACAAAAGTTTGACCAATTCCAAACACTTACTTGCCCCATCTTTTTATTGCAAGGCACCTAATGTGTGAAAAGATCAAAAATGTTTTGTTCTTAGTTGAGAGGTAGTAAGAACTGCTGATGTTCAAGTCAGAGATGTGTGGAGCTGGAGGAACAAAGTAGGCCGGGCAGGAAAGTTGACATTTCGGGTTGGGACCCTTCAGAAAAAGACCCGAAATGTCAACTTTCTTGCTGTGTTATCTCTTGTTCTTAGATGGCCAGAAATCAGTTCAACTACGATAAATTTTCAATATTTCAAAGTTGACTTTGGAAATAAATGGAGCAACTTTTTTTTTTTTTGGACTTCTGGTAGCTTATTCTGGATGATTCATAGAATTTGCTTCTTGCCTTCCCTCCCTCACTTTCTCCTTTGAAGATTGTTCTTCCAAACCTACCTCTTTGACCAAGCTTTTAATCATCTGACTCTTTGTGTGGCTTACTGTGGTACTTTGCTTTCTGAAGTTTTCATGAATAAACGTGCTAAATAGAGGAGTTTTTGTGGCTACTTTGCCTAAGCAATAGTGAAACATTTGTAGCTGATTGACATTTATATGTAGTTAATAAACTGAATAAATGTAGGAATTTGTAGGCTAGGGTAATATGGAATAATTAACAATGCAACTTGCATATCACACACTTAACACAGTAAAGTGTCCTGAAGTCCACAAGGAAGATGGTGGCAATATTGGTAGCTGAGTTATCTCAAGGCTCTGGCTCATGTTCTGGTGATGTAGTGAGATCTGAACTCATGACTGCTATTGGAATTTGAACTAAAATGATACATGTGGAATGTAAAACTAGGCTCAGTTGTCATTGCTGTTGATTGTTGGAAAACTCATTAAGTTTCATTAGCATCCTTTTTGGGACAGAAATCTGTTGCCATTGCCTGAGATGGATTACGTGCAACTGCTGACCCCAAGCAATGTGGTTAACTTTTGACTCTGCTCTGAAATGGCTTAGCGGTGTCACGGAGTTCAAGGGCAATTAGGGGTTGTCAACATGCTAGGCTTGCCAGCTATGCCCACACTTTGTAATGCAACCTTAAAATTTTTTTAGTGAAACAAAATTGAAATAATTTCTCCAAGTTTGATTTTAGTCAGGTGACTAGAATTTGGTCAGAGGCAAGTTTTGGTGAGACTCTTCAGGACGACATGCTGCAGAGGTGTAGGACCATTGAAGACGCTGCAAGCATTGATGAGCTACTTCAGTTTATTCACTTGAGGGGACATGGGCATCGCTAGCTGGCTAGCATATACTGCTTTCCCTAGTTGCCCTTCAGAAGGTGATGGTGAACTTCTGCTTTGAGCCACTGCATTTTGGGGAGGGAATTCCAGTGTTTTGACCAATGACAATGAAGGAGCAGTAATATATTTTAGGATGGTGAGTGGCTTAGAGGGGAGCTTGCAGGTAGTTGTCTTCCCATGTATGTGTTGCCCTTGTCTTTCTGGGTGGGAGTGAATGTAATGTTTGGAGGGTGCTGACTAAGGATCTTCTGTCGTGCATCTTTTAGGTAGCAGCAGAGTGTGCTACGAACATCCAGTGGTGAAGTGGGTTGATGCTTGTGGGTGTGGTGCCAATTAAGTAGGCTACTTTGTCCTGCGTGGTGACAAGCTTGTGTTGGTGGAGCTGCACTCATCCAGGCAAGTGGGCAGTATTCCATCATACTGCTGACTTGTGCCTTATAGATGGTGGATAGGGTTTGGGAAGTCAGGAGTTACTTGCCAGTACTCTT
Source organism: Ginglymostoma cirratum (assembly GCA_024137785.1). Lineage (NCBI taxonomy): Eukaryota > Metazoa > Chordata > Chondrichthyes > Orectolobiformes > Ginglymostomatidae > Ginglymostoma > Ginglymostoma cirratum. The sequence goes on along the minus strand of JAHRHZ010000264.1, from coordinate 58,840,092 downwards.
AACCTCTGACCTGCTCTTGAAACTGTTGCGAGACCAATTGAGTTTCTGGTCAGTGGTAATCTCTAGGATGTTGCTGATGGGTAATTCAGTGATGGTACACCATTGAATGCTGAGGGGTGGTTGTAAGGTCGCCTCTTATTGGAAATGACCATTTTCTAGTATTGGTGCAGTGTGCATATTACTTGCCAGCCAGCCTGGACCTTGTTGCATTTGAACATGACTCCTCAGATACTGAAGTAGTCAAAATGGTGCTGAACATCCCCTCTTCTGACCTTTACGATGCAGGGAAGGTCATTGAAATAGCTGAAGGTGGTTGGGCCTAGGATACTACCCTGAGGAACTCCTGCACAGATTTCCTGGAGCTGAGATGACTGACTTAAAACAACCACAACCGTCTTTCCTATACGCTAGGTATGACTTCAACCAGTGGAGAGTTTGACCCCGATACCCCCTGGTTCCAATTTTGTAAGGCACACCTGGATGCCACACTCAGTCAAATGTAGCTTTAATGTCAAGAGCTGTTACTTGCACCTCACCTCCCCTCTGGAATTCAGCTCTTTTGTCCATGTTTGAACCAAGGTCATAATGAAGTCAGGGAACTGAGTGACTCTGACAGAACCCAAATTGGGTATCATTGAGGAGGTGCTGCTTGATATTACTGTTGACAACACCTTCCATCACTTGACTAATTAATTGAGTGTAGACTGATGGAAGGGTAATTGGTAGGGCTGGATTTGTCCTGCTTTTAGTGTACAGGACCTAGCTGGGCACTTTCCCACATTGGGTAGATGCTAGTGTTGTAACTGTACTGGAAGAATTTGGGTAGGGGAGCACAAGTCTTCAATACTAGATTGTTTTCAGGGCCCATGCCGCCTCCAGCTTCTTGATATGACGTGGAGTGAGTCAAATTGGTGGAAGATTGGTATCTGTGATGCTGGGGGGGCCACTGGAGGAGGCCAAGATGGATCATTGTCTTGGAATTTCTGGCTGAATGTTTTTGTGTTTGCTTCAGTTTTATCTCTTGCACTGATGTGTTGGTCTTTTCCATCACTTAAATTTGAGGATGTACTTAGAACTTGGACATGGAGAGTGGGCATTCAGAGTGGAAAAGGTTAGAGCTTGAGAAGGTGATGGCCTAATATGAATTTAAAGCAGGGTTGTGAATCTTGGAATTGTGCCACTTCCAGAGTGGGAGACTGTTGCTCAGTGAGCAGGTCAGGTGATGATTGAATGTGACCTGATTAGAATACAGGAAACCATCAGGTTTTAATGTGTTGATGTCAACAAATAGAAGCCAGATAGTGTTCCCTATGCATTAATGTTGGCAGCCACATCTTTAGGTGACTCGAGAACCCAAGTGTAGGGTTCTGCTGTGGTGGGATGAAAAGTTGATTGTCAGACTTAAAATAGGGTGGCATAAGTCAAGTTCTGATATGCTTGCTTCTAAACATGTAAGCTGTGAACTATGACAAAAGATTGATGAAACCTGCATAATCCACTTGTGAAGTTTGTACCTGAGGTGACCTTAGAGGCATACAAGATAATTGAATGTTTGAAGAAGCTAAGTTCAGAAAATGAATTTTAGGATGAGGGATACAGTTTCAGACCAGTACCAAGTAACTTTAAGGCAAACATTGGGGAACTGTTGTTGAGATGTGGGCATTTCAGGTTAGGCCAGCATTTATTGCCTATCCCTAATTATTCAGAGGACAGTTTGGAGTCGATCACACTGCTGTGGATGTGGAGTCACGTGTAGGCCAGACCAGGTAAGGGATGGCAGTTTGCTTCCCAAAAGGAAGTCAGTGAACCAGATGAATTTTTCCTGACAATCAACAATGGATTCATGGTCATCCTTAGACTCTTTTAATTCCAGATTTTTATTGAATTCAAATTACACCATCTGCCATGGTGCAATTTAACCTTGGTCACCAGAACATTACCTGGGTCTCTGGATTAAACAGTCCCGCAATAATACCACTAGGCCATTGCCCCTATATTGATTGCTTTGGGAAATTTCCAAGTTATGCAGCAGAAGTAAAAAATTTAGTGAATTATAAATTACTTTTATTGATTTTAAAAGTTGTAATTATTGCAATTGGGGCTAATGAAATGGATTTCTAGATGGATCGCCTAAAATTGAATGACTGTATAATGTTCCTGATGGTAAATAAGGGGATTGACGGGAAGTTAGTTGATTAGGCACCTGTGACAGGAGGAGATGGAGTTAGAGGCTGATGGATCAGAAAAGTTGAATGAAAGGCAACAGGAAAAACTGTGAATCAAGAGGAAGTGAGTGCTTCTCGGTGAACGAGAGGGAGGATAAAGGTATTGGAGTAAAACAGTCACGCCAGGAGAAAACAGTATTTTGAAAAAGATGGGGTTTTCTCATTTGGGTTATTGCCTGGAGCTATCAAACATCAGAAACGTAAGTGAGAATTGGTTTGTTATTTAATTAAATAATTAATAGATCGTACGGCATTGACCTTGGTCAATGAGGGAGCAATATCACATAGCTTTCTCTGTTACATGAGAATCAAAGCCACCGTGACTGTTCTTGATTGACAGGATATTATGGTTCTACAATTTCTGAGATTGTGAAAACACATCCTGTAGTTAACACTTTGCTGTGTTTCTGAGGTTGAGCTTCTTCACTTGAGGCTGTCAGTCTGTGGTTGAAACTGCTCGTGAATGAAATAACAAGCCGTAAGATATCGGTTTCTATGGGAATTAAGAAATCGATTTGGTTGCTAACACGCAAGAGTAGTGAAACCCTTGCCTCTGGCCTTTCGAGAGACTGTTTTAATGGCAAAGTAAGGTTTGAAGTATAGAATAGGATATCACTTTTATTCATCATTAGGTAAGGTCAAATGATAGTTTGATGAAATTTATCGTACGTTCTATGTTAGATGCTATGAAGAGGACCAGGTACAATTTTTTTTACGTTTTATTATTCCGCCCTGGGATGTGGGTGTGGCTGACTGGGCCAGTATTTATTGTCCGCCCCTAGTTGCCCTACAGAAGGTGGTGATGTGCTGCTTGCTTGAACTGCTGCAGTCCATGTGCTATCGGTAGACCCCTAGAGCCATTAGGGAGGGAATTCCAGGCTTTGGTCAATGACACACTGAGGAAACACTGTTAAACTGAGAGCTCTAGCCTGTCATTTACAGTTTCAAGCCAGAAGCTTGTATTGAGCAGTTTCGTTATCATGATCCAGTTCTGCAGTAATGGGGTAAATCAAAGAACTTGGTGGGATGGTGGACACATCGGATCTAAAGAAATAGTCCCAGCAGGTTGGAAGATGGGAAATTTAAACCACTATTTACAAAAGAAGGGAGGGAGCAAATCTGGAATTACAGACTGTCATATAACATGGAAGCAGACTCTTTGGCCCAATTTGCCCACAATGACCAAATTTCCCCAAACTAAACGAGTTCCACCTGCCTGCTCCTAGACCATTTCCCTCTCAACCTTTGCTGTTCATAAACCTATCCAAAAGTCTTTTAAATGTTGTAATTGCACCAGCCTCTTCCTCTACTTCTGGCAGCTCATTCCATGTATGCACCACCCTGTGTGTGAAAATGTTGCCCCACACAGGTCCCTTTGAAATCTTTCTCCTCTTGCCTTAGAAATCATGCCATCAAATTTTGAACTCCCCTACCCTAGGGAAAGAGACTTTTTTGCTATTCACTTTATCCATAGCCCTCATGATTTTATAAACATCTTTAAGGTCACTCACCTTTGTATGCTGTAGCGAAAAGATGTCCCCGCCTCGCCTCGCCTCTCCTCTCCCCTCCCCTGCAGTCCCACCACCATCCTAGATGACACCCTGATTCCTTTCTTTACTGCAGACCTTCGCCTCAAACTCCTCTCCCATCCACTCTTGCCTTCAAAGGTATATGCAAAGGGCTTCTTTGTCAACAAGTAGAGGCCAGCCAGCTAATGTCCCACCAGAGTATTGAAACTGTTCTTAAGGTCACATGATATTCTGGTCATCTTAATCTAGGAATTTGGGGGAGATGATTGCGTTTATTCTAAAGAATGTGATAACAGGACACTTAAACAGGATTACAGAAAGTCAGCATGGATATAGGACAAAAATGTAGTGGAGTTTTGAGGGTGCCAAGAACTAGAAAAAATAGATGGAATTTTGAAGTGATGCATTCACTTTTACATGAAACTTAATAGTTCTGTCAAGTACAGCAACCTGGCCATCGTTTTCTTTTAAATCTGATTGCATCAGATTGAGGAATTATTGACTTGTGTACTTTTAAACTTAGAACATAGAACAGTGCAGCACAGGAACAGGACCTTCAGCCCACTACGATGTCACTCTAAACTAATCTCTGAACTAAACATATAGTCTGTACCTCACTATTCCCTGCCTGTTCATGTCTGTCTAAATGCTGCTTAAACATTTGCTTTTGTGTCTGCTTCTATGGCATCCCCCTCACTGCACATTCCAGGCATCTATCACTCTCCGCAAGACTCGGACTATCCACCCTATCCATGCCTCCTCTTCTATATACTTGTTAGGTTGCCCCTCAGCCTCCAACACTGTTGAAAACAATCCAAGTTTGTCCAACCTATCCTTATAACGAACACGGTTCAATCCAGGCAATATTCTGGTAAAAATCTGTTGCATTCTCTCTCAGACCCTCCACATCATTTCTATAGTGTGGAAACCAGAACTGCAGACAGTACTCCAAATATGGCCTAACTAATGTTTTATTCACCTATCTTTTGATTAAATCATTAATACTTGCAGCAAACCAGGAGCAGTGGGGCTTGAGCATCGGCATGCTTTTCTACGTGAGTCTTAATATAAGAGAATCAAATGTGATATTTCCAGTTTTGCTGATTTCATAAAACTAGGCGGAATTAAGTGGTAAGGAGAATGTAGAGTTGAAGACGGTTATTGAAATGTTGGATGTTTGGGAAATACTTATGTGCAAAGGGATCTGGGTACACTGCCACAAGCAAGCATATTAGTGCAGCGAGTTGTTGGAAAGAGGAATAGTGTGTTGGCCTTTGTTGCCACAGGCACTTCTTTTTACAGGAACAAGGAGGTCTTACTGCAGCTATGTCGGGCGAGAACAAGGGATCGTGGTCTTGGGTAGCTGGCTATTTTAGACTGGGATGATCTCGGGATTGTGGACCTGTGGAATTCTCTACTAGAGATGGCTCTGGAGCCCAAGTTGCTGAAAATGTTGAAAGAAAGCCATTTCTAAAGGCTAAATGGATCAAGGCGTGTGGAGAGAGAGCAGGAGCATGGCAATAAGAAACAGGATCAGTCATGGTCATGTTGAATGGTGGGGTGGGCTTGATAGGCCAAATGACCAACTTCTGTTTTCAGCACTTCTAATTGTTAAATCAGTTTAGGGTAATATTCCTTGTCGGCAATACCATCACATTCATCTGCAACAGTTTGTTTAGTTCATGAACGAGCATAATTGTTTATAGAAAATATAGTGCTCTGCATCTGCTATCCATGTGCGCCCACTGGATGCTTTAATAAATGTATACTTTGGTATGTTATGCAATTGTCACCTCTCGCTGCAGAGAAGTAGATGGTTAACGTTTCTTGTCAATGACCTTTTGTCAGAACTTGCAAAACTTTGTATACCGCTATCCTCTTTTTGCTATGGGATCGGATTAACCCTCCAATTCAGCTATGCATCCCTTTGCGAATGAGTTCCTGGTGAATGCATGTTGTTAGTACCAGGGTACAATCTAGTGAGTAAATGTTGAGGGCTATTCTCTGCACGCTGTTCCATTTGTGTGGAATTTTGCACAAATTTATCCATTCCAAGTTTTTTTTTTTCTCTTCTGGAGCAGAAAACAACAAAGGGACAAAAATCACCAAGGGTGACAATAAACTCGCTTGTCCGCTGCGCACTCCTCTCCAGTCCCACCACACGTGGCACTTTTCCCTGCAACTGCAGGAAGTGCTACACCTCCCCCCTCACCCCTATCCCAGGCCCCAAGAAAACCTTCCACATCAAACAGATGTTCATCTGCTAATGTGGTATACATTAGCTGTTCCAGATGTGGCCGCCTCTACATCGGGGAAACCAAGTGGAGGCTTGGGGACCGCCTTGCGGAACACCTACGCTCAGTTTGCACTGAACAACTGCACATCCCAGTTGCGAGCCATTCCAACTCCCCCCTCCCATTCCTTAGACAACATGTCCATCCTGCGCCTCCTGCAGCGCCACAACGATGCTGCTTGAAGATTGCAGGAACAGCACCTCATTTCACTTGTGAACCCTGCACCCAAATGGTATCAATGTGGACTTCACAAGCTTCAAAATCTCCCCTCCCCCTACCGCATCCCAAAACCAGCCTAGCTTGTCCCCACCTTCCTAACCTGTCCTTCCTCTAACTATCCCCCCTACTCCCACCTCAAGCCCCACCCCCATCTCCTACCTACTAGCCTTATCCTGCCCCCTTGACCTGTCTGTTCTCCCTGTCTCCCCACCTACACTCAGCTTTACTGGCTCCTCCCCCACCGCTCTGACCTGTCTATCTCCTCTCCACCTATCTTCTCTGTCCATCTTCTGCCTCCCCCTCTCTCCCTATTTATTTCAGAACCCCTTCCCCTCCCCCATTTCTGAAGAAGGGTCTAGGCCTGAAACGTCAGCTTTCCTGCTCCTCTGATGCTGCTTGGCCTGCTGTGTTCATCCAGCTCTACACCTTGTTATCTCAGATTCTCGAGCATCTGCAGTTCCTGCTATTTCTCCAATAAACTCAGCACCTTGGTTTCCAGAATAATTCTTCAGAATTAAATGATTAATGTAAAAGTATCAGAAGTGGTTCCGAGCCACCGAGGCAAAATTAATACGTGGACAAATACGTGGCAGGTGTAGTATGACAAATTTCAAGTTACACACTTCATTGAAAAACAGGCAGAATATGATTTGTGTTGATATATTAGGAAATATCAATGTACAAAGGGATTTGGCTGTCATTGTAATCGGTCACAAGTAAATAGGTGTGTGCAACAATGGTACGTTGGCTTTATTTGCAAAAGGATTTGCGTTCAGAAGTAGTGATGTCTCACTGTTATACAGGGCCTTGGTGAGACTGCATGTGTAGTTTTATTCTCCCTACCAAAGAATCATAGAACAATACAGCGCAGAACAGGCCCTTCGGACCTCTGTTGCACCGACCTGTGAACTAATCTAAGCCCATCCCCCTACACTATCCCATCATCATCCATATGCTTATCCAAGGACTGTTTAAATGCCCCTAATGTGGCTGAGTTAACTACATTGGCAGGCAGGGCATTCCACGCCCTTGCCACTCTCTCAGTAAAGAACCTGCCTCTGACATCTGTCTTAAATCTATCACCCCTCAATTTGCAGCTATGCCCCCTCGTACTAGCCGACGTCATCGTCCTAGAAAAAGGCTTTCACTGTCCACCCTATCTAATCCTCTGATCATCTTGTAGGTCTCTATTAAATCCCCTCTTAGCCGCCTTCTCTCCAATGAGAACAGACCCAAGTCCCTCAGCCTTTCCTCATAAGACCTTCGCTCCAGACCAGGCAACATCCTGGTAAATCTCCTCTGCACCTTTTCCAATGCTTCCACATCCTTCCTGCAATGGGGTGAATCGATTATATTCTGTAAAAGAGGGAATGCTGTGAAGGTTTTCCTAGGCTGATGCTGGCAATGAACAGATTGTCCTATGAGGAATAATTGGTTTGACTTTGTTTCTATTCACTGAGAGCAGAGATGTCTTGTTGCAATTATGCAGGGCTTTGGTCAGACCATAACCGATTTTACTGTGTGCAGTTTTGCTGTCTTTATCTGAAGGAGGATATTCTAGCTATGGAGGGAGAGCAACAAAGGTTTGCCAGACTGAGTCCTGGGGTGGCAGGACTGAAGTACGAAGAGAGATTAGATTGGTTAGGACTATTTACAAAATTGGAAATGTCACATTTGATTCTCTTGTGCTGTTGAATGAGGGGGGAAATCTTAGTGCAATCTTGATAATTCCAACAGGCTAGACTGGGTAAATGTAGGAAGGATGTTCCTGATGACCAGGGAGACCAGAATCAGGGGTCATGGTCGAAGGATATGGGAATATGCGGAAATAGGGTACTGAGTTGGATGATGAACTATGGTTGTATTAAATGAAAAGCAAGCTCAAAGGGCTGAATGGCCTTCTAGATGGTATATTTGTTTTCCCTACCTGTAAATGGGATTATGATTACAAAAGTATAAATAGCATGCAATATTGATTAGCTTGCAGTTGAATTTTGCTCTGTTTTAGCTCACTTCAATGCATGCTGTCAAAACCATCGAGATGATGCAGTGAATGTTTATAATCATGAAATTACTTTACACTGAAATGAGACCATAAGGTTGAGAAGTAGGCTGTTCAGCCCACTGAGTCAGCTGTGCAATTCCATGATGTATGATATGATTTGATAATCTTCAACTCCACTTTCCTGCCTTCATCCCCGTAACCCTTGATTCCCTTTCTGATTCTGTGTCTCAGCCTTAAATATACTTAATGATCCAGCCTTGACAGCAGCCCTCGCTCATTAGCTGCCTCTTGAGAAGAAATTCCTCTTCTGCCATAGTGAACGATCGTTTACGTTGAGATGAAGCTCTCTCGTCCTCGACTTTCCCAAAAGGGGAAACAACCTTTCTGCATCTACCCTGTCAAGTCCCTTAAGAATCTTCTGTTTCATTAGGTGACTTCTCGTCTATATTCCATCAATTTAGATGTCCGGTCTACTCAACCCCTCAGAAAACAGTTGCTCCATATCTGTTATCAGCCTAAAGCTGCCATTTAGCCCATTGTGCCCAATACTTTGTAAGGTCTATAATATTGGTGCCTGCAACCCCCTCATGTAACCTGCCAATTTTCCCTTTCAGATATTTATTCACTTTGCCTTAAGTCGTTATTGAAACTGTTCATTACTGTTTCAGGCTGTATATTACAGACTTTTTTTAAAACAAAAGTCTTGTTCTTTGTAAATGCAACTTGACAGAAAGAATGCAAGGTTTTAATGATGCGAGATGAGTATTTTTGCTCTGGTATAGATTGTTGGGAGATTTAAATTTAGTGATAAATAGATGGAAATTGTTAAATGAGAATTGGAGGGTGTAACAAGACTAACGAGAGATTAGGAGCAACTTTATTTTCCCCTTGAAGGAATTCCTTGACGGTTACGGCAGCAGTGTCTCAACAGAAATCTGGTTCAACTATTTCCAGTTGTGACAGACTATGAACCAAATAGAAGGAATGGGCATAATCTGTTTTTGCGAGCCAACTCCGGAGAAATGTCCTGAAAGACTTGCCAGCAGCTAATCACATTATTTGTTTGGTAGTGCTGAGCTTTGTGTAATGTTTCCATTTCTGTCAATGATTTATCTATGCCCATATGAGAGAGGGCCATAATGGAAACAGGTTCTTTGGCCCAAATCATCCGTGCCAACCAGGTTTCCTAACAAAACTAATCCCATTTGCTGGTGTTTCGCCCATGTACCTATCCAAATGCCTTTTAAATGTTGTGATTGTAATTGTATCTGCATCTACCACTTTCTCTGGCAGCTCATTCCATATACGCACCAGCTCTATCTGAAAAAGTTGCTTCGTGGGTCCCTTTTTGAATTTTTCCCCTCTCTCCTAAACTTATGCCCTGTAGTTTTGGACTGCCAAAGGCAGTCGTTTTGGACTAGTGAGCCTGCTCCATCATTCAGTAAGGTCATTGATCTATTTCTGTTCAAAAATCCTCATTCCTGTCTACTCCAGTTATAAACTTTTGATTCTCTTGCCTGACGTATATGTACCTGCCTCCACCTTGAAAATATTCTATGACCCCCCCCACCTCCATTACCTGCTGATAAAGAAAATTCTAAAGTTACACTCCGTCAGAAAAAAATTCTCGTCTATCTCAAAAGGGCAGCCCCTAATTTTACAATGTGGCCCCTGGGTTTACCCATAGGAACATGAAGCCATAAGACATAGGAGCTGAAGATGGCCATTCAGACTGTGATTCTGCTCTACCATTCCATGAGATCATGGATAATTTGATCATCCTCAAGTTCCCTTTTTCTGTTTTTCCCTCCCCCCCCCACCAAACACTTGATTTCATTACTGATCACAAATCTGTCTATCTCGGTGTTGAATATATTTAATGATCCAGCCTCCATAATCCTCTGTGGTAAAGAATTCTACAGGTTCGCTGACCTCTGAGAGAAGTAGTTCTTCGTTTCTGTCTTAAATGTGCAACCCCTTATTCTGAGATGACGCCCTGTAGTTCTAGACTCACCCGCTGGGGTAAACAGTCTTTCCACATCTGTCAAGTCCCCTAATAATCTTGTGTTTCAATAAGGTTGCCTCCATTCTTTCAAACTCCAACGAGTACTAGCCCAACCTCCTCAATCTCTACTCCTAGGACAGTCTCTCCATACTTGGAGTCAAGCTAATAACCTTCTCTGAAGTGTGAAATGCCATTCTATCTTCCCTTGGATGAGAAGAAAATAGTTCACTATTGCAGCTGTGAACTGACAAATAGCTATAGTTTTAGCAAGTAATCTCTATACTTTATTCCCTTTGAAATAAAGGCCAGCATTCCATTTGCCTTTTCTGTTACTCAGTGAACTTGGATGCTAGTTTTTTTGATTTACGCGCAAGAGCTCTCAAATCTGTTGTATAGCTGTCTGCAGTTTTTCTCCATTTAAAGAATATTCAACTCCATTCTTCCTTCCAAAATAGTTGTTCACATTGTGCTCCACCCAGCAAACATTTGCCAAATTACTTTGTGTGTCTATAGCTCTGTGCAAACTGTCGTCCTGACCACTTGCCTTCTCATGTATGTTTCAGTCGTTTGCAAATGTAGCTTTTGTGCATTAACTTTTCCCATCCAAGTCATCATTATTTATTTAGTCTCTCTGGTACTCCATTAATTTCAGGCTGCGATACTGAAAATGTGCCCCACCCCCCACAACCCCAACTTAATCTGCTGTTACTTAACCATCAATGCTCATACTACCTCCAGTACATGTGCCTTTATCTTAAGAGCCCAACATGTGGTACCTTTATCAGATGCCTTTTGAAAATTCATATGTCTTGCATTCTCTTCTCCGTCATCTATCCTGCTGATATCTCTGCAAAGAATTTAGATTCATGAAGTCATGCTGAGTCCGCTTGAATATTACTAAATTCTCTTCTATAACCTTCATCATAGATTCTGTCTCTTTTTTTTCTCAAAACATATATTAAGCTATCGGAGAGATAGTAAGAACTGCTGATACTGCAACCAGAGGTGAGTGTGGAGTTGGAGGAACGCAGCAGGCCAGGCAGCATCAGAGGAGCAGAAAGTTGATGTTTCAGTTGAGCCCCTTCTTTAGCTTTCCTGCTCTTCTGCTTGGCCTGCTGTGTTCCTCCAACTCCCAAGTTGTGTCAAGCTACCTTTTTTTATTTTGTCTGTTTCCCTTTTGTATATATGTGTAAGCATCCTTTCTGTGTCCAGTTTAAGACCATTCAGGAGCTTATATACTTAAATCATAGTACCCTTTACTCTTCTAAACTATAGTGGAAACAGGCCTTGCCTATGCCATCTTTCCTCCTAAGACAATCTACACATCCCAGGTAACAGTCTGATAAACCTCTGGACTGCTACCAATGCATTTACATCATTCCTTTTAATAAGGACACCAAATCTGCACGTAATATTCATAACAGGGTCTTACAAATGATCTGTGTAATGGATGATGTAATATCTTTGCTTGTATAAAATACAGGCAGAATTCTGCAGATGCTGGAGAGTTGAAATATAAACAAAGAATTGGAGGAACTCGGCAGGTCTGGCTCCATCTATGGAGAGAGAAACAGTTAACATTTCAAGTTCACTACAACTTTGTTTTAGAACTGAAAGGGACTAAAAATGCTCTGAAGTGTGGAACTCTGTATTGGGCTCTTGAGGCTGTGAAGTGCCTTAGTGGAAAAGTATCTCTAAAAATTCACTTCAGGATTACTCTGGCAGACTCCATCATTTCAGCCTGTTCTTGCCCGAGTGAACTTCCTTCTTACGGTCATAACTTGGCTGCCACAAACACCTTCCTCACCCCCCCGCCCAAAAAAAATTGTTCTCTCTTTTCGCTTGCGTTGATTCTTTTGACACTTGACATCAGTTCCACAGTTTACTAGTTTTCTGGCTCTAGCAGCCTTCTGTTCAGGAAAGTACGTTGATTATACATGTCCACATGCCATCAGGAAGCTCTGACAGTTCTGCTTCCTTGAGACGCTTTAAAAATTCATGTCCCCCACTACCCAGAGCTCATTCTTTCTTGGAATAACTTCTTTGCTTACCTCATTTAACTTTCAAGTCAAAATCTGTCTCACTTCCACCAAACCCACCTCCAACCACCAGTTGGATCCCAGTTCTGTCTACCTTTGTAGTGATGTCAGGCATTGCTTGTTCCAGTCCTACTTGGGGCCCCACATAAAATTCTTCCTCCAGTACATGGATTTCATTCATGCTGCTTCCTGCTGCCATCTAGAGTTGGAAAGATTGATTCTGTTTCACTTCCAATTCCCATCCTTCTCACACCTTCAACTGGTCAAGCTCTGAATTATTCCCTTCCTTGGCTTCGCCATTCCTATTTCTGGGGACAGAATATCCATCAAAATCCACCAGAAAGCCACTGACATTCAGTTCCCTTGACAACACTTGCTCACACCCAGCTTCCTATAAGGAATGCATTCCATTTTCCCACTTTCTAAGTCTTGCATTTACGATGCTGTCATCCCCAGTGGGGGTGCCTCCGACTTGTCCTCTGTCCTCAACAGAGGATTGCCCCTGCCAACAGAGTCCTGAATCGTGTCTGACTCATCTGCTATGTAGGTACTCTCCTCCCTTCCTCCCTCCCAGAAAAATGATGGCCTTCCCCTTGTCTTCATTTTCCACTTCACCAGTCTCTGTATTCAAAGGATCATCCTCTGCCATTTGTCACCTCTTGAATACCACCAGCAAACACATTGTCCCCTCCCCTCGAATGTCAACATTCTGCTGGGGTTATATCCTCGATGCAACCCTGTTCCACTCTTCCATCACCCTTAAAATGTTGTCTTTTCCCACTTGACACCTTCCTATGCTATCACAATGTAGCTTTGCTCATTTACTTCCTCCCACCTCTGCTTAAGTTTCAAGCATGTCCAATGTTTAATTTGCATGACTTTGAATCTAGTTTACTGTATTTGCTGCTCCCAATGCTGCCGCGTTTACGTTGGCAAGTCCAGATGCAGACTAGGAGACCACTTTTGAGGGACACCTCGTTCTGTTCGTAGGAATGCCCCTGATCTTCCAGTTGCTTGCCGTTTCAATAAACCATCTTGCTCTCCTTTGTGCCCAGTGTCTGGACAGTGTTCCAATGAAGCTCACGCTCGCTGAAGAAATAGCAGTGCATTTTGTGCTTTGGCACTTTGTTGCCTCAAGAACACAAAGTCAGAAGTCACCCGATGAAGGAGCAGCGCTGTGAAAGCTAGTGGTTTCAAATAAACCTGTTGGACTATGCCCTAATGTCGGGTGACTTCTGACTTTGTCCACCCTAGTCCAACACTGTCACATTCACATCAAGGACATGGAGTTAAGAACTTAAGAGCTTGCTTGCGCTCTCACTCTTCTCTGTTTTTCTTGCAAACCCTTACCATCCCCCAGCTGTGACTTGTTGATTTTGCTGTCAGCCAAATGGATGTTTTCTTCTATTCGGAGATAGCAAGAACTGCAGATGCTGGAGTCTGAGACAACAGTGTGGAGCTGGAAGAGCACAGCAGGCCAGGCAGCAGAGGAGCAGCAAAGTTGACGTTTCGCGTTGGGGCCCCTTCTTCAGAAATGGGTTGGGGGAAGGGAGCTGGGAAACCAATAGAAAGTGGAGGGGGGTGGTTGGGATCGATAGGTGGGATATTGATAGGTGAGTGCAGGTAGGGAGTGGTGGGGATTTGTGCATTCCATGTTTATGCCATCGGGATGTAGGGTCCCAACTCAGAATGAGGTGCTGCTCCTCCAGATTGTGGGTGATGTCATTGTGACACTGCAGGTGGCCCAGAATGGACATGTCACCCAGGGAGTGGGAGGGGGAGTTAAAATGGTCGGTGACTGGAAGGTGTTGTTGATTATAGCGTGCAGATGCTCTACGAAATGGTCTCCAAGTCTATGTTTCGTCTAACCTATTGTAGAGGAGGCTGCATCGCAAGCAGCGGGTACAGTAGATGCGCAGGTGAACCCCTTGCCTGATACGAAAGATTTGTTTCGGATTGTAAGTGGCAGAGAATGATAAGCTGGATGCAAAAGTTGGGGTGATGTGAGGACAGGGGGATTCTGGCTTTATTTTGGTTGGGGAGGAGGGTGTGAGAGGGCAGGACTGCTCCCAAGGTGGGGCATAACATCTTCCCCACCCCCACCACCACTCCATGTCCATTCAAGGCCCAAAACAAACAATTCATATCAGAAAGGGGTTCAACAGCACATCTGTCAACTTGGTCTACTGTCTACTGTATCTACTCCCAGTGTGGCCTTCTGTACATCAGTGAGACCAAGTGTAGACTTGGAGACTGTTTTGTAGTGCATCAGCGCTGCTCTGCATGCAACAAACAACAACGCCAACCATTTTGACTCTTTCCCCTGACACTCCCTGGGTGACGTGTCCATCCTAGGCTGCCTTCAGTGTCACAATGATACCACCCGCAAACTGGAGGAACAGCACCTCATATTCCACCTTGGGAGCCTGTGGCCTAAGCATGGAATTCACCAGTTTTTAAAATTTCTCCACCCCACGGCATCATCCTATGTCCCAGCCTTCCCCCTCAACCCTGCCTCCTTGACCTGACACAACCTGTCCACCTTCTCTCCCACCTATCTGCCTCTTTTCGCCCCTCCCCACTCCCTACCTGCACTCACCTACCACCATCCCACCTACCTTTCCCAGCCCCAGCCCCACCCCCACCCCCTCTCTATTTATTTCCCAGCTCCTTTCCCCCCGCCCCATCTCTGAAGAAGGGTCCCAACCTGAAATGTCTACTTGCCTGCTCCTCTGCTGCTTGGCCTGCTATGTTCCTTCAGCTCCCCATTTTCTTCTATTCATCCATTTTACATCTCAATCCCTCCTTTGCCACCATTAGCACTCCCTTTTCTTTTTGCTCTGGCACCCTCACAAACTCTTGCTCTCTGTCAACAAAGTTCAAAAAACACTTTTCAAGCCCCTTTCAATCCTGAAGAAGTCATATTAAACCTGAAAAGTAAGCCCTGTTTTTTTTTCCTCCAGTGATGCTGCTAGACCTGCTGAATTTGTCCTGCTTTACTTGATCTTACTCTTTTTTTATGTTCAGTTCCTCTCTCATGAAGGTTGGAGTCCCATTTGCTGCTTTGGTTATATATTGTACATGCGTAATACTCTTTTGTGACTCATGAGTTGCATTTGTGTATTGGGGCATTCCTAAAGTTATCCAAGTAACTTTCTACTTTGTTACTATTATTGGTACGTAATGTTGCCTCAAGTAATGCCATCCCACTTTTTACTGAACTCTGGCTAAATAGCGATGCATACTTTGCATGAACAGCACTGACCGTCTTGCACCTGAGAACTAGTGTTTTCCCCTGTATAACTAGTCTCCCAGTCTAGACAGTGGCATGTTGTAACAAGTCATTTCATAAACTGTAATAGTTACATAGAATCTATTTGTACATTTTGTTAAAACCTGCCAGCTAACTGTCAACAGTCAAATCACTTTTATTTCAATTTGGTGTTTGCCACATGCAGAATGGTTTGTGGTACTGCATCTGAACAGATGGTTGCATATTTTAGTCAATTGTTTGGGTGTGAGATGTCGATCTCATGACAACAGCCTCCTGTACAAATCATTATGGTCCTCAGTATTTAATATGCCATAATGACCCATTATAATTACTTCAGGCCCTCCTTATGTTGTCTAGAAATGTTGAACTATTCCAAAACATTTTTTCACCTCCTGTTTTGCAACCCCAAGAGTCTATTATGCTGATGAAATACCTCATCCGAAACATGACCTTCATCTTTCTTTAGGGCTTTTTGTTATTCTGCCATCAGTGTTCTGATGGCGCTGTTGTCCCTGGTGGTGTATGTTTAAATGTCAGCTGACCTGTAGTTGTGTTTTACGTTCAACAGTTTGTATGGGAGAAGTGGAAGTTCTGAAGTCGTACTGAAATATTCAAGAACCGAGAATGCAATTGCTAAATCTGATGCTTAGACTAAACCATTTAGAGCCTGGGACATGTGCTCCTGGACATTATGGAATCATTTCAGATTTGTTCTTCATTGATCTCTGCAGTAGCGTAGACTAGATTGTCCAGGATGATTTGTGCATGCAGATAGTGTGGAAACATCCAAGGGAAGGTTAAATATTTGAAACATCTATTGAGATGGTTTGATTTTTAAAACTGAGCAAATAGATTTGAGTTTTGACTGTGTTCTTGTTTGGGGTAGAGACATGATTGTAGTTCCTAATATCTGATTTGGAGCGTTTACGGTTTTTAAAAACTTGTTTGCCTTGCATGGGATTTTGTTGGAAATAAAGATATTTGATGGCTTCCAAAAAGGATTTCCTTTCACTTATCACCAAATTAAGTTTGTACATTCCAAACTTGTAGCTGCAGAAGTCTGTAATTCTTAGCTCCCTACAGGGAAACTTATCTTTCTTGACGTACGATGCAATTCCTCATCAGAGATGCCTTTCTTTTGCCTCGATCCACTAAAATTATATTTAATTGAATAGATGTGAGAATGTCTTCTGTTTTCTATTTCAGTAAGCTAAATGTTTTTAGTTTTTGGGAAGCTGTGATGCAATCCGGAGACATCCGGTTTATGTGTCCTCAAAATGGTTTCTTTGGTGATATTGAAGATATTCGGGCTGTTTTTCTTTCTGTCCATGTGCATTATCACATTGAACCTAATGCAGTACCTCTGAAACATGCTGAGAAGTAGTCAGATTTGTTTTTGGCTTTATCATATCTCTGATGACATGGTAGACTGCTTGCTGCCTTCATTCAGAATGCAAACCCAAGTCCTTTCAAGCCTTGCGTAAGATCTGTGATCATGCTTGGATGTGAATTCGTGTCAAGAAGCAACATATTTAGAGGGGACTTGAATCCTCCTCTGTGGTCACTTGTTCCTGACAACTGCAGACAGGGTTGCTGAGGTGGTTGCTTCTGATTAAAGTCCCTCAGCCTGGCAATAAGAGAGCCTTAAGCTCGTAAACACTTGCTAATAAGTATGTCTAGTGTATTGATTTTGAATATATGAAATATCGAAGTAGCTGTCATTTACATGATATGGAAACATTTTTGAGTATTTGCTTGCTATTGAAGCATTTTTTTGGGAATTGCTTAGAGCTGCTTGTATCCAGGTTTGTGACATTACTGAGATTGTTCACTAACTCCTTCTGCAAGAATCATTTTTGACATCTACAGTGGCCTATATTAACAAACTGCAATAAACTTTCCTCTTTTGTGCAGGAGGCTGCAGCAAGTCAATAACCAGCTATGATGTTGTCCCCCATTCTATGAATAAAGTGCTTGCATTCCCAGCTGTGCTTGCTTTGTGGCTATATGATGCTGGTCTTGAGAAACAATGTTGATGACTAAGGCCAATTTAATAAATTCCACATGCACCAGCTTTATTTATCACTTCTATTTGCTTAAATGTACAATATAGAGATAATGACTATCTCAAACCAGTTGCAAAGAGGAAAGCAGCACCCAACTGCCAAGCCAAGTAACATACTACCAGAACTCATTGTCTGTCATTGTTTTCAAATTTTGTAAGAAGTTTAATACTTGAAAGGTTACTTCAAAAATTAGCTGTGTCATCCCTGTTTGGTTATGAGATTGCGTGGAGTTCAACAGGCCTATTTTTCAGGCTTTCACATCTGATCACTGCTGAGAAAACATTCTCTTTCAACTTGACACCCTACTTTATGCCCGTAGTAGTATCATTGAATGTCTTGGTTGCTTTTGAAGATAATAGTGCTCCTTAGAATATGCGTTTCCTGGCATCTTGATATCACTCAATGTGATTGTCATTTGGACGACTGTGGAAAAGTGAGGTTATGGACTTTGGTAGGAAGAATAGAGGCATAAGCTTTTTTCTAAATGGGGAAAGGCTTTGGAGATCTGAAGCATGAAGGGACTTAGGAATCCTAACTCAGGATTCTCTTAAGGTTAACATGTGGGTTTAGATAACCGTCAGCCAAATGCAATGTTACCATCATTTCAGGAGAATTAGAATACTAGAGCTGACATGTTTTGCTGGGTCTGGTAAGTGTGCAGCTGCGGTATTGTGAGCAGCTATGGGTCCTGTATTTAAGGAAAAGAGATGCTGGTGTTGGAGTGGGTCCAGAGGAGTTTTACAAGAATGATCCTGGGGATGAAGGGCTTGTCGTATGATCAGTAGTTGAGGACTCTAGGTCTGTACTTGGGGAGTTTAGAACGATGAGGCGGAATCTGATTTAACTTACAAAATACTGAGAGGTCTGAATAGAGTGGATATGGAGATATCTCCAATAGTAGAAGTGACTGGGATCCAAGGGCACAGCCTCCAAGTGAAGGGATGACACTTTAGAGCTGAGGTGCTGAATTTCTTCAGCCGGAGGACGGTGAACATGTGGAACTCGTTGCTATAGTAGGCTGTGGAGGCCAAGCCATTAAGTGTATTTAAGACTGAGGTCCTTGATTGGCAAGGGAATCGAGGATTATGGGGAGAAGGCAGGAGAATGGAGTTGAGAAATATATCAGCTATGATTGAATGGGGTTGTTTTCTTTCATTTAATTAAGAATGGACAGGTCCTTGTGGCTTTTGGTTGGTTGTTATCTCTATCATGAGAATTCTGTCAATAGAAATGTTAAATAAAGCTATTGCATGTGGAATTGAGTAAATTGGCCTTATTCATTAACACTTTTCGACCAAGACCAATTGTGCTTGTGTATTACGCAGCGCACGAGCACATCTGGAAATGAGTATTCAGTTTATCCAGAGAATGTGGGTGATATTGTGCTTGTTCTTGACCTTCTGCAATTGGGACAGTGGAGGTCCCACACAAATGAAGAGGAAAGATGAGACGCAGTTAGTTTAATATAGGCCACTTCAGATATCAAAAACAATTATTGCAATAGGAATTGGAGATTAAGCAAAAGATGCTTGTAGTCTAGGGATACAGTTGATGCAGCTGTATTGTTTGGGCCAAAACAGATGCTTGCCCTGAAAAGGGCTAGTCACAGTTGAAGTGGAGCCTTGAGATAGTTTGCTCATACTTTCTTAATCTGTCTCATCTAAGGGAGGAAACAACTTGGCAGATTAGGAATATCCTTGGGAAGTGGGAAGAGTGAGCCCTCTGTACTGTTTTATTTCCCCCCCCCTAGAGAATTTCGAAGCATGTGCATTAAAATGTGTTGATTAAGATGTGTTAATGGCTAAGTCATGTCAGCAATATAGGATGGGGTCCAATTGAGTAAGCTGTGAGTAATAGCAATAGTGAGAGTTAAAACTGAAGAAGAAAAATTCAGTTCCTGGCAGTGTTTCAATTGAGGCTGCTTCATTTGTCCTCTGTTAATTGTCTGTCTCTAGTAGGGTCTATATGATAAGCTGCATTCGTAAAGTATCATCCACTGTTCATTTACTCAAATATGAATACCTGGTTTAGTTCAGTTAAGACGTTTCACAGTGGGGCAGGAAGACTTGAGTACAAATATCATAGCAAGGCTAGAGCCTATTTATAGTCTAGTCTGATACTCCAGTATATTGCTGAGCAAGTGCATAATTTACAGAAGAGCAACGTTAGTGTGAAATGCTAGGTTGGGCTTCTTTACCCAATTCTTTTGCAGATGGTAAATATTCAAGGTTAACATTATTTAGGCCAATATCTCTGCCTCTATTACGACACCATAAAAACGGAAGCTAACTGATCTTGTCTCCTTTCTATTCTGAAGAATCAGTACTCGGTAATAAGTGCGTAGTTATTATTGCACTTCAATTTATTATCAAAGGTGCTATATAAATCACATGACTTTGTTTTCTTGAAATCTGTAATTTGTCTTTTAGCTTGATGACTGATCTTCTGATTTTACATATGGACCTATGATAGTTGCTTTTGGTCCATGCATCAGTATCCAAGAAATCCTTCATGTAACTATTAATCTTTGGTTGCACAAACTGAATTCTTTACTTGACCTGCTGTGTTCATCCAGCCCCATGCTTGTTATCTCGGATTCTCCAGCATCTGCAGTACCTATTATCTCTGAATTCTTTACCTGACTGGCACCAATAACGTGGGAATGGGTGACTGTGTGGTTTAATGGGAAGAATTTTGTTCTGTTAAATAACATGACAGCAATACCTATGGTAGTAATATGTTCAGATTTTGGTTTTACTCATTAAGTATGGATATGTACATTCTGCTGGTTAACCATTTTTGGGGCGGCTTGTAAGCAAACTATGTTCTGTTCCTGCTCGCTCATAATGGACTAGTACTTATTCACTTGCCAAACTCTCTGTAGCGTTGTATTAACAAATCTACACGCTTTTGGGAGGCTGTTTCTCAATGGCATTGCATTCCACTCAATAAGACTACCATGCACACCTTTTGAGATCGCCACATCATTGCTTTGAAGTAAGTGGAGGTTATTATGAGATCGTTGTGCTTTCTGTTCATTGTGTACTTGTTTTTATTTCAATTCTTCATCTGCATGATTTACTTTTGTTTTGGTCCAAGCATTATTGGGAGCAGGGTGACAGTGCAGTCCCCTTGTCTGTGTTGTAACAATGTTAGCTATGTGCCAAGCTTCATTGGCACGCTAATGCTATGCAAGGTTCAGTGGAAATTCAGGTTGGTCTTTCTGTTTCTACTGTCTTTCTTTTGATTCTCTCTCACTCCCTTCCTACTCCCACCCTACTTTTGCTGTCTTTTCGCTCCCACAGCTCCACGAACATCAAACATTTGTGGAGGGTCTGAAGATATTTATTGTCTATTGCCAGCAAAAAAAATCATAAATATGCCTGCACCACAGTTGCCTCCTTTTTATGTTGTCTAAATTCCTGCAGCTTTTGGAAAATTATAATTCATGTCAAAGAGCAGAATCCCTAAGGCAGCGTAAAACCTGCCAGAGTAA
This sequence comes from Ginglymostoma cirratum, assembly GCA_024137785.1. Lineage (NCBI taxonomy): Eukaryota > Metazoa > Chordata > Chondrichthyes > Orectolobiformes > Ginglymostomatidae > Ginglymostoma > Ginglymostoma cirratum. The sequence continues at coordinate 58,818,940 of JAHRHZ010000264.1, read as the reverse complement.
TATCTTTCAATTGAGGAAACAAGGTGCAAAGCCAAAACACTGTGCAGGATCACCAACGTTGTAAGCCAAAAAAATTTTAGTAGTAATTGGTGTCAGTCTTCAACTTTTTAAGGCTTGTAGATCACTGGAGGTGCAGAAAGGCAGCGGGATAATAAGCCCCGCAGAGTTACGCCAGAAATTTGGCTCCACGTTATTTGCGAGGTTGCTTCTGCTCAAATTCTTTGAAATGAGGAATTGATTTGAGCCGTTTGTTTCTGTTGATAGCCATCAAAATTCCATTGCCATCGAAATCACACGGCTGCATGTTATTAATCGAAATAGCTGCTGAGATATAATCTCTTTGTGATGACCGCTTTCCTAGTTGGAAGGTAGACATTTACCTTAACCCTATTTGCTCATCCTTAGTTTACTTCGTGTTGCTATTGTCCTTCTGTGACTGGTTATCCAGACCAATTTGGATGTCAGTGAAATTCACCAGTAATCTGACAATCTTGAGCCCGTTGAAGTTGCCCCTACAAACAGATTCCTGCATACCAAAAAAAGGAAACTGCATAAGAATGCTGCCAAAAGTCAATACTTGAACAGCCATTTCCTCTTGCCCTTGAGGTACAGATCATTGACGACACCTCCACAAATGGGTGTTAATGAGCAATCACTTTTTGCTGCTGCTAAACATTTTTTTTTCCTATGGTTCCCGTTATAACCAGAGTGCTCGTTGAGGGAAATATTTAGGAATATTAGGATCAAAATGAACAATTTTGATTCCAAGTCTACTCTTACTTAGGTTATGTTTTCTTTTCAGTGAAATTCATTAAAGTAGGTTAGGTTTTTTTGAGCAAAACGAGAGCCTCCCTTTGTTTCTTATTTGTCAAATCAAATTAATTCAATGATGAGATCAGTTTGAAAGTACTGGCCCAAGATTGGAAATTTAGTCTTTGTTTATTTTTGGCCAGAGAAGCTGCAAGCACATTGCCTGTATTTACGTAGAATTAAAAGTGCTCGAGCAGACCAAGTTGAAAGCTGTAAAAAATGCTCATTTGTAGCAACAGTAGTGGATCATTCAGTTCCTTGAATTTGATCATACCATTTGAGGTAAAACCTGGCTGATTTGTATCTTAACTCCTTTTTAACAGCTATTGACTATCTTCTGATGGTCGTCTCTAACAAATGAATCAATTCTAATCTTAAAATCTTTTAATTGGGCCTTTGTATCTATAGCCTTTTGGGGGATATCTGCAATCCTCTTATCTTTTTGTTCTGGATATCCCCATCAGGAGAATGTTTGTTTCTCTCTTTTTCCAGCAAATTGTTGTAAGATTTTAAATGTTTCAGTTACGTCGCCCTTCAACAGTCTGACCTCCAAAAGAATAGATCCCAATGTCATCCTGACTGTTAGCGCTATATCAGTTTTTGGTGAATTTGTGTTGCCTCCCACCCAAGATCACATCTTTCTTAATACTTGGTTTCCAAAACACACGGGCTTTAACTTTTTGTCTGTCCATGAACTTTTGACTTCTGTACATATACTTACAAATCTCTTCTCTTCTTCCCACCACAGCTTTGTAAGTGTTTTAATTTGTCTGAATCGCACTTTTGATATAAAGCTCCATATACCATGTTCTATTTAATCATTTATCTGCTAATACTGCAACCTCCCTGTCACGATCCTTGCAATTTACTGTGCCTTCTCGCTTAATGAATATACAAACGTAGCTCTGCTTCTACTATGATGTTATTGCGGTCAGATTGCAGACTGAAATCTGGCTTGAGAGATTATACTTGGTTTACTCTTTTATATATAGATGTGGTGTTTCACTGAAACACAAGCATGCGCTGCTACAGATCTGGATTTGACAATAAAACACAAGGTTTTTATGCAAAAGAAAATAATATAGTATAAACCAACCTATTCACATAATACAAAATTTGAAAGATTTTGAAACGCAAACAAACCCACCTATACCCAGCAGCCTTACCTTATTATACTCAAACCCTTCTTTATTCCATCTATAGGTTTGGCATAACTAAAGCTTTCAGTTCCCAGTCTTGAGCATTTTTTAGTCTTTTCCTCAAGTGTTTACACTACTGAGCTTGGTCATTTGAAGTGGAGAAATGCTCTTTCAGGGGCCTAATTAAACACTGCTGGTCTAGAACTTCCAAATTAAACTCCTTACTGAGGTAACCTATTTCCCAAGTTTTGAACTAATTTCTTTCTCTAGGGGAATCTGCTTCATACATCAAACTTCAACCAGACTTCTGTGAAGTGAGAAGAAAAGCTTTCCAAGCAATAAGTTCTTTGCCATAAGTGACAAGAATCAACTCCTGATCTTTGTAACTGCAAACGGGCTAGCACTCTTCAATAATTACTGTTTGCTCATAACCCGCCCCCAAGTACGAACAGAGATAACAAGATGTAGAGCTGGATGAACGCAGCAGGCCAGGCAGCTGGGAGCACCCAGCTCTACACCTTGTTATCTCAGATTCTCCAGCATCTGCAGTTCCTACTATCTCCCAAATACAAACACATTACCATTACCATTACCATCCCAGGCTGCCCGTCTCAAACCAATGGGAAAAGTTCATGGCACCAGCAGGCCCGACAAGTTGATGATTCAACTCCTTTCACACAGACAAAAACTCACATGCCGCTAGTTCAAAATCAAAACCCGTAATAAATGATATTAAACTTGTATAGAAATCTCGTACCTTACATTTCTCATTCCCCCACAAAGTTTTAAAAATTGTTTTTTGTTAGCTGTTAACAATTAGCTTAACACTGTTAACAGTTGTAACATAAAAAGCATGCAGTGAGTTACAGTGCAATTATATTTTGGAAAAGTACATGGGCACCACTATGTTCTAGCTTTCCTGTGCACTTTTGATAGTGTCCACCGCAACATTTTTGTTTTTCAGGCATGTGAATGGTTTTCAAATTAAATGGTGGGAGGAGTAAGCTCCACCTTTATCAATCATGTATTGTTTCAAAGTATTTTCAAGTAAGTCTGAGGATCATGGTCTGTATAAATAACTGGTGTATAATTCAAAATTATGTGGAGCCAAAACAAGGCTCTATCTCTTTGTTGGCTAGTGAATGGCTTGACCATGTCAGCAAAACCGATGAATTTCCAGCTCATGTTGCAGTAAAACAGCCCCAAAGCTGATGTCATTGACATGAACAGCAAGTTTGAATGGCTTCGTGACATGGCTCAGCTAAAACCAATGCAGTTGTTGGCACTAGTTTCAAGGATACTTTGACACTGTCATGTCCATTCAAGTTTCCTGTCTGTCTTTACCATATTTGTTGAAGGAGCAGTGACCAGTGAAGATCGGGACAAACTTCATAAAATACATCCACCGACACAATGCAGAATTTCTTTGTCCTTGCTGGGAGAAGATCCCTCACAGCCCTTTCATTTCTCAAGACCCTGCTTGTGTGGTTCAAATAAATCATTTTTGCTTTGATAAATGCGATCTCAGTCAGATTTACAATCCAACTGACCACCTGTAGCTGGTCAGGTAATTAAATGAAGTGGTGTAAAAGTTGTTTTGTGGGTTTGGTTAAAAAGAACCAAATTCTAAAGGTAAACAATACAAGTTACGTAGCTCCTGCGTGACTCCTTTGGTTAATCGTTACAACATTGCAAATGGCATAGCTTTGTACTGAAGTCCTCCTGGCATTACAAAAACTGACCATTTGTTCAGCTGCATCAGTCAACAGAACTTGCTAGTACCCTTGCAGCCAGTCAGGTTGTGACCAATCATGATGTCCAATTCATTCAGTGCAGTCCTACAATCTTGAAGTAAAATGCAAATCTGCTTTTGTTACCATGTTGACTTTGCTGTATTCAACACAATCCTTTGTGAAACACCTGGTCAGCAGCATAAGTGATCTCCAGCTACAGTGACGCTGTTCAATAATGTCACTGTCCGTCATGAACTTAATCTCATAGTTTACTTGAGTTAATCTCTCTGGATTGAGTGTGTAAGACCCCTGTTCGAGTTAATGCATCTCTCGCATTGATTGTGAACAGCAAGAAAAGTTTGTCTTGGCCTATTTTGGCAAACTAATTTGTTTCTTTTATAGCCTCCAAGTCATATTACTAGTTTGTTAGAAGATAAGACCTCTGTCTAACCTTTTAAGAATCTCTATTTCACTATTGTGCTGTCATCATATCTCTCCATGTTAGCATGACTGATTTGCTGATTTTCTTTCAATGTTTTATGAGCAAGTCTGTGAAATTGAAAGCATTTACTGGAAGTGTACTTTCTGGTTTATCAATTTTTCTTCAATTGATTTAAATAGTCCTTTCACATCAAGCCCATATTAGTTCAAAAACTGACGGACAAAATCCTGTTGACTCACCAGGAGCATCCGTAATGACAAATAATAATAAAGGAATTCCTTTATCCCAAAATGAGGACAGTCTTGAGAATAAGCTGTAATCAAGCTCTTCAAAATTTCATGCCATATTTCTAATGCTCCTTGTGATTTTAGTGATCAGAAGATGTAAATTGTTCCCAAACTGGTTAGCATTTATTGAATATTTGTGGCATGCAATCAGACTAATGTCCATATTTTATTTAATCCATGTTTTGTAAAGAAAAATTGAACTGACTTTACAACTATCATTTGGAAGTAACTTTCCCCCAAAGAGACAGCTTCAGGGGATCTATCCAAACATTTATTACAATTAAAACATACTGATTCTCATTCTTCATTTTAGTTTGAGATCTTGCACAATATATTGTGGTCCTGCTGAATGGTTCTTCAAAAGATGCTATCTGAATTCAAGGTATAAATTTAATTGGTTGGCTTTCTCCACTACCTGACATGTATGATGTGGCTGGCAAAATTTGACCAACACTGCTTAATATTTAAGCACAGGTTTCCTGATACCCAAGTGGTGTGCCATTGGAACTAAATGAACTAATAAAAATTACATCGTAATACTCAGAGGGGACTATCGCGTTCTCTTTACCTTCTTTGTTTTTCATGAAAATTTTTAAAGTTGTATTGCATAACTCAATTTCCAACTCATTATTGTGTTTCTTACACACCTTTTTTCTTCCTGTCTAATTCTGAGATCTAGCCACAACATAGTCAAAAACAATCCAGGCTGTTCTTATCTCAGTTTCTTCTACCTCCACTAATTTTTTTTTCCCCCCCACCATTGGTGAGGCCAATACTCTTGAACCTGCAAGGTCATTTCTCAAAATAAAGTTGATTGCTTCTATAGGAATTGGTTTCACGACTCCTAAGACTACAACACCATTTACCAAATCATTTTTAAATTCAAATCTGGAGAATGAGGCTGGTTTGTAAGCTCCGCAGAAATCTGAAATCAATGTTTCACCTTCATTAATCTCTGAAAGGCAAAGGGAATAATCGGCGTGCATCAGTGACTGCCTTAGTCCAGTTACATTCACTATCTCTGGTGTACTTCCTGTTATTCGGAGCCTTCTGTTTTGAGATGGAATATTCTATGCCTAGCAGTCTGATTTTTTTTTTTTTTTTTTTTTTTTTCCTTGTTAGTATTAGGAAAGAAAATTCCCTGACTGTCCCAAGTCGTCATTTGCATCTAAGTACATTCTATGGCAAAGGTCTGTCTGTAGTATTGTTAGTTTTAATGCCTATTTCCTTTCTGTTGGGCCCTTTGTGGGATTCCTCCAACTGCAGTTGGTCTTTTATTTTCCTTGCAGCAATTGACTTTAGTATGTCCTGTCTTATTACAATGGAAGCAGGTTGACTTTACACCAAGTTTTGATTCCAGCCTTTCTCCTCTCTTTGACCCTCTGCTATCTATGCTTTGAAACAAGTACCTTGCCAACCACTTTGACTCTCGACCGTTCCATTGTCAACTTTTGTTCTCTACGTTTCCTATTTCTTTGGAGTTCAAGTTTTTTTTAAAATTTCATCAACTTTTTCCAATCTCTTTTTGTATCTTTTACCTCAATTCTCATTATCCTGTTTTCCTCCCTTTCCTCACTTTCTATCTGTCTGTTTTTCGTTTTCCTTCTTTCTATTTCAGGTTTTCTTGATTCGTTGCCTGTTTTTCCGTCTTCTCTAATTGAAGTGTTTTCTTTTCTTTATCTAAGTCCAGCCTTTTCATTTCTAATTATATCATGGCTAATTTCAGTCATAAAGTTCCAATTTCTGGTTTCCTTTTGTCCATTTGTACATGTTGGATGATCACTTGAAGCATCTCACCTTTAGGAGATCCAGCTTTTGCTTCTACGTCAATAGAGTCCTAGAGATCTACAGCACAGAAAAAGACCCTTCAGCTCCTTGAGTCTGTTTAAAAACAACCACCTAACTATCCTAATCCTTTTTTCCAGTAGCCTTGTATGCATTAGCATCGTAAATATTTTGAGGGCTCCTGCATCTATCACTCCTGCAGGCACTGAGTTCCTCATTCCTACCATCCCTTTTTTAAAAAAAGAAAATTTCATCACATCCCATCCAAATGTCCTGACCCTTAGCTTAAATCTGTGTTCCCTGCTCATTGATTCCTCCACCAAGGACAAACATTCCTTCCTTTTATGTTTTTCCCCCTCTTATAATCTTGTGCATCCCAGTCATATCTCCTCTGAGTCTCCGTCTGCTCCAAGGGTCTCCCTCGTCGATCTGTCTTCATAACTAAAACTCTCCATACCAGGCAGCATCCAGATAAACCACCTCTGCACCATTTCCAGTGCAGTCACATTCCTTCTGTAATGTGCATTCCAGAACTACACACAATACTTCCTTCTAGACATGCCCTAACCAATTATTTAAATATATCCAACATAACCTTTGTTCTTCAACTCTGCAGTGGCTCATCAAACTGAGTATCCCAAATGTCTTGCTAACTGCTTCATCTACTTGTCTCCCTACCTTAAGGGACTGGCGGATGTGCACAGCAAAGTTCCTCTGATCATTGGTGCTTTCTAGAGGCATATCATTCATCATGTATTCCCTTGCCTTGCTTGTCCTGCCCAAGTGCCTCACGTCAGTTGTCAAGATTGAATTCCATTTGCCACTGATGAGCCCATCAATGTCCTTTTGTAAACCTAAAGCTATCCTCTCAATATTATCACACCATCAACTTGAATATCACTTGTGAATTTATGGATCAACCCTGCTATGTTCTACTCTAAATCATTATATATAAACTACAAACAGCAAGAGCTCCAACAGTGATCACTGGAACCCCACAGGAGACAGGCTTCTAGTCAAGAAAAAAACATCTGGATTGTCACCTCAGTCATCGAGGTGTACAGCATGGAACTGCTCCTTCGGTCCTACTCATCCATGCTGACCAGATGTCCTACATTAATCTAGTTCAGTTTAACTGCATTTGGTCCATTTCCATCTAAGGGCTTCCTACTCATATACCCATTCAGATGTCTTTTAAATGTTGTAATTGTACCTGCCTCCACCACTACTTCTGGCAGCTCATTCCATACACTGACCCCCCTCTGCATGGCAAAGTTTTCTCTTAGTTCCCTTTTAAATCATTCCCCTTTCTCCTTAAACATATGCCCTCTAGTTTTGGACTCTCCCAACCCCCAGGAAAAGACCTTGGCTATTCACCCTGTCTATGCCCCTTATGATTTTATAAACTTCTGTAAGGTCACCCCTCCGCTGCCTCCGCCACTCGGCCATTTCTTAGAGTATTAGTCAAATTTTCTTGGATTCCACTGATTCTTAACGTGGCTATCAGTCTCACGTGGGGGACCTTTATGAAAAGCTTTACTGAAGTTTAAGTAGACAACGCTGATGGCGTTGGTCTCATCTAAATGTTTTCTGTTAACTCAGTTCATATTTTCTCAAAGATTTCTAATTATACACTGTTACACCTTTCACTTCCAGAAACTCTTAGCAGTGTTCAAAGACCTTCAAATTATCATGTAATCACTTTCACCACAGTGCAGCTGCTTTATATCCTCTGCCTTCTCTTTAAGGAGAACAGTCACAATTTCAGTCTATCCTCATCACTAGTATCTCATTCCTGGAACCGTTCTTGTAAATTGTTTCTGCAGTCTTTGAATGCATTCACATCTCTTACAATGTGGCACCCGTAACTGCACCTAGTATTCCATCTGAGGTCTAACGAACATGTTATAAAAGTTCTTTTTCATCCCCATGCTCTTGTACTGTATGCCCCTGTTCGTAAATGGGAAAACAGTGTATGCTTTATCAGTTCTCTCCACTTGTCCTGCCGCCTTTAATGATCTATGTGCACGTACCCCCAGGTCTCTCTGCTCCAGTACCCCCTTTGGAATTGTACTGTTATTTTATCTTGTCTTTCAATGTTCTTCTGAAGGGCATCACTCCATGTCTCTGCATTGTTGTCTATTGGCCCACTCTTCCAGCTTGTTGCTGTTCTCCTGTCCTCCTCGGATCGCAATTCTTCCAAGTTTTGTGTTAGCTGCAGACTTTGAAATTGTCCCCTGCGCACCAAGATCCAGATCATTAATACATACAAGGAAAAGCAAGGGTCCCAATACTGACCCTGGAAACTCCAAGAATGAGCTTTTAAAAAAACACCAAAGAACTGTGGATGCTAGAAATCGGAAATTGCTGGAAAAACTCAGCACGTCTGGCAACATCTGTGGAGACAAAGCAGAGTTAATGTTCCTGGTCCAGTGACCCTTTTTCAGAACTGGACCTGAAATATTAAGTTAGCTTCGTAACAACAGTCGCTGCCGGACCAGAGTCTTTTCCAGTAATTTCTTTGTCTCCAAGAATAAGTGTTGGGAACCTGTTTTTGAAAAGTACAGTAATCCTTTCCACGATTCTTGGTTATTAAGACAGTCCTTTTCCCATTCCAGTCCACAATTGAAAATTCAGAAAATAAAAGGATACCTGGTCATTACAGTTTAATGTATGAAAGTGTGAGGTCATGCAGCCTGGAGGGAAGAATAAAAAGACATTATTATTTCAGTGGAGACTTATGCCAAAAAGGTGCAGAATACAGGGATCTGGATGTTCTTGTGAATTCAGAATGCTGCCTGGTACAGAGTTTGTTATGAAGGGAGATTTGAACGGAGTAGGGCTGTTTTCCTTGGAGCAGACGATACTTGGGAGATATAATCGAGACATAGAAGATTATGGTGGGGGGGACATATGCAGGAAGGAAAATTTTTCGAGATAACAATTTTCCCCTTGGTGGAGGGTAACATGCAGGAACAGCAAGTGAATAAAGTGGTTAATGGTATTGCAGACTTTGTTGCCAGGGTGTTGGGGTTTAAAAATGGGGAAGTTTTGTTGCAATTGTACGCAGTGTTGGTGAGGCTATACCTGGAGTGCTATATATGATTTTAGTCCCTGTATTTGAGACAACACGTTAGCAATGGAGGTAGTTCAGGGGTTGCATGACAGATTCCTGCTCTAATTTCCTATGTTCGTCTCTTACTTTTTACAAAGAAAGAGACCAGTCCCTCAAATCTGTTGAATTTAAATCTGGTAGAGCCTCCAACTGTTTGGATTCAAACTACTGTTATGGCCGAACGTGTCTGATCCCAGACTGAAATCTTTCTTGATGGAACATAGTTTTTGTTGGTTTAACGAGGTGGACTTTCACTGAAACAAGCGTGCAATGCTGTTGATCTGATTTTAACAAGAAATCAGAAATTTATTATACAAACGAAAACACAGTAGAATAACGGTAGGAACTGCAGATGCAGGAGAATCCGAGATAACAAGGTGTAGAGCTGGATGAACACAGCAGGCCAAGCAGCATCAGAGGAGCAGGAAAGCTTGACGTTTCGGGCCTAGACCCTTCTTCAGAAATGGGGGAGGGGAAGGGGGGGTTCTGAAATAAATAGGGAGAGAGGGGGAGGCGGATAGAAGATGGATAGAGGAGAAGATAGGTGGAGAGGAGACGGGCAGGTCAAAGAGGTGGTGGGGGGGGAGCCAGTGAAGGTGAGTGCAGGTGGGGAGGTAGGTCAGTCCAGGGAGGACGGACAGGTCAAGGGGGCAGGATGAGGTTAGTCGATAGGAGATGGGGGTGGGAGGAGTGGATAGGTGGGAGGAAGAACAGGTTAGGGAGGTGGGGATGAGCTGGGCTGGTTTTGGGATGTGGTGGGGGGAGGGGAGATTTTGAAGCTTGTGAAATCCACATTGATACCATTGGGCTGCAGGGTTCCCAAGTGAAAAGCAAGGTGCTGCTCCTGCAGCCTTCGGGTGGCATCGTTGTGGCACCGCAGGAGGCCCAGGATGGACGTGTCGTCTGAGGAATGGGAGGGGGAGTTGAAATGGTTCGCGACTGGGATGTGTAGTAGTTTGTTGCGAACCGTGTGTAGGTGTTTCACAAAGCGGCCCCCAAGCCTCCGCTTGGTTTCCCTGATGTAGAGGAGGCCAGCAGATGCAGTATACCACATTAGCAGATGTGCAGGTGAACATCTGCTTGCTGTGGAAGGTCGTCTTGGGCCTGGGATGGGGGTGAGGGGCGAGATGTCGGGGCAGGCGTCGCACTTCCTGCGGTTGCAGGGAAAAGTGCTGGGGGTGGTGGGGAGTGTGGAGTGGACGAGGGAGTCACAGAGAGTGGTCCTTCGGGAAAGCAGATAAGGGTGGGGAGGGAAAAATGTCTTTGGTGGTTGGGTCAGATTGTAGACGGCAGAAGTGCCGGAGGATGATGCGTTGGATTCGGAGGTTGGCGGGGTGGTATGTGAGGACAAGGGGGATCCTGTTTTGGTTGTTGCAGGGAGGGGGTGTGAGGATGAGTTGCGGGAGACACGGTCAAAGGCGTTTTTGACCACCAGGGTGGGGGGAGCAGTGGTTGTGTGGATGTTACAGTCCTTGAAAAACGAAGACAACTGGGATGGCCGGGAGTAGAATGCCTCATCCCGGGAGTAGTAGTTGCAGCGGAGGCGAAGGAATTGGGAATAGGGGATGGCATTTTTTCAGGAAGGTGGGTGGGAGGAGGTGTATTCTAGGTTGCTGTGGGAGTTGGTAGGCTTGAAATGGATAATGGTTTTCAAGTGGTTGGCAGAGATGGAAACAGAGAGGTCCAGGAAGGAGAGAGAGAGGTATCAGAGATGGTCCAGGTGAACTTCAGGTTGGGGTGGAAGATGTTGGTGAAGTGGATGAATTGTTCGAGCTCCTCGTGGGAGCACGAGGTGGCGCTGATACAGTCATGGATGTAACAGAGGAAGAGGTGGGGAATAGGGCCAGTGTAGTTTCGGAAGAGGGATTGTTCCACGTATCCTACAAAGAGGCAGGCATCTGCAATCTGACCCCACCACCAAAGACGTTTTCCTCTCCCCACCTTTATCTGCTTTCCGGAGGGACCACACTCTGTGACTGTCTTTGTCCGCTCCACACTCGCCACCAGCCCCACCACCCCTAGCACTTTTCCCTGCAACCGCAGGAAGTGCTACACCTGCCCCCATCCCAGGTCCCTAGAAGACCTTCCACATCAAACAGCTGTTCACCAGCACATCTGCCAATGTGGTATACTGTATCCACTGTTCCCGTTGTGGCCTCCTCTACATCAGGGAAACCAAGCGGAGGCTTGGGGACCGCTTTGTGGAACACCTACACTCGGTTCGCAACAAACGACTGCACCTCCCAGTTGCGAACCATTTCAACTCCCCTTCCCACCCCTCAGACGACATGTCCGTCCTGGGCCTCCTGCAGTGCCACAACGATGCCACCCGAAGGTTGCAGGAATAGCACTTTGCTTTTCGCTTGGGAGCCCTGCAGCCCAATGGTATCAATGTGGACTTCAAAATCTCCCCTCCCCCCACACCGCATCCCAAAACCAGCCCAGCTTGTCCCTGCCTCCCTGACCTGTCCTTCCTTCCCACCTATCCGCTCCTCCTCCTTCAAGCCCCACCCCCATTTCCTGCCCCCCCAGCCTCATCCCGCCCCCTTGACCTGTCCGTCCTCCCTACATTGGCCTATCCCTTCCCTAACTCCCCACCTACATGCACCCTTACTGGCTCCACCCCCGCTTCTTTGACCTGTCTGTCTCTTCTCCACCTATTTTCTCCTTTATCCATCTTCTATCCGCCTGCCCCCATCTCCCTAATTATTTCAGAATCCCCTTGCCCTCCCCCCTTTCTGAAGAAGGGTTTAGACCCGAAACGTCGGCCTGCTGTGTTCATCCAGCTCCCACACCTTGTTATCTCACATAGTAGAATAAGGTGTGTTAATTACATCACACTTTGAAAAACAATAAAAATACAATCTTATCTATCGCAACACTATCCCTTGATAGTATTCAAACACTAGAAATAATTCCCGTCTCTCAGACATTTAGTAGAATTTGACTCTACTATTTTTTTTTCAATTCCTTCAGTATTCACGCATCTAAGCTTTGACTTTCTCACCTTCAAATAACTTTTAGTCTTCTAACCAAACATTTCTGGCCTGGAGCTTTTGAAATAAAACCTTTGCACTGAGGTAACTAATTTCCTAACATGCCTGAACTGGCTTCTCTCGTACATCCAGCTTCAACTGGCTCTTGTGTAAATTGAAAACAGAAACTTTCCAAGCTATGATATTTTTTTTTTGCCAAGACAAAAGAAACCTTAATCTTACCCCATATAACTGAAATAAAACTAGTGCACTTCAATGTCTGAGATAACAAGGTGTGGAGCTGGATGAACACAGCAGGCCAATCTCACACCTCAATGTCTACTTGGTCTGTTTGTCAAGCTCGCTGAATGCAAACAAATTTTCATTACTGCTTCTGGAAGTGTCTTTCTCGTATTGGTTTTTTAAAAAGAAAATCGTTGGTCCAGAAAGCCTAATGAGGTAATCCAGCTCCGCTCCATACACAAACCAAAATGCTTGTGCCAGTCGTTCAAAATTCAGATTTTAAAATAAATGATTCTGAAATATATATTAAAGAATTCATATGTGAAAATACAATATGAATAGGGCAAGTGATGGCCTAGTGGAATTATTGTTAACCTATTAATCCAGAGACCTAGGTAATGTTCTGGGGGCCTGAATTTGACTCCTGTCATGGGAGATCGTGGAATTTGAGTTCAATTTTAAAAAGACTGGAGTTTAAAAACAAAATTTGTGGAATCTGTGTGTTGCTGGCTGGCCGGCGTTTATTGTCTGCCCCGAGTTGCCCTTGAGGGTGGTATTGAGCTGCTTTCTCAAATCACTGCAGTCCACCTGCTGTGGGTTGACTCTCAAAGCCCTCCGAGGGAATTCCAGGATATTAACCTAGTGACAGTGAAGAAACAGAGATACATTTGCAGGTCAGGATGGCAAGTGGCTTGGAGGGGAACTGGAAGGTAGGTGGTGTTCCCATATACCTGTTGCCCTTTGTCCTTCTAGATGAAAGTGGTTGGGGGTTTGGAAGGTGCTGCTTAAGAACTTTGAATTCCTGCAGCGCATCTTGTAGATAAGAGCTGAGATTCTAATGATGACTATGCTGATGCTTGAAAAGACTCCTCTGGTTCAGTAATGTCTTCAGGGAAGCTAACTGCTGTACATACTTGGTATGGCCTACGTATGACTCCAGAGCCACAGTTATGTGGTTGACTCTGTGTAATTTCCAAGAGAATAATTTAAAAATCAACTACATGACCACCCTCAAGGGCAACTCAGGACAAGCAATAGAAGCTGGCTAGCCAGCAATGTCCAGATCTGAGTGAATTTTAAAAAAAAAAAAATTGCAGCTTGCAAATCACTTCTGACAAGTCATTGATACCTGTTGACAAACTGAGGCTGTAGTACAGGTTCCAAGGAACACTTTATCAGATCCTGCCACTTAGATCACTCCTTTTATGCCTACACAGGCTGCTACCTCTCAACAAATTCTAGCCCATTTGATTTTTGACTGCAGTTCCTGGGAACACATGGCCTACGTTGCCATGTTGTGAAAGAGAAGTCCTTGCTTTTTCAAGCATAATATGCAACGTGCTTGATGATCTTGGCCTGCAGGAGCGTGACAAAGAGAAGTTAAGTGCAAAAATGAGCGTGCAAGTACTTTCTCGTGGATTCCACCGCATTGTAAAATACATGGTCATTAAATCAGAAGTCTATTCCCAGACACAAACTTCTTGATGTTATTTAATTCAGCTTTTAATTGATGTTATTATAATACTACCTAGTTTGATGCCTCGTCTGTACAGAATTCGCTTCCTTCAGTTAGGCAGCAGCGTTGTGTCAGGGATTGTGGTGGTGTGGGTGGATGGATAGTGAAGGGGGTCATTAATGACTCAATACCTACCTGGTTCTGTTCCTGATTCAGTGCGTGTCTGTGTGGGAAGTGTATTGCTGATCTTTCAGGACTTGGTTTATGTTGAGACCAGCTGATGAGTTGGAAATGGAGGATTTGGATTCAGTATAATGGTATCCCTTAATAGTATTGATATAAAGTTGTCTTCCCTTAGCGTTGATATATTCCAGTAGCACAAAAGAACAGTTGAGCCTAGGACAGATCAGCCACGATCTTAGTGAATAGTGGAGCAGACTCGGGCAAAATGGCTTAATCCTGCTCCTGTTTCTTATGGTCTTGAGTTACTTCTTTCAACCTGTGTGCTTTAAGATTGTAACTGATCTTGCACATGAAATTCTAACTGTTCTTTAAAATTATCACTTCAGCTTAAATAGCATTCTGCTGATGCAATAGACATTGTGATTTTCTTGTGTGCTGTTTCAGAATCTAGTCTACATGCCAGACAGTGAATTGTATGACACAATACAAACACGTTTGGATGCTTGCACCACCTGAAGGAAATGCATGACCTTCAGTTTTAGAGTGAAATTCTCCTCTCTTCCATCCCAAAACAAACATTACCAGCAAATTAGCCTTTGATCAATTTGTTTTCACTAGGCCACTGTTGGCAGTTGTAAAAACTTTCCTTCAGCCCTGACTGAGGTTCAATTAATTTGGCGCAGGTCTGAGACTTTTAAACAGTGTTGCTGAAGACCATGAACCTGGTTGATTAACCAATGTTGTGTATCTGTACTGGACTCCAGAACAATTAAAATGTAGCTTGGGTGGATGTCGCCCTCTTGACAGGATTGCACTAAACAAATAGAAGCAAGTCATAAATTGCTCTTGCTTTAATGGAGCTCTGAAAGATTAATCTGTGGGGGGCTGGAATAGTTGTTCTGAACCAAAAATAATACTCAGATTTTCGCTTCAATGTGTCCAAAGAGTACTGCAAGTTAAAATGTGCTATACGCTTACTGTGGTTTGGGTGTTGTTTTTCTTCTGAATTCTTCCTCAGAATTGCCACTTAGTCTTTCGAGTGAGTAGTACTTTTTGTGGCACTGTTTGAAAATGTTCCCCTCATTTTGGACTTGTTGGAAGTTTTCTTCTCCATTTCTGTTTTTCTGTGACATGTTGTATTCACTGGTCTCAACGTGGTGGGCTGCTACACTATGGATTGAGGTTGGGAGCACATGTCACAACCAAGGCTAATTCAATGTTACTTGGCTTAGGGACTTGGTATAATTACAAGCCAAATGACCCCTTGTGCTGTATCGTCCTTTTGATACTATAATCATTCTTGTCTTTTCAGTATTGTCAATTGGAGCGTGGCAATCATGCACATTCAAATTAGGAGCAGGCATGGGCCATGTGGTCCCTTAGGTCTCCTCTGCATACAGTGAGGTCATGGCCGATCTGATTGTGTGGCCTCAACTTTCCTGCTTGCCCTGTATTCTTAGATTTTTCATTGGCAAATGCATCAATCTGGCTCCACCATAACAAGTTGCAAAGACTGTCTTCCTCAGCTTGCTGCCACAGTCTCTCTATTCCTGCAACACCCCTCGGAAACAAATGTCCCTATCATTCCAAATAAATATATCAGCTTCATGTAGACAGATTTGACTATCATTCAGAGATTTCAATTTTCGCATGATTTGAAACCGAATCTATTTTGGTTTAATATACTGTTAATAATGCAGTTGAAATAACTTTGAAATGGAATGGAGTGTGGTATTGGGGCAGTTCGTGTGGATTAATTGGTAATGATGGCAACTGTGATATTTTCAAAATGATCTTTGTAAGAATTGTAGATGCTATGAAATTTGAGCCCTAGTTTTTTTAATACTCAATCGAATGTAAGAAAGCAACTTGTGCCCCAGTGCAACAGAATTGGTGTATTCCAAACTGAAAAAATCCTCATATCTAATTTTTAAAGTGAATCTTGGCACATAGATGTATCAAGATGTGAGAGCCATATAATATAACTCATGGCGATGGAGCTACCCAAAGTCCTGTTTCAATGGTGCTGATAAAATTTTACCCAGTAAACTGCGTGGGATAGGTTTTCGGTCAAATGGCGTTGTCCTAGAACAATGTTTTGATAGCATTCATAATTGCCTAGGTTTTCTCGAAATGGATGCTAATTGTGATTGTCCATTTGTTCCTTCCTCCCTTTCCTCCTTTTTGTTCTCAAAATAGTTCGATCTTTGGAATTATTGTGACAGGAGGATGATTTGTGGTGTTCCCATTTTTCAGTTCTGTTGTGAATTAATTGCATTATCTGCATACTAACATGAAAATAGCTGCAGGGCTCACTAGTACAAGTGAATCTATACTGCCATTGTTTTGAACTATTATTGAAAGGGATGGATGCCCAAAGGGGAGGATTTTTCCATTATTGTGATAAATGTATGTTGTAAATGGATAAATTGAATTTTGTTCTTTTTGTGCTGTAGGCTTCATACCGCTCAACGCGTAATAAAACAGACTCAGGTAACCGTTCAGAAAGTAGGCAAGGAGATCGAGGAGAAATTGAGACTAACTGCATCAACAGCAAAGTTGGTAAGACCAGTATTGTGTGCATCTTAAATATCTATTTTTGAACTAGTAGAGATGTGAGCACTTTCGATAGCGTTAATTGAGCCAAACAGCAGGAGATATAATATCCTCTCCTGATGGCTTTGAGGGCACAACATGTGCAATGTTGAGATATGTCAGCCACAAAAATTCCAAAGTCCATTTGTCAGTGCTTAATTGGTTACTAATATGGAAGGATATGGGCGAAGGGTGCACAGGGTTTGGTTTCGTTTGGTGTCATGTTTGGCACAATGTTGTGGGCTGAAGAGTCCATTCCTGGGCTGTTGTTCTATGTCCTAATATTGTTTCCTGTCACCCTCTGCTTTGAAGAGGCCAAACTTGACTGGGTAGTATCATATGGAGATCAGATCCTATTGTTAAAGAGGAAAAGTATATATGTTTTTCTGAGAAGACAAAGATCTTGTGGCATTGTTGAAAGTTAGTGCATGGTTTGTGGCATTTATGGAGATAAATGAAGCTATCCAGAGATCCTTGAGTATGTTCACTGGCTGCTTTGTCTTTAGGTCAAGTATATCTGAATACTGATACCATGTAATCCCAGAAATATCTCTTAGGGACTGTCATGTACTTGCAGGACTGGGTTTTGCCTTGCAGGTGGATTACGTTTCGAGTTAGTCCAGCAGTTAGAGAGAGGGGAAGAATAATTACGACTTATTAAATGGAAAGAGCGCAGCAGTGAGGAAAGGCAGCATGATTAGCTTTTGAGTGTAGACTTAGCAACTTAACTGAAACTGAGAAGGGCAGCTGTCCTGGTTCAAAGGACAAATGGATTGTATCCTTTGCCAGAATTAATAGGCTACCAAGCACAGTGTCTGGACAAAGGACAATATATGTGGACAACGCAAAATACATTACATTGTACCACCACAGATGCTTGGTAGCGGTAAGCAGTGTTATATGTGTTCCTTGGACTGGGACAACAGTTATCATTTGATGTTGAGGTTGTTGATCTATTCCTCAGCTTCAGCTGACACAGATTGAGAGGTTTCCAGGGGATGGATCTTTGAGATCAGGAGTTAAGTGTTTGGGTCATGGTCTGACCTTGATGGCCACAGTTGCAGTCTGAGCTTTCCCCACGGTGCATTTTTGGACCAAAGGCCTAATGTTCACTGTTCAATCCTTGAGTCATTGAGCATTGTACAGATTTTTCAGTGGAAGGTCGAAACTTGAGGCTACACTGCTCTAGTCATCTGACAGGTTGGAGTTGATCAGGAGGTGCACCGTTGAGATGTGAAGCTTTCATCAATTTGTAGAGTGTCCTATGTGTTTTGGCAAAAACTACCTGATCTGAGATGGTTGTGTACACTACTTGAGATATTGTCAGTGGAACTGCTTCATTAACTATCATTGGTGAAACAGCTGAAGTTGGGCTATTACACTGAACCCTGCCCAAAAGCAGAAAAACATTGTGCGTAACCTCCCTTGAACTGAACAACCAAGTAATGGCTTCAAAACCATCATTGCCTTAACAAAAGGTAATCATTTTGTATTAGAAAATCAAAAAATAGAGATGACTCTCTCTGACATGTTCAGAGGATAGGCCAGGATTCCCATCAAGGCAGCTTGAGGACTTGGCAGAGGTTTAGATTAGGAGGTCCACACACTTCTTACTTGCTTTGTTCCCAAGGCATAAAAGAGGTAGTAAGTTCCAATAGTAGTTTGTGAAATACTGCTAAGGTTTTGCTTGAGCTATAATCGAGTTTACTGACTATAATCAACGTAAGTTAACTTTGAATAATTGATTAAGGGTTTTGATAAATCTGATATAGATGATCTTAAAGCATAGCCCACTGGCATGGGTGGTTAAAGAGTATTGTGTTTTCTTATGACAGCTGTTACCCTATATTGGCTTAAATCTTAGGAAGCAAATTATTATATCTGCAGGAAACCAGTGTTTCATCTCTTGATTAAATTCAAAATTCAGACACTTTTGGTGTTTTTCATGGTATGGTAATGAATAGGATCCTTCCTTTTAATGGCTGTCTTTTTGTGAGTTGAGCTCAGGGCCTATGCTATGCCGCGTAGTGACTGCACATCAGAGTCGGGACAATGGATTTCTCAGGAGATATTCTCAAGAGATTGTGCCAGTTTTTCTGAGACTGGAGTTAAACCAGGAGAAATTAAGCATTTTGGTCCGCCTTCAATCACTATAACTTAGGATAAGGCGAAATACCCAGACCACACGGATGATAATGTGCTCACCGTCATTCTCAAAGGCATTTAGAGGTAGGCAACCGAGGCTGGCCTTTATCAATGGGCTTACATCTCTTAAAGGAATAAAAACGTCTTAATTTAAACTCGAGGCACACTCTAGATGTAATATTTTATTAATAAACCTTATGCTTTCTTTCAAGGAAAAATGATGCTATTGTGGCAAATCATAATTTGACCCTAAGACACGAGTATAATGAGCCATTCGGCCCATCATGTTTGCTCCACCATTCAATCGTGGATGTTGTTTCAATCCATTCTCCTCTCTGTAACCCTTGATCCCCTTACTAATTGAGAACCTATCTGTCTCTGTCTTAAATGCACTTAATGACTTGGCTTCCACAATCTTCTGCAGTAATGCATTCTACAAAATCATTCCCCTCTGCATGAAGCAATTTCCCCCTTATTTCAGTTCTAAAGGGTCATCTGTTTACTCTGAGGCTGTGCGCTCAGATCATAGTCTCCGCTACCAGTGGAAACATCATCTCTACGTCCACTGTATCCAGGCATCTCAGCTTCCTGTAAGTTTTTCAATGCATCTCCCTCTCCACTGAACATTTTACTTCACCGAGTACAGATGCAGAGCCCTCAACTGCTGCACAAATGACAAGCCCTTCAACCCAAGGATCATTCTTGTAAGCCGCCTCTGGATCCCCTCCAATGCCAGCACATTCTTGCTTAGATATCAGCCCAAAACTGCTCACTGTATTCCAAATGCGGTCTGACCAGAGCCTTGTGCAGCCCGAACAATGCATCTCTTCATTTGTATCCTAGCCTTCCTGAAATGAATGCTCACGTTGCATTTGCATTCCTTAACACCAACTGAATCTGCATCTTAACATTGAGAATCCTGAACTAGGACACCCAAGTCCCTTTCCCCGCCAGATTTCCAAAATTTTTCTCCCTTTAGAAAATAGTCTGTCTCTCTTATTCCCACCAAAATGCATAACCTCCCACCTTGCCACATCGTTTTCCATCTGCCACTTTTTTGTCCACTCTTTAAGTCTTTCCAAATCCTCCTTCCGCTTCCCTGCTTCCTCAACACTACCTGTCCCCCCACCTATCTTTGTGTCATCTGCAACAGAGCCCTCAGTTCCTTCATCCAGATTGTTGGGACCACAACTAGTCATGTTATACGTTGACACCGATCCCTGTGCATCTCCACTAGTTACCAGCTGCCATCCTGAAAAAGGCCCCCTTTATCCCTACTGTCTGCCTTCTGCCAGTTAGCCAATCCTGTATCCATGCCGTATCTTAGCTCTTGGCTTATTTAGCAGCCTCCTGTGCAGCACTTTGCAAACGCCTTCTGGAAATCCAAATCGGTCATGCCCGTTTGGCTCTCATTTGTCTATCTTGCTGATTATCACCTCCAAAGAATTCTAATAGATTTGTCAGACATGACCTTTCCTTGACAAACTTGTGCTGTCTCAACCGTATTTTACCACGCACGTGCAAGTACTCTGCAATCTCATACTTAAATATGGACTCTCAAATTTTGCCAGTAACCAAGGTCACGCCAACCGGTCCATAGTTTCCTGTTTTCTCCTTCCCTCCCTTCTTAAACAGGGGTGTTACCATAGCCCTTTTCCAGTCCTCCTGGGACCCTGCCTGAATCAAGTGATTCCTGAAAGATCATGTGAATGCCTCCACAATCTCCTTGTCTTTCTCCGTCAGAGCAGTGGGGTGTAGTCCATTCATTCAGATGGTTATGCCACCTTTCCACTTCTCTTTAGCAATGGCCACTACACACCTCTGCCTCCTGACTCTTCCTTGAAGTTCTGGTGTACTAGGCATCTTTTATTACAACTGACGCAAAGCACCTATTCGTTTCTCCGCCATTTGTTTCCTCCTACTACTACTCCAGCCTCATTGTCCCGTGGTTCACTCTTGCCTTTGTGAAAGTTTTATATCTAAAGGAAACTCATGCAAATGTCACTTATTACTAGTTAGTTTACCCTCACATTTCATCGTCTTTCTCATTTTCCACCTTCTCCCCCCAGTTGCTTTTTTAACAGAGCTCTGGGTTTTAAAGACTTCCCAATCCACTGGCTTCCCACTAAGCTTCACCACATTCGGTGCTCTTTCATTTCTCAAGCGTACAACGTATGGCTCCGAGCAGCATGTGATTACGTGTCTGTATTCGTTCATGGTTTGAGGGGCATTGCAAGCAAGCCAGCACTTGGTATCCATCCCTAATTGGCCTTGAACCGAGTGATTCAAACAGCTCGACAAGTCAACTGCGCTGTGGATCTGGAGTCATGTGGAGGCCAAACCTAATAAGGGCAATAGATTTCCTTCCTTAAGGAGAATCATGAATGAGGTGAATTTTTATGGCAATTGACAATGATTACGTGGCCAGCTTTGTGTTCAGGCTGTCTGCCATGGTGTGATTTGAACCAATGCTCCTGATGGTTGAGGTAGAGATGATTAGGTTGCTGATGTTAACACCATGCCACCATCTTCCCAATAAGGTCTTGTATGGAGGAGAAACTAGTGGGTTTCAGTCACTACTTCCTCCCACATAAAGCAATATCTGTAGTCTGGAAGAAAGACTGGCCTGGGGAGCAAACCAAAGGCAACAAAGCAGATTTATAACCGAAGAGGATCCATGCTGGGACCCCAGCTATTCATTATATATATTTCCCTCATCCAAATCATTTAATGTAACATGTCAAAGTATGCAGATGATATCAAATTGGGTTGGAGGATTGTGACGAGGATTGGGTTGTGACGAGGACACAAATTCATCATTATCTGGACAGGTTGGGTGAGTAGGCAAATCAGTGGCAGATACCGTATAATTTGGATAAATATGAGGTTATTCACTTTGGAAGCAAAAACAAGAAGGCAGATTACTACCTGAATGGCTGTAAATTGGGAGAGGGGAGCGTGCAGCGGGACCTGGGTGTCCCTGTGCACCAGTTGCTGAAGGTAAGCATGCAGGCGGTAAAGAAGGCGAATGCTACGTTGGCCTTCATTGCGTGAGGTTTTGAGTACAGGAACAGGGATGTGTTGTTGCAGTTAAGCAGGGCCTTAGTGAGACCACACCTGGAATATTGTGAACCGTTTTGGCCTCCTTTTCTGAGGAAGGATGCTCTTGCTCTCGAGGGAGTGCAGCGAAGGTTTACGTGGCTGATTCCAGGGATGGCGGGACTGACATAGGAGAGATTGACGAGGTTGTTTTTGCTGGAGTGCAGACAAATGTCGGGGTGGGATTCTTGGAGACTTACAGAATTATAACAGGACTGGATAGGGTAAATGCAGGGAGGATGTTCCCAATGGTGAGTGTGTCCAGAACCAGAGGTCACGATCTGAGGATTCAGGGTATACCATTTAGGACGGAGATGAGACATTTCTTCACCCGAAGAGTGGTAAGCCTGTGGAATTGATTTACCACAGGAAGTAGTTGATGCCAAAACATTCAATGTATTGAAGAGGTGGCTAGAGATCGTGATGAATGGCAGAGCAGGCTCCGAGGGCCTACTCCTGCTATCTTCTATGTTTCGATGAATTCACTAACTTTGAACAAACAATCAGATAAGCAGTGATTTCCATTGACAAAACTGGTTGAGGCAGAGGGTACTAGAAGGAACTAGATGGGGAAATAAATTGTGGCCTTTGTCACTGGTTGAACCTGGTAATGTACTCATATTGCCAGAAAGTGATACGCTGGTATGTCAAGCTTGCTGTTTTGAGTTAGGGTGCCTCCTTCAGGTTGTTGAGTGTAGTTGGCTGGTTTGTGATGCAGAATGACACCAACAATTCATTTCCTGAACCAGCTGAGGTTAGCATGAAGGTCCTGCCTTCTCAACCTCACCTGAGGCGTGGTAGCCCTTAGTTTAAACTCGCTGCCAGTCATCTCCTCTTTAATGAAGGAGTAGCCTTATGGTCCACTGGGACCATGGTGACTTTACCTTTCCCTTACTGTCTTTAGGGAAAGCAGACAGGGGTTCACTCAAACCCATGCTGACGAATGCCTGGAACTGTTTGGCATTGACATCAAATCACTAGAGCCAATGATTTAATTCCCAACGCACATACCCAAGCCTTATTGACAAAATTCATGAAATAAAATTACTCTCCACTTTGAGTAATTATCTTGCAGTGCAAAATAGACTGGAAACTTGAGACTAAAGGGTATTCTTACATTCTCAGTGAACTATTTGTAATTATTTTGGTATCATTATTATTTCGTGATACTGTTTGTAGATGTTACATCTGTGCTGGAATATATCCATCAATGTGTATAATTTGCATATTGTAGCCTTCTAGTGTAATACCCAACTCAATCTGAAAAGTCTTTGGTCTCTACCAGATTCTGTCTGAGGGCAGTATTTAAAAGAGTCATTGCCCAGAAATGTTATGTAGTTGATTATGTTATGGCCATTTATCTCACAGCTTTCTGTCCAAATGTATAAATCTATGGTGTCCTTTCCAGCTGAGGTTACAGCTGCAGTTGTTCAGGACTGCAGCAATTTTCAACCTCCCATTCCGTTTGGATGACCATTTTCTATTTTTGGTTAAATGTCAACATCTGTGAAAACATAACTCCTGTCAAATCCAGAGGTTTTTTTTTGAAAAATAAACTGCGGCAGACAGCTTTGTAGCACCTCAGTGGTAAGTTGTGATGGACAGCACTGTTAACTTAAGCTGCACAGTCGCTTGATGTAGAATGGAGATGCCTCGCAGTAATGAGCGATGTATTTACGTCATCTCAGTTTCCATTTGGCTTTGATTTTAAAACCTTTTTTATTGAGGTACGCTGCAGATGAAATGGTTTAAGAAAGGCAAAGAATCTATTTTCTCTTGGTTTATGATTTTATTGCAGCATTTAAGATTGTTAACCACCTGATCAATTACACATCATCTCTCATAAGGGTTAACGTTTAAGGCTATTATTTCTTGATTCTTCTATTCGAAACCTTTAACATTGTCAGAAAAAGGACACTCTAGTTGTACTGGTGGCTATTGATTCAGAGATAGTAGGAACTGCAGATGCTGGAGAATCTGAGGTTTCTGAAGAAGGGTCTAGGCCCGAAACGTCAGCCTCCCTGCTCCTCTGATGCTGCCGGGCCTGCTGTGTTCATCCAGCTCTACACCTTGTTATCTCTGGTGGCTATTGACCCTGATTTTTGTCTCTGCCACAATACCAATTCTGTGTTTGGCAGTTGCTGCCACAGAATGTTAGTGGCAGGACCCATCCTTTACCAGAACACTCTTCCTATTGAAATTAAAAATATGTCAACACTTAAATCCCTCTGAATTCATCTTATTTGCATAAGGTAATTGTGCAAACTGCTTACTCTCCAAGTGTCTTTCACCTTGTCTCTTGTTGGTGAGCACCCATTTGGACACTGCATCTCTGTCCTTTTACAGTTCCCTTGTTGTTACTATACTTGTCTGTCTTTGAAAAATCTCCTCCATTTACTGTCTTCCTGTGCATGTTGGTTTCTTCCTTCCTATTCAAATACTGCTGGCTTAATTCTTTTTACATTCCACAGCCTTTTGCCATTTTCCTTCTGTGTGAAGTACCTGTGGCATATGCTGTTTAAAAATAATGCAAGTGCTTGTTCAACTTGACGTATGGTTCAGTGGAAGAAGTAACAAGCAAGGTGAATAATGGGAAACATCAGAATGACATGCTTGGATTTCCAAAGACATTTGATAAAATGTAACTCCCATCAATGCTTGGAGAGATACCATAATTGTTAACCATTAGGACAGGAGATCAGAAACTCAATGATATTAGAAGGTTATCTTTTATAAATTCCGCCGTTGATTACAGGTTAACATTCTCTCCTTTTATTCTTTTAGATCAACCAGCACTTCTGTTCTCAAAAACTAATTTTTGAGACTTGCCAGACAGACACTTGGCCTGTTTGGGCCAGACAAACCATATTCTTTGAAAATGGGTGCAATCAAATCGTTTTGAAGTAGCAAGTCCTGGAGAAACCTAGCAAGCTCTGGCAATATCTGCGGAGAGACGGGGGGCGGGGAAGAAAAGTGTTAATGTTTCAAGTCCAGTGGCCTTTCTCCCCACACAGACCGAACGTTTGACTCTGCATAGAAACTGTTGGACCTGCTGAGTTTCTCCAGCGTGTTGTGTTTTCACTTTTTTTTGTTTCAGATTTTCAGCATCCGCAGTTCTTTTGTTTTATTCTGGTGTCTCATTTTTGTCAATTCAACTTTTGAACCATTTGGAAGGCACTCAAGTATCTGAAGATAACCTCTTTCAAAATATCACTTATACTTCACAACAATCTGCGACAAAAATTTCCGTTCAAGCCAAAATGCTTCTGTGCATGAAAACATGCTTGGGAACTGGCATGGTTGGTTTTAGCATTGGCATGTTGGAACACTGGATAATAGCAACACTAACACCTGTTGTGCAGCCCAAGGATTATCATCCCCAAATGCAGTTTCACCATAGGCCGTTGTAAGACTATAACATAAAAGCAGGCATGGGTCATTCAGCTCATCTAATCTGTTCTGTCATTCAGTGAAATCATGACTGGATAATCTTCGACTCCATTTTCCTGCCTTTTCCTCAACCCTTGATACCCTTCCTGATTAAAAATCCGTCAACTCGGCCTTAAATATATTTAATGACCTGGCTTCGACAGCCCTTTGTAGCAAAGAATTCCACAGATTTCCTACTCGCAGAAGGAATTCCTCCTCAGCTCTGTCTTAAAAATGGCTGATCCCTTATTCTGAGATGATGCCCTCTGGTCCTAGACTTTCCCACAGGGGAAACAACCTTTTGCACTCTACCTTGTCATGTCCCCCAAGAATCTTGTATGTTTCGATAAAGTTGCCCTTCAGTATTCTAAATTCTAACGCATGCAAGTCCAGTGCTGTAAATCACCCCTCAAAACCGTCCCTTTCTACTTGGTATTAGCCTAAGTAACCTTCTGTGGACTGCCTGGAGTGCTAGTACATCTTTCCCTACATGAAGGGCCTAAAACTGTTCACCATATTTCAGCTGTGGCCTGTTTAGTGCCTTCTATAGTGTAGAAAAACCTCGTTAATTTTATACCCAATCCCTAGCAAGTAAAGGCCAACATTCCAGTTTTTCTTCCCTATTACCCACTGAACTGAGATGCTACCTTTTTGTGGTTCAAGCTCCCAAATCCCTCTGATCTGCAGCTTTCTGCAATCTTTCTCCGCAAGTAATATTTAGCTCCTGTATTCTTCGTGCCAAAGTGCATAATCTCTCATTTTCCCGTATTATATTTCATCTGAGTTTTTGCCCATACCAAAAGCAGGCAAGGGGACTAGTTCAGTTTGGGGAACCTGACTGATATGGTTAAGTTGGACTGAAGGGTCTGTTTCTGTACTGAATGACTCTTAGGTTATGCAGAATGCTATACACTTTTTGCAGACTCACCACTTGCCTTCCTGCCTGTGTTTCTGTCATCTGCACACTTAGCTATAGGATGTTAATTTTCCTCATCCAAGTCATTATTACATGTCAATAATTGTGGTGTCAGCACTGATCATTATGGCACTCCAGTGGTTACAGATTGCCATTCTGGAAAGGCCCTTCTTATTCCAACTCTGTCGTTTATTAATGGTCAAAAATCACACAACACTGGGTTATAGTCCAACAGGTTTATTTGAAAATGCAAGCTTTCAAATAAACCTGTTGGATTATAATCCAATGTTGTGATTTTTGACTTTGTCCACTCCAGTTCAACACCGGCACCTCCACATTTCATTTAATTAGCCAGTCCTCCGTGCATGCTAATGTACCGCCTCTGACACCATGGGCTCTTATCTTAGGTAGTCTATTATGTGGTACTTTATCAGATGAGTTCTGAAAATCCAATTATTACATCTTAACTTATCAGCCCTGCATGTTACCCTTTCCAAGAATTTGAGTAGATTTTTTCCCCTTTATAAACCCATACTAACGCTGCTTTATCGTATTATGGGGTTCTAAATGCTCTGCTATTACATCCTTTACAATAGACTGTAGCACATCCCCAATAAGAGACGTTAAGCTATCAGGTCTATAATTGGACTCGTTTATTCCTTCCTTTGCTTTTCAAAAAAAGGTATTATATTGGCAGTTTCCAATCTGCTTGGCTTTTCTAGAATCTTAAGATTCCTGGAAGATTACTGCAAGTGCACCTACTGTTTCTGTAGCTGCTTCCCTTTTAATGTTCTAGGATGTATCCCATTAGGTCCAGGGAACTTGGCACTCGAGTGGATGGGGGAGGCTGTTGAATGAAATTGGTAATTGATGGAGGTGAAACTGTTCCCTTTTGTTTTAACACCCTGTAGAAAAAGGAACGGGAGCGTTTGCAGCTGAAGATCCTAGTACTTCAGAATGAATTAGAGAGACAGGAGAAGGCACTTGGACGAGAACTGGAAGTGTTGCAGAAAGAGCGGATTGCATTCCAGGACAAAGGTTAGAATACATTGTGCTGAAGAACCTGTACTTTTTGTACATATTAACCTAGTTGTAATCGTGGTTGTTTTGTTGTTCGGTGGGGGTGGTCAAGACGATGAGTCTGAGATTTTTTTTGTTTTGCAGGGCTTGATTATTTTTACTGTACAGTTCCAGATATGATTAAAAATAGTTTTTTTGGTCTTATAAAAAGCATTAATTTGTACTGAAAGCAGGCTATTTTTGAGATCAGTTAAATAACAAGTAGTAATGAAGTCATGTAACAGAAATTACATCTAGTGTTCATCCGGTTGTATTTTTGTAATAGAGGTTGTTTGAGAGATCAGTGCCTCATTGTTTGATAATTAATAGATCCATTTTCATGAATGTTTAGAATGGATTGTTGTTAACCGAGGAATGATATACTTGTTTATTTCTTTCTCCCACTAAGATTTCAACATGAAATGTAAAACTTGTGCAGAACTGGATTGGGTAATGATGTTTCCCCCTGGAGCTTTGATTGCTTGATGGTTTAAACTGAAGTTACTTCATTCTTTATAGCCTCTGGGGAATCTCGGTCTAGACCCATGTGCATGTATGGGAGAAATGCACCACACTCTGTGGTGTTTTCCTTTTTGCTGAAGTGCTATTGCTCATTCTTAACCACGTGCCAAAACCTATGTTAACTAGTTTTAATTGAACAGAGAAGGGATGCCAGAAGAGTCGATCTGCAGCTGGTTAATGTAATTTTTTACAAGAACTGACCAATTTGAAGAAGACTATTGTTGAAATCCCAGATTTTCCCTTATTGCTTAATTGCCAAGTTGCTTGATGTATGATTCAGTGCTATTAATTTAGATATTAAAAATAGTAGGATATACTTGAGACAAATGTGTGAAATTCACCACCCTGAAGCGAAGACAGTGAGTTGTCCTAAAATGTAATTAAACCTGCAAGTTCCATCAAAACAGCCAAATGTGTTACTTAAATGCTTGTTTGTAGCAGCTAATAAAACTTAATATTTAGTCAGCTGCGCAAAGATTCCTGCTGTGCATTTGGATGGATTGTTTTTGTTAAATGAGGACCACTAAATTTGAAGCTAAATAGAGTCGGTGACTTTGTGACCACAAGTTTGGGGCCCTGATCTGAATACGCTGGGTGTCGAGGGCTGTGTTGTGTCTTGATTTCAATGAAACAAATTGCAACAGCTACATACAATCCCTCATCGCTTTGGTTTCTTGAACTGTTTTATTCTTTATTCAGTCACAAAGGACATCCAGATAGATACGCAACCCTCATTTATTTTCTCTTCTGATGGCAGTTCTTCCTTTTCTCAACAATATGATACTGCCCTAAGGAATCCAGGTAATTGGTTTTGTCAGTGTATAGCTGAGTAATGGATGACTTGGGGAGAGGATAAATTAGATTGGATTTTAACCAAATACAGTAATCCTATGTAGGACTATTGTGCGTACCTGTAATGCACCCATGGCTGTGTATAATGTTTCATAATAGAATGGTAGATAGTTTTCAATTGCTAAAAAAAGTCAAAGCGTACTGCCAATCCTGCAAGTGTTGCTAAAGTAACCTTTGTAATTCGTAAATACATATCCACCGTTAATAGTCTCAGCACTGAAGCGTTAATAAAATGAAGTTGAATTTACAATACAAATGTTGAAGAATGGTTACTCCATTGATAGCTGTTGAATAATGGAGTAATCAGACATTGGGGTGTTCAGGGCACTTTGAAAACATGTGGGCAAATGGCAAGATATGTAATAAGACAGCTGTGTAAGAATGTACCAATATAAGACTCTTAGACACTTAGAAAGGCTACATGTCTTCAAATCTGTTTTTTAAGTAGTGCTAGAAAATTATTAGTCCCTGTTAAAACAAACTTAGTCTTGGAGCTTGACAATCTTAAATGGTATCACCCACCGAGAAGAAAAGACCATGGGTAATGGCAATTCATCCACCAGTTCCCTGCGCGTCTCAAAATTCTGACTTGGGAGGTGTATTGCCATTACTGTCACTGGGCTGAAATCCTACAATTCATTCTCAACTACTGTGGGTGTCCCTGTGCTTCAAGGACTGTGGTGGTTGAAGATGTTTGATCACAGTCCTCTGTACTAGTCTTCCCCCTAGCATGCACCACCACCACCACACCTCCCCACCCTCCAAACCCAGACTTGATTGACTGAACTGGCAATTTTCAAATTAGTTAAGTTTTTTTGTTTTCTTCCCCCCCCAAGAAGTATCAGTGAATTAATTGAAATGTTTGTTGGCTGGAATGTATTTGAAGTGTCATCGGCTTGGAGGAAATAGCACTGAAAGTGAAAGTAAATTTCATCTAAACAGCACGGTTTCTTCATTGAAGGAAGATGAAGCATAGGAAATATACAAAGGATTATTACCCAGTTTGAATGGAACTACTGACGTATTTAAAGAAATCAGTGATAATTATCAAAATGACGAGCAATAAATAGCTGTTTGTAACTTTGCAGTGCAGCTGCTCTGAGGGATTTGTGGAGAGGATAACTGCAGGTGGGGTCTTTATATGCTGGGTAGATTACACCAAGTCTTTTTCTGTTTTGAGAAATGTCTTTTATCTCACCATGTTTGTGAAGTTTCAGCTGCGTTCCAATCTAAGATTGCGTAATATAACTCGGATTCCCACAATTCATTGAAACATTACCTTCCTCAATGTTGTTAGACCTGTAACTGAAAGCCTAAGTTTCTGATTTTTAATGATTGTCTAGAGACTGTGAAATCCAGAAGCCTAGTTAGTAACAATACCAAAGAGACTGCTAGGCTTTCTGTGAAGATTTTGGATTTTTGGCGAGTACAGATTAGATTTGCGCCACAGATTTATTCCAGTGAGAGAAAAATTTGAAAACGATGAAATATTGGCTCTGGAACTGTTGTTTTATAGATCCTATATTTAGGCAAGAATCTATTCATAAATTAATGAAAAGAGAAGAGATTACTTTTTGAATTTCGTAAGATTGCTTCAAGGAAAGCCTATATTCAGGGTAATAAAGCTGTCATAAAAATAGAACATGCTGGAAATGCTCAGGTTAAGCAGCATCTTTAGAGTAAGGAGCGATTGATGTTTCAGCAAGGTATTATGATGAAATGTCATCATGGGAAGCATGAACTCTCCTTTTGGATGCTATCTGATCTGAGTATTTCCTGCATTTTGTTATTTCAGATTTCTAGCACCTTGTGTATCCTGCCCTTTAATAATGTCTCTGCCTGTTCTTGCATCTCCTGTTTTTGAGCTCTGTTTACATATGAAACACCATGCCTGTGATTGTCGAATCGAGGTTGTTATGGTGAGTTTGACAAGTTGCCTTCAATGCTGCCTTCACTGTCCTGTCTACCTGCGAGTTGTTTTTCCTTTAGAAGAGCCTAGGACGAGATGGCAAAATCTTAGTGGTTGCCCTATCGTGAGAGATGAGGTGGAATTTATTTCTTCCTGAGGATGATGAATCTGTGGATTTTGTTTTATTGCAAACAGTTAACAATCCAGCCTGACAGCTATGTTCAAGCCTGGAAAAGACAGATTTTTAACAATAAGGGAGTCAGGGGTTCTGGGAATAAGAAAGGAAAGCGGAGTTGAGGATTATCAGATTAACCATGATCTCATTGGAGCAGACTCGATGGGTCGGATGTTGTAACTCTGCTCTTAGATATTTTGGACTTCAGTGTATTCGTGTTGTGACTTGAAAAGGTGTAGGTGTCAAGCTTTACAGTGTTACATGGCATCCAGTGGTGATAACACAGGATCTGTTGGTGGCCGTAGACAAGTTCAGTGAGTTGGCAGACGGAATGTTATGCTGAAATTGTGAGGCTATACACTTGGACAAGCAGAACAGAGAAGCTAAATATTGCTTAAATGAGTGACTGTGGAAACTTACAGAACAGGGGGATTTGGGAGTCCTTGTGCATGAATCTCAAAAAGTTAATATTCAAATACAGTGAGTAGCAGGGAAAATAAATTGAGTATTGACCTTTCATTTCATCTCATTTCAAACGGAATGAGTATGTAAGCAGGGAGGTATTGCTAAAACTATACAAGGCCATTGCTGGAGTATTGTGAGCAGTTTTGTGTCCTTGTCAAAGGAAAGCTGTACTAGTATTGGAGGTGGTTGATACTGGGTTTGGAGGGACTATCTCATGAGAGATTGAGTAGTTTGGGCCTGTACTGATTGGGATTTAGAATGAGAGGTGACCTTACCCAAGCTTCTAGAAAACAGGGTAGATGCAGAGAGGTCATCTTCCTTTAGTGGGACGGTCTGAGACCAGAGGGCATAATCTCATTGTTCATTTAAGACAGAGTTGAGAAGGGATTTCTTCTGAACGTAGCGAATCTGAGCAATTCTTTTTTGACGTTCAGTTCAGTATATTCAAGGCCTGAGAGAGATTTTTAAAGGGAATCAAGGCTTCTGGGGAAAAGATGGGAAAGTGGAGTTGAGTATCGGATCAGCCATGATCTCATTGAATGGCAGAGTGGACGCAATGGGCTGATTGGCCTACTTACTGCACCTATGTGTTATGATATTATTCATTAGATATTTTGCCACATATTGAATTCAAATATAGTTGCCCAGAGCATGAGCATCATCTGCATTTGATTTAATACTGCAGAATATCTGTCGAGTCTCTTGTCTTTCAGAGAGCAGTATTAAAGTATGGCTGTTTAGACCATTATATGGATTCAACGTGATGCATTCAATTATTCTTCAGCTCAAAGAAATGTCCCAGAAGTTTATTATGTCCTGGATGAAATGTGCAATACAATTTACTTAAATTTTGTTTAGGTGGCTGCAGAGGCATCTGTCTATGACATATTGGCAAGTGTGACCACTGTACAGTCTTGGTGGAGACGAAATCCTGTCGCACTGAGAATACCCTCCATGTTGTGTGGCACTGTCACTGTGCAAAATGGAACAGACTCAACAGATCTAGCCACACAAGACTGGGCATCCACGAGGTGCTGTGGATCGTCAGCAACAGCAGAATGTAGTCCACAATTTGCAACCTCATGGCCCGGCATATCCCCCACTCAACCATTACCATCAAGCCTGTTACAATGGAGAGTGCAGGAGGGAGGCCAGGAGCAGCACCAGACATGTTTGAAAATTAGGTGCCAACCCGGTACAATTAGCAAAAATGGATGACTTGCATGCCAAGCTGCATAAACAACAAGCAATAGAGATCCCACGAACAAAGGATCAGATCTAATCTCTGTACTCCTGCACCCAGTTGGGAATGGTGCTGAACAATTAAGCATCTCACTGGAGGAGCTAGCTTCACAAATATCCCCATCTTTGATGATGGAAGAACCCAACACATCAGTGCAAAAGATAAGCTGGAAGCATTTGCAGCAATTTCCAGCTGGCAGTACCGAGTGGATGTTCTGACAGCCTCCTCCAGTGGTCCCCACCTTTCAGATACCAGTCTTTAGCCAATTTGATTCATCCCATGTGATATCAAGAAATGGTTGGACACACTGGATACTGCAAATGCCATGGGCCCTGACAACATTAGAGCAATAGTACTGAAGACTTGTGCTCCAGAACTTGCTGCTCCCCTCTCCAAGCTATTTCAGTACAGTTAAAACACTGGTATCTACCTGATCCATCAATCTACTCTAAATCGTCGGTAAAGTGATGGAAGGTGTCATCAATAGTGCTATCGACTAGCATCTGCTCAGCAATGACCTGCTCAGTGATGCCCAGTTTGGATTACACCAGGGTCGCTCAGCTCCTGACCTCATTACAGCCTTGGTTGAAACGTGGACAAAAGTGCTGAATTTGAGGTGAGGTGAGTGTGACAGCCCTTGACATCAAGACTGCATTCAACCAAGTGAGGCATCAAAGAGCCTGAGCAAAACTGGAGTCAGAGGGTAGCAGGGGCAGACACTGCACTGGAATTATACCTGGCACATCGGATGTTAGTTGTAGTTGTTAAAGATCAGTCGTTTCAGCTCCAAGTCATCCCGGCAAGAGTTCCTCAAGATTGTGTCCTAAGTCTGACCATCTTCAGCTGCTTTATCCATGTCTTTTCCTCCAACGTAAAGGTCAGAAGTGGGGATTTTTGCCAGCGATTGCACAATGATCATCATTTGCGACTCCTCAGATGTGAAGCAGTCCATGTTCAACTGCAACAAGATCTAGACAATAGGCTTGTGCTGTCAAGTAGCAAGGCGTATTGCTCCAGAAATGCCACGCAGTGACCATCTCAATAAGAAATATCTGACCACTGTCCCTTGACATTCAGTTGAGTTCCCATCATTGAATTCCCCCATTATCAATAGCCTTGTGCTTACTTTCAAGAAATTCAACTAGATTTGCCACAAATACTGTGGCTACAAGAGCAGTTCGGAGGCTAGGAATACTGTAGGGAGTAACTCACCACCTGACTCTACAAAACCTGTTTGCCATCTACAAGGGGCAGCAAGGTGCCTTAGTGATTAACACTGCTTCAGAGTGCCAGGGGCCCAGGTTTGATTCCAGCCATGGGTGACCATCTGTCTGTATGGAGTTTGCACATTGTCCCTGTGTCTGTATGGGTTTCCTCCCATAGTCCAAAGATGTGCAGGCCAGGTAGACTGGCAGTATTAAATTGCCCTGTAGCCTCCAGGGATGTGTAGGTTATGTGGATTAGGCATTGGAAATGCAAGGTTACAGGGATGGCCTGGGTCTAAGGGGTATATTCTTCAGAGGATCAGTGTGGACTCAATTGGCCCGCTTCTACACTGTAGGTGTTCTATGATTCTAAAAATTAGCACAAGTCAGGAGTGTGATGGAATGCTTCCCACTCACCTGGATGGGTGCTGTTGAAAATGGGTTGGCTATGCTGGGAGCAGTCCATTCAGAGCAGGACTTAGGGGTGGATAATGAACATGGAGGAAATGGTTGAATTCAGTGTTGAGCGTGTGGGCTGTCTGAAACTTAGGTGGAGATAAGGTGGTGTTCTTTCAGCTTGCGCTGAACCTTGCCTCTGATACACATTTTGGCGCGGAACACGGTGATGTGTTGAAGTGGCAGTCAACTGGCAGTGCCAGGTCACTTTTACAGACAGGGCAGAGGCGTTCAGCAAAGCAATCATCCAGTCTGCGTTTTGTCTCCCCAGTGTAGAGGAGAGTACGTTATGAGTAGTGAGTACAATGGAATAGCTTGAACGCAGGTAAAATTGGTACTTCACTTGGCAGGGGTGTATGAGGCCTTGGGTTGTGTGGAGGGATAAGGTAAATGGGCAATTGTTGCACCTTCTGCAGTTCAATGGGAAGATGTCGGGGTTGGGGGTGGGTGGGTTGGAGGTGATTGGGGTTGTGGGAAGGTATTCTTGCCGAAGTGAACGTCTAATATTTTACCATATTAGGGCTGTCTACCAGGTTTTTTTTGCCAACTCAATGAATTTGTATTGGTCTGCATCCTCGTTTGGTGATCTGTGCAACTTAGTGGCATCCATTCTTGACAGTTACATTTGAAGGTTCTTTTTTCCCCCCACCTCTGTTCTTTCCTGCCATTCAATCGCCTTGGTATTCCATGTTAGCATTTTGCTTTGCTGCTTCAACTCTATCCTTTGTTGAATTTGTCCAAGCTTAATCCCTCGCTCCCTCATTTAGTTTAAAGCCTGTTGCTACTTTCCTCATTTTGCACCTCACAAGGACACAAGTTCCAGCACAGTTCAGTTGTGTACTGTCTCAAAAGTACAGGTCCCACTTTCTCCATTACTGGTGGCAGTGCCCCACAAACCAGAGCTCCCAAAACAGTCTTTGGATCATGTATTTGCTCATTTTAATCTTAATCAGTCTGTACTAATTTTGCATGTAGTTGGCATAGTAATCCAGACATGCCCTTTAATTTAGCACGTAACTTGTCGTGCTCCCTCAGTAGAACCTCTTTTCTAGTTCTACCTACGTTATTGACCTTGATGTAGACCGCAACTATCAGGAACCTTGGCACCAGGCAAAACATAGCAAATAAAGTATCATTGGAATAAGTGTGAGGTTATTCACTCTGGAAGCCAAAGCAGGGAGGCAGATTGTGTTATGTAAATGTTGTTGATTGGGAATGGAGAGGTGTAATGAGACCTGTGTCCTTTTACATCAGTGACTGAATGTCAGCATTGCAGGTGCAGCAGGCAAGAAGAAGGCTAATGGTATGTTGACCTTCACAATGAGAGGATTTGAATACAGGAGAAGAGGAATATCTTGCTGCAATTGTACAGGGCCTTGGTGAGACCACGCTTGGAGTATTGTGTGTGGCTTTGGTGTCCTTACTTGCTGAATGATGTTCTGTCTATAATGCAATTGACTGACTAGTTCCTGGAATGGCACAACAGACATAAAGAAACAGGATTGCTGTCTTCACTGGAGTTAGAAGAATGAGGGATGGGGGAGATCTCGTAGAAACCTATAAAATTCTAACAGGACAAGACAGGGTAAACGCAGGAAAGATTTCCCTAATGACCGGGAAGTCTGTGACCCCTGGCTCTAATTTAAAGAAAAGGGGTAGGCCACTTCGGAGTGAGATGAGAAATTTCTTTGCCTGGAGAGTGGTGAGCCTGTGGAATTTCTTGCCGTAGAAAGTGATTAAGGCCAAAGAGTTGAATATTTTCAAGGAATTGGAAATAGTTATTTGGACTACAAGGCCCGAATGGTATGGCGAGAAAGCAGGAACGGGATAGTGAGTTGGATGGTCAGTAACGGTCATCTTGAAAGATGGAGCAGGCTTGAAGGGCTGAATGACCTTCTTTTGTTTTCTGTTTCTGCTGAAACTTTTGAATTTCCATTTTTTTTTTTTTGCTTTATTCAACAATGCTTTCAGTTGGGCTCCTAATTCGATCTTAAATTGAGCACCAATCTAGGAAAAAATGTAGTTGAATATTAATTTTGCCTTTTTTTTTTTAGTTCTTGACAGGATGTTGGATTTGTTGGCTAGGTCAGCATTATTGCCTATCCGTAATTTCCCTGAGGAAGTGAAATAAATTATGGTATTAATATTCTCCTGCATATAATTGTAACCGTTCAAAAAGTTATCGTATTGAACAGCAAGTGGTTACAAATTTCTGCATGTGTGTGCCCGAGACCAGCACACCAAGTTGATACTGCTGTAGCTGAACAGGATGGAAATTGTTCGAGAGAGATTTTATGCAATTTCAGTAGGTTAGTAAGTTGCAAGTCTGGCCCAAAACTTGATGCGTTTGACTCTAGATATTTTTGGTCATGAGTTTTGCTGATTATGGTTCTGCATTTACAGGTAGCTATTCAGCAAGTAGCTTTAATTTACAAAGGTGTGCTGCATGCGACTCATTCAATTTTTCATTAATTAAAAAATAGAAATGACTTTATAACATTGGAGGGAGACCATTTCATGTAATGACTTTTAAAATCCTCTATTTTCAAATTCAGCAGTCAGTTTTTATTTGCTCTCTGCCCTTCCAATGGTATCTGTTCTGCATCAGTTAATGTATTAATTGCATTCTTTATCCACAGTTGAGTCAGAACGATAGAATTCATGAATTCAAATTCAAAATCTACATCTCCCACCCATTTTTCTAACTCTTCCCTTGACGTTTGTTCCATTTTTTTTTTTTTTTACTGAGTGTCCTGTGATGCTGTTCAAGAGCTGATGGAGATTATGCATTTGGAAGTTGCTGTTGCAGAAGCTTTGAGTTGCTGCAGTGCATTTTCTAATTGTATACACCGCCGGTGCATCGGTAGGGATGGGAGTGAATATTTCAGAAGTTGGATGGGTTGGTGGTAAGGTGGACTGCTGTGTCCTAGATACTGTCAATCATCTTGAGCGTTGGAGCTACACTTATCCAGAAGGGTGGAAAGTATGCAGTCACATTTCTTGCGTCTTATTGTGACTTATGGACAAGAGTTAGGGACGGTGAGTTACACACCTCAGAATCCCAGCCTCTGACCTGCTCTTGTAAAGAAAATACTTATATTGTTGACCCCTTGCAGTTTCCGATCAACGGTAACCTCCAGAATGATGCTGGTGTGAAATTCCGCAATGGTAATGTTATGAATGTCAAGGAGACTTGGCTAGGTTGTTCTTGTTCGAGGCGGCTATTAGTTGGCATTTGGAGGGTACAGTTATTACTTGCCACAATGTTCACTAGGACTTGTTGCATTTGAACACTGCTTCACCATCAGGAGTTGCAAATGATAGTATTCGCTGGGCAGTCATCAGTGAGCATCCCTGCTTCTGATATGATCGGACTTGATGAGGGCTTGGATGAAGCAGCTGAAGATGGTTGGGCTTCAGGCACTACTTTGAACTCCTGTATTGACGTTTTGGGACTGAGGTGACTGTCTTCACAAAACCACAACCATCTTAGTTTTGTGTTAGTAATAATTCCCACCAACAGATTTCCCCTCAACCTCCTAATCATTCCCGTTGACTCCAGCTTTGCTAGAGCTCATTAATGCTACACTCGGTTAAATGCTACATTGATGTTAACTGTGGCCAGTCTCTCCTCATCTCTGGAGTTCAGCTCTTTTGTCCATGTTTTGACCAACACTATAATGAGGTCAGGAATTGAGTGACCCTATTCTTAGTTTCTGAGAGAGGTGCTATGAACTGGAAGATAAAATTGTTTCTATGTCAGCAGGTAGTTTGCAGGCTTAACACTATCATTGATCTAATGAGATCCACGTTCAACAGGTCTGTGCATCCAGAAAATAAAATGTTTCGTGCTTTGAGAACAAGTTATAAATGCAGTGATAATTGTTGTAACTTTTGCGTCTCCTTCATAATCTTCTATTCTAGTTTGAAAAGGCAATGAGTATAATCTCTCCTTGTTTATAGCGTTCTTGATATATCAGACAGATGGTGAGCTGATACTGAACAAAAGGTGGTCACGCCAGTGCAGGATGTAGTTTATCAGATAAAAATGTGTCTTTCACACTAGAGACACTTTCATATTTTTCTTTGCAGTAAATCCACTGTATCTTGATGGGTCATAAGATTCATATCGGAAAACTGGGTGTGGCGGTTCTGGATGAGCAGTGATTTAATTGAAACGTTTTGTTGGCTACGTTTTTGGCACTTGAGCACAAAATTTTTTTTTGCCCAATTGATGTTGACGTCATGATTTTCATAGAAATGGACCAGGTATTTTGGATGGCCAGTCAATAGTCTGTCTTATTGAACAGCAGCAATATTAAGTATTGATAGGGAGAGAGTGCAGGTGAAGTGTAGTAGTAAAAACCCCATTTATTTTTTTTCTTGCTCCTTCCATTTTCCTTCATCTAGTTGATCATCCCTATTTCTAGGCTATCTACACTGCGAATGAGCCTTCCGTGAGGAGCCTTTTCTCTTTCAAGGTTCTTCCTGTGTTGTGTTAC
The DNA here is from genome assembly GCA_024137785.1 of Ginglymostoma cirratum. Taxonomy (NCBI): domain Eukaryota; kingdom Metazoa; phylum Chordata; class Chondrichthyes; order Orectolobiformes; family Ginglymostomatidae; genus Ginglymostoma; species Ginglymostoma cirratum. The sequence continues at coordinate 58,780,200 of JAHRHZ010000264.1, read as the reverse complement.
GACCTAGCACGAGTTTCATTTGTACACCATATGCCTATTTTACCCAATGCTGGAATTCTGTTAATTACTTATCACCAGGCATCAGAGTCTTCAAACCAAGCTAGCTGAGAGTGTCATTGCGTGATTTAGAAGAGCACCATTTTTCATGTGCATCTTGTGTCCACAAGGCTGTGGCATTTTTTCCAAATAAATTATCCCTTAACGAAGCAAAGTGTTAAATCAACTTCACGTAGCATATTTGGACAAAAGGGAATCCAAGCTGTAGTAAACTTGAGGGAAGATGACTAAAAGTTTGATTTTGAAGTGGTCATTTTTGCAAAGTTCCTTGAAGGAAGAGAGGTTGTAGCTGGAGCAAGGAAAGAAAGACTTAGATTATGAATTCTGGAAATAGCTGAAGACGTGTCTCTGGTGGTTAGGGTGGGTGGAAGAAAAATGATGGCTGTCTAACGGGCTTGACTTGGAAGAATTCAGCTCTGAGCTATTTGCATCTAGAAAATTGTGAAAATGGTAAGGCTTTGCAAGAATTTATGTGGAGACTTAGAATTTTAAATTTGGTTTCTAGTGCCCAAAACCTCAACGTATATCAATGAGAATGGAGTGAATGATGAGCAGGATAGTTTATTGGTAGCAGTGTGATTGAGTTGAAATTCATGGAGTGTGGATAATGGAAGGCCACTGGAGGGCATTGGAGCAATCAAATCCAGGGGTAATGGTTAGGAAAGCTTGGGTGAACACTTCAGCATTTGGACAAAGATAAGGCTGGCTATGTTATGAAGGGAGGAGATTTTGTTGACTGAACCAATATAGGGTTGGAAACTGAGTGAGCAGTTTAGTTAAACCTGACATCGTAGCCAGTGAAGAAAATAGAGTTGGTACCAGTCGCCAAAGACAGTGGCATGGGGAGTTTTGCCCAAAATAAATTTCAGTGTAAAAGAAAATCCAAGTTGGGCTGCATCCGTGAGGATTCCCAGTCCCTGTGGAGTTGATAATTGCAGTAATTCTCCTTTTTGTATTTTATAGCCAAAAGCTGTGGAGGTATGTTTCTGCACTTGGTGTGCATCTTTGATCACCATACTACACTTCGTGGCTTAAATCACAACATTTGAGTTATGTACTCCAGATCAGCAATAGAAAGTTTAGAAATATTTAATATTTTATTTTTAGAATGGCCTTCAGGCTGGCCTTTGACATCCAAAACGCAATTGTTACTGGGTTAGTAAGCCTGTGACTATCCAAAGAACATCACTTCAAATCCTGCCATGACAGATGGAAACTCTGCTTTTTTTAAAAAAAATATTAACAAAATGCAATCAGGACTAACAAAGATGCTATCACCCAAGTACGTTGTGTATTGGCCTACCAGCTACAACCTCTCTTCCTTCAAGGAACTTTGCAAAAATGATCATTTCAAATCAAACTTTTAGTCATCTTCCCTCAAGTTTACTGCAGCTTGAATTCCTAAATAGTTCATTCGCTTGGAGAAGGAAACTTGTTGTCTTGCACTGTCTTGTCTGTGGCTATAAGCCTGTGCCAACGCGGTTTACTTGACTCTGAGTTCTGAAGGGGTTGAGCAAACAACTCCAAAGAATGTGGAACAGCACCAATTCAATTAGAATTATCAGTACCTATGACCAAAACGGGGAATTGGGCAACGATACCATTTTGGTGAGTGACGCTTTAGTCATGAGAATGAACTTTGAACTTTTAAAAGTTCAAAGTCCGAGACGTTGAGAAGGTAGAGTCTCTCCTATTTCTTGCCAGTGTCCTTGTCACAGGGGAGGCAATGGCCCAGTGGTATTATCGCTGGACTGTTAATCCAGAGACCCAGATAACATTCTGGGGACCCAGGTTTGAATCCTGCCATGGCAGATGGTAGAATTTGAATTCAGTAAAATATCAGGAATTAAGGATCTAATGATGACCGTGAATCCATTGTCGATTGTTGGAAAAAACCCACCTCGTTCACTGATGTCCTTTTTCAGGAAGGAAACTGCCATCCTTACCTGGTCTGGTCTACATGTGAGACCCACAGCAATGTGGTTGACTCTTAACTGCTCTGTGGGCAATTAGGGATGGGTAATAAATGCTGCCTAGCCAGCAAAATCCCTCATCCTGTGAATGAATAAAGAAAAAAGCAAGTATACATCATTTGGAGTAGTCCTGGATTTGTTCCTGTAAATCTCAACCGTTTCTTCGTAAAGGTCTCAGATATTTGAACTGGGATCCTTTGAAATTAATAAAAGTCACATCAGTGATTTACTCGGGTCTTGTGGTGATCTGTGTCATTGCATAATTCTACAGCGTTCTTTGTGATTCTGAACAAGTATTCGACAAATATGCAGCCGTAACCAGAATCATGTCTTTTTAAACGAAACGTGCAATTTTTGGCACCAAGACCATAGCAAGATCTAAAAATCTACATCCTTGAACTCGTTCTTTAGGTAGAAATCTTAAATTTATTATGTTTGTGTTTTTTTAAAAAAAAAATCCACTCGCTGCCTTGACTTCCTTACCACCCTCCTCCCAATCTATGCCTACATGGGATTGAAGTTTCCAAATGAAATGAAGAACTCTGAAATGTTGGGCAGTGACATTTTGGTAATAGTCTGATTGTTGCTTGAAGTCGCTCACAGGAGCGATGAGTTTTTACTGCATGGATAAACAGTTCCATTTTAGCAGTGTTGACTCATCGCACTACAAATCCTGTGCAAGTCAGATTTCTTACAGCACATACGTAATGTGTTTTCATAAAAATGAAAAGAAATTGATTTCTATTTGACAAGGTGCCAGTTGTGTAGTTTGCCTGCAAATAGAACAAGTACTTGGTAGTCTTGTTGCTGACAACTTGCTGGAAAGTCTTTTTAAGATGAAGCTAAAAGCCAAATGGTCGTAAGAATTTCAGTCAGAGGCTTGCTAATCATGAGAGTTACGCTGTGGTTGGTTAGTCAATAAGTATATTCAAGTTCAAGATCGCCAGACATTTTTGACGCATTTGCATCTCCTATGGATGTTTGATGAGGGATGAAAAGTGGAGTTGAAGTTGAAAATGATCTATGTTCCTAAATGGCAAAGATAGCTTGAGGGACTGATCACTCCTCTTTCTGACGTTGCTTTTCATGTACTCGATGTAACCAGGACAATACTTTTGTGGGATTTTGTTATGTACAAAACTGGCTGCCACGTTAGCTTGCCTGATAAGCTAACTTTGAATAATTTATCAGCTGTGAAGTACTTTGAGCTGCCCTGATTGCAGTGGACACCCACTTGCAGTGGTGGTTCTAAGTTGTAGCCCTAGTCAAGCTGTTGCTTCTGTTCTCCGTCCGATCTGTCTCTGGATTGTTGCTATCAGACCACTCCCTCCCATGGCGAAAGGTTCTGCTGTTAGTACATGATCACTTCCTGAAACCAACGAGGGAACTTATCATTTCTCTGTTTGCCAATCCATTGATCTTGCTCCTTGTCTGTAATGTTGAATATTTAGTCACTGTTTAAATATTCCTGTGCCTTTCCTTGTTGTCCTGAAATGATGCCATCCTTGATTCACTGGACTATTCTGGTAAATATGTTACCGTAGTCCTAGTGACGGTGATGCTCTCGAGCCCATAATGTGCTCACTGATTCTTGGAAAGCTTCAATCTCATGTGCCTATGCATGAAGATCAGGAAGTGATTATCTGCAACTGGCTTCTTTACCACCCCCTTGGTTTTGGCCCTATTGCTCTTGAAGGCATTGCGTGTTGCTGTGATTCAGGTACCTTGTCCAAGTGATTGTTCTTGATATCCAGGTCCAGAGCAAGAGTTTAGTCTGGCATATTAACAGTGAGAAACATCATAGTGACACTGACCTCCTCTGCCACCTTTCCTGGGAGTCATGATCAGGGGAACAAAGTCTCGTTGATTTTACTGTTTTTTTTTTGTCCCCAAGTCTAGTTCTTGAATCATTGAATATTAAATGAATTAAATTTTCTATCTTTGATCTTTTTGTGTGAAGTGACCTGTTTTTAGCCAAAGCAATAAATGGTCTAATCTTGACTTTGGACACATTCCTGTCAATTGTGAAGTCCTTCAATAGCTCTTTATTACAAGGTCAAATGAGCATTGTAATTATGTTCCAGAGACCTTTGTCTATGAAATAAATCTAAAGTTATTTCCTCTATGGAGCTTTAATATGAAATGTTATCTGCTCGTGTAACATCTCTGTCTTGAGTATTTGCTTTTCAGTATACAGTTGAGTAATTCCCTGTTGCGGTCTATGGGATGGAGAATTGAGATCAACTTCTTTAAGTAGAACTATGACCCTGCGCAACAACAATGTTGAGTTGGCCTTTCGTTATTTCAGCAATAGTTAACTGGCTTCCTTAATTTGTTCAGTTGATGCACCATTACTTGAAGCCAATTACGTGAATGACTTTAATTTTTTTAAATTTTAACTTGGGAAATAATTCTACCCTGTCAGAAATGACAAATTGCATTTCTATGCATGACATACTGAGGAAATTACATGTACATAAATAGTGAGTGACTGCATGTAACCTGAAGTTGGAATAAATGCTGAAAAATACTGATTTTGATTCCTGAGGCACAAATGGTTACTAATTTTTCTACACATTTTTTTAAAAAAACTTCATTTTCTTTATGCTAATCCTTGTAGTCATCTTAAATATAATTTGATTTTAAAATAAGTTATTACAGATATAAACTATTCTCACAAAACCAAGCAGGTTTTAAGTATATGTTACAAATGAGGCCTGAAAAGTTGATACTTTTCATTGCTTCCTCCTAGAGAAAGTATTCTGGAGTAAACGCCATCGCTTACAAGTGGAGGATTTGTCTCTCAATGAAGAAAGGAAAGGGTGCATCGCTAAAAGGTAAACACGTCATGAAAAATTCAGGCTGATTTATTGCCATTTCATGTTTGTTTTGATTATCCTGTGTGATGAATGTTGTGTTGGTAATTTGCAGTGAGACACTAACCAGGGCGATTGATCTTTCCTTCTACTACCTGTCTCAAGATTTCAAATGCTTGTGCAGTAATTCTGCTGCAATTAAAACTGTAATTAATCCAATCTAAATACTCAACATAGTTAGAAAAATATGAACCATTTATTTTTCTTGGTGTTCTTGAGCCCCAGGTGCCAAGCTATTTCAAAATATGCAAACTTGTTCAGAAATACAATGTTATCTCATCTTGTGCAAAGAGACTCGTTAAGATGATTTCTAAATGGAGAATTTTCCTGGCATGTGAAATAGATTACGTGAATTGGATGAGTGAGGGAAGAAACTGGAAAACATGAAACTCTGGCTGTCATTCTACTTCTGATCTTATATGAAGTTATGCTGTAACAGAAAGACGAAAGGGATTTGTTTGTTTGATCACTGATTTGTTTGTAATGATAATAGACCATTTTCATGTTTGTGTTTAGGAATGTATTTTCTGTTTGCTGTCTTCTGAAAACAGACATTTTACTCTAGAATCCTATCTCTCCGCTCAGTTCAATGTCAAACAGCCTCAAGTTGTTCGTAAGAGAAGTGCTGAGGGTTTGTTCTTAGGAGCGAAAGTGGTTGCTGTGGTTGTTATGTGAATGAACTCTAAGGAAATGATGCCTTATTCTACTGATCTCGTTGTTGGGATGCATACGATTCATTGTTCCAGTTGGCAGTTTGTAATTTTCCCAAGATCTCAGGCTGATTTTTCTGTGCGAATTGCAAATTCTTGCCAATGTTCGACTGACGTTTTGATTTTTCTATGGATACCATATGAGCTGAAGTAGGAAATTTACCAGATTTATTTTAAACTGTAGAACAGACATTTCTGCCTGTCTTTTTTCACCACTTTGCTATTGCCATTGAGAGATTAGATGTCACAGGTGTGGCCTATGAGACAGCAGTCAAGTGCTTGAAGCGTTCCTTGTCTCGATCCCTTTCGTCTTTTAATTGATTACTTTATTCTCAAACCACTAGCTGTGTTCCCCACTTAGTCACTACTTTGCTCTCTAGCTTTCTTCTTAACCTTCTGTAAGAACAATGGCATACATACACTGACAATGTTTATCAAGGCACCGGACAAACCCTTAACTCTTCGCCTTAACTCGTAATCAAAGGGCTGTCTGGATTTACCACCCAGTCTATGCCCAGGAGTGAATTTTGCTCGTTTAACTGTCTTGCATCAACCAGTTCAGATTACATTGATGTTTACACTGTCAACCTCCCACCAGGATCCATATAAACGACAGAAGAAATTACTCCATTGCTAGTTATCAGTCATAAAATAAAGCCATGTTTTACTTTTGCCACACTTAAGCTTCAATAATGTTAATAAATAATTAGACAGAAGGGGAATTGACAAAGTTAAGTTCGAAAGGCAGCTCAGTTATGTTGCAATTCAGTTGTGACGGTTTGATTAACAATTTACAATTGAAATGTGATGTAATTGATGTAAATGAGTACTGTCAGTTTTAGGATTAAACTCCTGAAATAACTAACGAGAAATCTGCATGAGATTGTCACTCTGTCGAATAAGTTCATAACCTTGTTCGTAATTTCATAACTTATGAGATGTCCTCTGCCTTTATTGCTGGAGGGGAGACTTGGTAGTTTTATCTTCTGCTAGCAAGATAGGAACATAAACAAATGAAGTAGGTGCAAGAGTGGGCCAGCTCCACCATTCAATCAGATCATGATCCTACTCCACATTTGGCCTACTCCTGATTAACCTTTCACTACCTTGTCTATCAGGGACCGATGTACTACTGCCTTAACAATATTCAAGGACTCTACTCTCTACTGTTTTGTGAGGAATACTTCCAAAAAACTGTGGTTCTCTGAGGTGGGGGTGGGGAGGAAGTAAACTCCTCAACTCAGACATAAATGGGTGAGTCCTTATTTTGAAATAGTGGCCCAGGGACAGAAGATATTTAAGTTCCAAAAATTGTTCTGGATAGTCTGCTGTTACTTGCATCATTTGAGGTTAAAACGAGAGCCTTCATGATAGGAGAATGGATTTAGGATTTGGGAATTAGAAACCTGTCATTTTTCATTTGTGCCAATAAAAATTCTCTTCCAAGTAGAGACTGACTGGAGTATATTCTTTCCTCCAACACGCTATTGGAAAAACAACATGCTAGTGGATTCGTCTTCTGGATTGGATAATCTGGTTTATATTTCACTTGCTTCCCAAAGTGCTATACTTGGCAATAGCCTCATTTGGCTGGTGGAGATGTATCGTCTTAATATCTGTATTCTCTGTAGAAGCAATACTTAATAGTTTGGCATAAAACGCTTCCACATACTGTTGCAGCTATAACAAAGAATGTGCTGGTAATCAATCTCCAATATTCCACCAGTTATCACATGAGACACTGTTAACTGAATCGCAAAATGACTAATTGTTTCTCTTTTTTACTGCTATTCCGAATAAGGGACATTAATCAGGCTTCAATGTATTTTACAAAATGGTTTATTACAACGTCACTTTTTAAAAAAAAAAAAAACGGGCACTTGTACAAGATAAAAGAAATTGTTTGCTGAGATTTTAAAAGGAAAACACACCTGTGGACCGAAGGTCCAAAAGTAAAGGACAGAATGTGAAGGTTTGTCCTCTGGGTTTCCTGTCAATGAAACTGAATCCTGACAACTGTAGACTGAAGGAGGATCTTCAGTTTACATAACAATGTGCAAACTAGGACCAGAAATAGTCAGAGACAGTAGGAACTGCCGATGCTGGAGAATCTGAGACAATAAAGTGTTGAGCTGGATGAACACAGCAGGCCCAGCAGCAACTGCTGCTGAAATCCAGGAATGGTCTGTCCAGAAATAGCCTGTCCAGCTTCTCAACCCTGCTCCTCCATTACAATTATGGCTAGTCATATCATCGTAACCTCGGCTTCGCTTGCCTGCCTGTTCTCTGTAACCGTTCAACCGATTTACTAATTTAAAATCTGCCTATCTCCTCTTCAACTTTACTCAAAGTCCTAGCATCCACTGCACTTAGGGTAGTGCAAGTACACAACCCTTTGAGAGAAGTAATTCCTCCTCAACTCTGTTTTAAATCTGCAACCCCTTATCCTAAAATTATGTGCTGTCATTTTAGAATGCCCCACAGTGGTAAAAATTGATCCTGCATCTACTTTGTCAATCCCTTTGAGCATATTGTATACTTCATTTAGATCTCCCCTTATTCTTCTAAACACCGTAGAGAATAGACCTAAACTGTGCAATCTCACTTCATGAGACAAATCCCTCATCTCTGGATTCAATCTGGTGAACCTCCTTTGAACTGCTTCCAATACAACTCCAGTAAGGGGACCAAAACTATACACAATATGCTAAGTTTGCCCTCACTAATTTCTTATACAGTGCAGCAACACATCCCTGCTTTTATACTCTGTTCCTTTTGCAGTAAATGCCAAAATTCAATTTGCCTTCCTTATTTGCTGCTGTACCTGTATGGGTTTTTTGCAATTTGTGTAAGGGGGCGTCCAGATCCCTCTGCGCTGAAGCTGTCAAGTTTCTCTCCATTTAGATTAATGGTCTTTCTATTCTTCTGACCAAATTGGATAACCTCGTGCTTACACATTGAACTTCAGCTGCCAAATTTAGGCCCTAACCTACCCATGTCTGCTTAGAAATTTTAATTTTTTTTTCTAGTCATTTCTGGGACGTAGGCATCGCTGGCTGGCTAGCATTTCTCGCCCATTCCTTGTAGCCCTTGAGAAGGTGGTGGTGACCTGCCTTGAACTGCAGCAGTCCACCTGCCGTTGGTTGACCCACAATGCCATGAGGGAGGGAATTCCAGGATTTTGACCCAGCAACACAGTCGATTATATTTCCAAGTCAGGATGGTGAGTGGCTTGGAACGGAACTTGAAGGTGGTGGTGTTCCCATATATCCGCTGCCCTTGTCCTAGCAGATGGAAGTGGTTATGGGTTTAGAAGGTGCTGTCTTTGAATTTCTGCAGTGCATTTTGTAGATAGTACACGCCGCTGCTACTGAGCGTTGGTGGCGGAGGGAGTCATGCTTGTGGATGTAGTGCCAATCAAGCAGGCTGCTTTGGTGTCAAGCTCCTTGTGTTGTTGAGACTGCACTCCTCATCCAGGCAAGTGGGGAGTATTCCATCATAGTCTTGACTTGTGCCTTGTCGATGATGAACAGGCTTTGGGGAGTCAGGAAGTGAATTACTCACCATGGTATTCCGAGCTTCTGGCCTGCTCTTGTAGCCACTGTTAATGTGGTGACTCCAGTTGAGTTTCTGGTCAATGATAGCCCCCAGGATGTTGATAGTTGAGGATTCAGTGATGGTAACACTATTGAATGTTCAGGGGTGGTGGTCAGATTGTTTGTTTCTTATAGGTGATGGTCATAGCCTGGCATTTGTGTGGTAGGAATGTTTTTTGCCACTTGTCAGCTCAAGCCCGGATCTTGTTGCATTTGAACACAGACAACTTCAATATCTGAGGAGTCATGAATGGTGCTGGACATTGTGCAATCATCAGCAAACGTACCCACTTTTGACCTTATGCTGGGGGGGGAAGGTTATTGATGAAGTAACAGAAGATGGTTGGACCGAGGACGCTACCCTGAGGAACTTGTGCAGAAGTGTCCTGGAACTGAGATGATTGACCTCCTCCAATCACGAACACCTTCCTGTGTGTCAGGTCTGACTCCAACCACCGGAGCGTTTGCCACCTGATACCCTTTGATTCCAGTCCTGCCAGGGCTCCCTGATGCCTCTGTCGGTTGAATGCAACCTTAATGTCAAGGGCTGTCACACTCATCTCACCCCTGGAATTCAGCTCTTTTGTCTATGTTAGAACCAAGGCTGTAATGAGATCAGGAGCTGAGTGGCCCTGGCGGAACCCAAACTTGGGTATCACTGAGCAGGTGCTGCTTGATAACACGACACCTTCCATCACTTTACTGACGATTGAGAGTAGACTGATAGGGCAGTAATTGGCTGGGTTAGATTTGTCCTGCCTTTTTGTGTACAGGACTACTTGGGCAATTTTCCTCATTGCTGTGTAGATACCAGTGTTGTAACTATACTGGAACAGCTTGGCTAGGGGAGCAGCAAGTTCTGGAGCACAAGTCTTCAATACTGTTGCTGGAATGTTGTCAGGGCCCATAGCATTTGTCGGATCCAGTGTCTCCGACCATTTCTTGATATCACCTGGAGTGAATTGAATTGGCTGAATTGACTGGTATCTGTAATGCTGGGGCCCACTGGAGGAGGCTGTGATGAATCATCCACTCGGCACTTCGAGCTGAAGATTGCTGCAAATGCTTCGGCCTTATCTTTTGAGCTGATGTGCTGGGCTCTTCTATCATTCAAGATTGGGATATTTGTGGAGTCTCTTCCAGTGAGTTGTTTTATTGTCCACCACCATTCACGATTGAATTTGGCAGGACTGCAAAGCTTAGATCTGATCCATTAGTTGTAGGATTGCTTAGCTCTGTCTTTCACTTGCTGCTTTTGCTGTTTGGCGTACAAGTAGTCCTGTTTGGTAGCTTCACCAGTTTGATACCTCATCTTCAGGTATGCCTGGTGCTGCTTCTGGCACGCACTCTCCATTTAACCAGGGTTGATCCCCTGGCCTGATGGTAATGGTTGAGTGGGGGATATGCCAGGCCCTGAGGTTACCAGTTGTATTGGAGTACAATTCTGCTGCTGTTGATGGCCCACAGTGCTTCGTGGATGCCCAGCCTTGAGTTGCTAGATCTGTGCGAAGTCTGTCCCACATGATAGTGCCACACATCACGATAGAAGTTGTTCTCAATGTGAAGGCAGGACTTTGTCTCCGCAAGGACTGTGTGATTGTCAATCTTACTGATACTCTCCTTGGCAGAATAGTAAGGATGAGGTCAAGTATGTTTTTCCCTCTTGTTGGTTCCCTCACCACCTGCCGCAGACCCGGTCCAGCAGCTCTGTCCTTTAGGACCTGACTATCTCGATCAGTAATACTACTGCCAAGCCACTCTTGGTGGTGGACATTGAAATCCCCCGCCCAGAGTACACTTTGTGCCCTTGCCATCCTCAGTGCTTCCTCTAAGTGTTGTTCGATGGGGAGGACGGTATGTGGTAATCAGGAGGTTTCCTTGCCCTTTATTTAACCTGAAACCATGAGACTTCATCGGATCCAGACCCCATATTGAGGACTCCTAGAGCAACACCCTCATGACTGTATACCACTGTGCTACCACCTCTGCTGGGCCTGCCCTGCCAGTGGGACAGGACGTATCCAGGGATGGTGGTGATGGTGGCGTCTGGGATGTAGTCATACTCTCAGAATCAAGCCTTATAGACAAGGTCAGGCTGTTGCTTCGCTAATCTATGAGACAGCTCTCCCAATTTTGGCTCTAAAGCCCCAGATGTTAGTGAAGAGCACTTTGCAGGGTCGGCAAGACCGTTTCTGCTGTTGTCTTTCTCCGGTGCCTAGGTCGATGCCGGGTGATCTGTCCGGTTTCATTTCTTGGAGACTTTGCAGTGATTGGTGCAACTGAGTTGCTTGCTGGGTGACTTCAGAGGGTAATTGAAAGTCAACCACATTGCTGTGGGTCTGGAGTCACATAGGCCGGACCAGGTGAGGGTGGCAGATTTCCTTCCCTGAAGAACATTAGTGAACCAGATGGGTTTTTCTGACAAATGAGCAATGATTTCATGGTGATCAGTAGATTATTAATTCCAAACTCTTTGTTTAAATTATTGAATTCAAATTCCACCACAGCAGATCCCCAGAACATGAGCTGGGTTACTGGATTAATAGTCCAATGATAAGACCACTAGGCCATCGCCTACCCATTCGTTTTTTGTTCACTGCAACTTAATTTCACACTCATTTGTAGTCTTGTCTGCAAACCTGGTTACACCCCATTCCTGCATCCAAATCATGGGTATCAATTGTAAACAGTTGGGGTCTGAGTTTCAAACTTCGTGACACCCCATTAGTTAGACCTTGCTGACCCAGAAAAAGACCCATTTATCCTGACTCTCTGATTTGTGATGGTTAGATAATCGTTTAACCGAACTAATCTATTAGCCTTAACTCCACATGATCATACCTTGTGTTTTAAAGTTTTCAAGATTTGTAGCTTGGGTTGTGGATGAGGTTGTAGACATGCTCGCCAAGCTGGTGGGATTGATTGCAAGCGTTTCGTCAACCTGCCAGGTAACATCATTAGTGTGCCTCCAGTGAAGTGTTGGTGTTCTGTCTCACTTATTATTTGTATGCTTTAGTTTGGTGTGTTTGGTACCACTTCTGGTTCTGTTTCCTTGTGGTTTGTACACAACATCTCATTCAAAGCGTTTAGATTAGAATACCAGGACTCCAGGAATTCCCTGGCATGTCTGTTTGGCCTATGCAATTACATCTCACTACACACGCAAAACAACGGACACGCGTTTGACTGGAGCAACACCTCCACGATCGCGCAAGCCGAGCAGAGACGCACCAGTGAGTTCCTAGAGGCCTGGTATTCCAACTGGAACTCCATCAACAAACGCATTGAATTGGACCCTATATAGAAACCACTGAGAAACAGAACTGGAAGTGGCACCAAACACCCCCATGAACTGAGGCATATAAATAACAAGCAGGACAGAACAATCACGTTTCACCGGAGGCGCACTGATGATGTTACCCAACAGAGTGACAAAACGTTTGCAAACAAACCCACTGGCTCGGTGAGCATGTCTACAACCTCATACCTTGTGTTTGCAGTGAAAACCAGATTGATTTGGGTGCTTGCTAAGTGGCCACTGTTGAGCTATTTGCAACTTCTAAGGTAGTTAAAAATACTGATATTAGGAAACATTAAACAGTTCCCAGGAATTTTACCGAGAGAAGAGAGACTTGTACTATCTGGTGTGTCTTCCTTACTTACTAACTAAAGTCTAGAAAAACAGATAACAAAGGGGTGGTAGGAAACTACTAGCATGAGGCCCCTTCTTGCCTTTTGAAACCAGGTTTTCAGAAATGGAGGCAATAGTCCCAATCACTTATCTTTTTTGAGGAGTTTCTTCAAGTCATTTGACTTTTCTGTAAACAACAAGTAGCTAACAGCCCACATTAAACGGTTGATTTCATTCCTTGGTAAAACACTAAATCCAGAAACTGTCCCATCAGTTCAATATTTTGCAATTTTTCACAGTCCTTAAAAATTCTAACAGTTAAGATCAGGTGAGGAGAGTTAGAATGGTCCTCCTCTTGTCCCTTTTGGCTTTTTTTAAAAAGAATGCATTTCAGTTCAGTGAGTGGCTAATTGTTAAACAGATTTCCTTTTTTTGTTTAAAAAGAGAATAGTGTATATTGAACTTTACCTCATCCAAGTCAAAATAATAATGTTCCACATTTTACGCTTGGCTCGCCCACCCCATCTCCCACCATCTTACTGTGAAGAATGGATAAAATAATGTCTAAAGTTACAGGTTTGTGCTTTAGACTAGCTTGACGGTCCTCGAGGATTGACGTTGAGTTTAAAGATGTGCATAGAATAATTATTCTTTAGGAGTCAGCAGCTGCTGAGTTGAGTTACTTCAAATGATCAAAATCAGCAGGCAGGACTTAAAACGTATAAGTTGACTGCGGGGAATCAAGAGAGAGATCCCAAATAGGATCTGCTTCTCTTTTCGGAGTTTCATACGCAAATACTTGCCTGTAGAGAAAACACAGAAGCTTAAGGTAGTGTTAGCTGGCTTGTCTTGACTTTCTCTCTCCAGCTCAACAGCCCAAATATACTGGCTGTACAGTGGATTCCAGATGCATGCCTGACCTGATTAAATAGTGTCTGGACACATCTCACAGGCAGAGCCCCATTGTCCAAATAATTAAATCTAATGGTTTATTGCTGCTCAATTGAGTACCAGATAGTTGAACTGGATTCACCATAAATGTAATGGTCACAAGAGCAGGTCAGGGCATAGAAATACTGCAGCAAGTAACTCTCTCTCCCCAGAGACTGTCTACCTCCTACAAGGCACAAGACGGGAGTATGATATAACATACACCTCATTTGCGTGGATGAATGCAGCACCGACAAGCCTCCAGAAGCTTGACACCATCCACCTCCATGAACATTCACTCCCCTCCACCACTGACGCTCAGTAGCAACAGTATGTACCAGAAGATGCACTGCAGAATTCACCAAAGATGCTGAGACAGCACTTTCCACACCCATGACCACTGCCATCTAGAAGGACGAGGATATAAGATACATAGGACTATCACCAGCTGCAAGTTTTCTTCCAAGCCACTCGCCGTCCTGATGTGGAAATATATCGCCACCCCTTTAGTGTTGCTTTGTCAAAATCCTGGAACTCCCTCCCTGAGAACGTTGTCTCTATCTACAGTACATTGACTGCAGTGGTTCAAGAAGGCACCCCACCATCACTGTCTCGAGGGTAACTCGATCAAAACTGGCCCAACCGGTGACCCCAACTAGTGAATTTTAAAAACTTTGATTGCTTTGCTGATGGGATAGAAGATGGTTCTCATCGATGCTCCTTCAAGGCACTTATTTCTGCTAAGACTTTGCAGTACAGACCGTCTCCATTTCAGAGGTCTCGTAAGATAATCTTGCAACTATTTGACCATCTTTGACTGTGATTGCATATCAATGGCATTTAGCATTAGTCTCAGTTAAATTCAATTAATAGCTTTCAGCCCTAAATTCGTAGACTTCTTTTTTAGAAGGCCTGGCATCATAATATAAACTGGACTAGGTCACAACTTCAGAGGGCACGAGAATCATAGAATCCCTACAGTGTGGAAACAGGCCCTTCAGCCCAACAAGTGCACACTGACCCTCAGAGCATCCCACCTAATCTACACATCGCTGGACACTCTGTGCAATTTAGCATGGCCAATCCACATAACCTGCACATCTTTGGACTGTGGGAGGAAACCGGAGGAAACCCACACAGGCAGTTGCCCGAGCGTGGAATCGAACCAGAGTTCTTGGTGCTGTGAGGCAGTTGTGCTAACCACTGAGCCACAGAAAATCCCAGATTGCTTATAAAAGATTTTTTTCCCTAAGAAATACACAAGATTTCTGATAGCTAATTTTAGACCTGGATTGATAGGAAACATCAGGCCAAGTTTCTACTTGACAAGATATCACTGTATTACAGGTAGTTAGATTTTAGCTACAGATAAATGACTGAATTAAGGTAAGTAAACTCTATAAATTAAAGCTCAGCACTTGAACTGCCCTTTGTGTGCAGACGTAAATATGGGGGGAAAAACAGAGGTAAAATTGTCCTTGTTTGTGAGATCTGTTGAGTTAGTTGCTTATCTAAAGGTGTCTCATCAACCAGCCTTTTTCTGAATGCTTCCTGTAGTTTGCAAGAGACACAGATCCTTCGTAAGTGGAACAGTTACTGTCTCGTGGAATATCTCTCAGAATAATGCTTTTTCTTAACAAAGGAAGTTGGATTTGAACTAGTGGAATAAGGGTGCTAAGGCGAAAGAATTTAACCCTGATAAGAATCATGGAATCTCTACAGTGTGGAAGCTGATCTTTTCGCCCCAATGAGTCCACACTGACCTTCCGAACAGCCTTGTACCCAGACCCACCCTATCCTTGCATTTTACATGGCTAATCCACCTAGCCTGCACATCTGGACTGGGAGGAAACTCACGCAGACACAGGGAGAAAGTGCAAACTCCACATGCAGTCGCCAGACGGTGGAATCAAACCTGGATCTCTGGTGCTGTGAGGCAGCAGTGCTAGCCACTGAGCCACCATGGTGCATGGTAATTGTGAGGTGGTGCATTTTGGAAGACAAGGGAATACTTTCTGAATAGCAGGGGTCTTGGGATGCTTCTCCACAGATCCTTGAAGGCAGCAGGATAGGTTATTGGGGTAATTTAGAAGACCTATGGGCCACTGGGCCTCATCATTGATGGCACAGATTGAGAGTGGGGAGGTTAAGATGGAGTTGTAGAGGACTCGGTTGAGGCCGCAGCTGGAGTACTGTATGCAGTTCTGGTTACTGCACTATAGGAAGGATGTGATTGCATTAGAAGGGGTGCAGAGGTGATTCACCAAGATGCTAGAACATAGAACATTACAGCGCAGTACAGGCCCTTCAGCCCTTGATGTTGCACCGATCTGTGAAACCAATCTGAAGCCTGTCTAACCTACAGTATTCCATTATCATTCATATGTTTATCCAACGACCATTTAAATGCCCTTTTAAAGTTGGCGAGTCTACTACTACTGCAGGTAAGGCATTCCATGCCCTGACTACGCTCAGTAAAGAATCTACCTCTGACATCTGTCCAACATCTATCACCCCTCAATTTAAAGCTGTGTCCCCTCGTGCTAGCCGTCACCATCTGAGGAAAAAGGTTCTCACTGTCCAACCTATCCAGTCCTCTGATCATCTTGTATGTCTCTACTAAGTCACCTCTTAACCTCCTTCTCCCTACCGAAAACAGCCTCAAGTCCCTCAGCCTTTCCTCATAAGACCTTCCCCCCCGTACCAGGCGACATCCTGGTAAATCTTCTCTGCACCCTTTCCAACGCTTCCACATCCTTCCTCTAATGCGGCGACCAGAACTGTACGCAATCCTCCAAGTGCGGCCGCACCAGAGTTTTGTACAGCTGCAACATGACCTCACGGCTCCGAAACTCGATCCCTCTACCAATAAAACCTAACACACCGTACGCCTTCTTAACAACCCTATCAACCTGGGTGGCAACATTCAGGGATCTACGCACATGGACACCGAGATCTCTCTGCTCGTCCACACTACCAAGAATATTACCATAAGCCCAGTACTCTGTATTCCTGTTACTCCTTCCAAAGTGAATCACCTCACACTTTTCCGCATTAAACTCCATTTGCCACCTCTCAGCCCAGCTCTGCAGCTTATCTATGTCCCTCTGTAGCCTGCAACATTCTTCCGCACTATCCACAACTCCACCGACTTTAGTGTCATCCGCAAATTTACTAACCCGTCCTTCTACGCCCTCATCCAGGTCACTTATAAAAATGACAAACAGTAGTGGCCCCAGAACAGATCCTTGCGGTACATCACTAGTAACTGAACTCCAGGATTAACATTTCCCATCACCCACCACCCTCTGTCATCTTAGAGCTAGCCAACTTCTGATACAAACCACTAAATCACCCTCCATCCCATGCTTTCGTATTTTCTGCAATAGCCTACCGTGACGAACCTTATCAAACGCTTTATTGAAATCCATATACACCACATCAACTGCTTTACCCTCATCCACCAGTTTGGTCACCTTCTCAAAGAACTCAATAAGGTTTGTGAGGCACGACCAACCCTTCGCAAAACCGTGTTGACTATCCCTAATCAAATTATTCCTTTCCAGATGATGATAAATCCTCTTATAATCCTTTCCAACACTTTACCCACAACCGAACTAAGGCTCACTGGTCTACAATTACCAGGGTTGTCTCCACTCCCCTTCTTGAACAAGGGGAGAACATTTGCTATCCTGCAGTCTTCTGGCACTGTTCCTGTAGACAATGACGACATAAAGATCAAAGCCAAAGGCTCTGCAATCTCCTCCCGAGCTTCCCAGAGAATCCTGGGATAAATCTCATTGAGCCCAGGGGACTTACCTATTTTCACTCTTTCCAGGATTGCTAACACCTCCTCCTTATGAACCTCAATCCCGTCTAGTCTAATAGCCTGTATCTCAGTATTCTCCTCGACAACATTGTCTTTTTCCTGTGTGAATACCGACAAAAAATATTCATTTATCACCTCCCCTATCTCTGCCGACTCCACACACAACTTTCCACTACTGTCCTCGATTGGCCCTAATCTTACTCTAGTCATTCTTTTGTTCCTGACATACCTATAGAAAGTTTTAGGGTTTTCCTTGATCCTACCTGCCAAAGACTTCTCATGTCCCCTCCTGTCTCCTCTTCGATCTCTCTTTAGGTCCTTCCTGGTTAACTTGTAACTCTCAAGTGCCCTAACTGAGCCTTCACGCTTCATCTTTACATAAGCCTCCTTCTTCCTCTTGACAAGAGATTCAACTACTGTAGTAAACCACGGTTCGCTCACTCGACCACTTCCTGCCTGCCTGACTGACAGATACATACGTATCAAGGACACGCAGTAGCTGTTCCTTGAACAAGCTCCACATTTCAATTGTGCCCAGCCCCTGCAGTTTCCTTCCCCATCCTATGCATCCTAAATCTTGCCTAATTGCCTTTCCCCCAGCTATTCCCCCAGTTCCCCCCCAACAACTACCCTGTTCCTTTTGCTCCTATTCAGAATCATCTTTGCGATCCTTTCCTCTACATCTCTGGAACTTTTCGGAGGCCTATAGAAAACTCCCAAAAGGGTGACCTCTCCTTTCCTGTTTCTAACCCCAGCCCATACTATCTCAGTAGACGAGCCCTCATCAAACATCCTTTCTGCCACCGTAATACTGTCCTTGACTAACAATCCACACCTCCCCCTCTTTTACCACCTTCCCTGATCTTACTGAAACATCTAAACCCCGGAACGTGCAACAACCATTCCTGTCCCTGCTCTATCTATGTCTCTGAAATGGCCACAACATCGCAGTCCCAGGTAGCAACCCATGCTGCAAGTTCACCCACCTTATTCCGGATGCTCCTGGCATTGAAGTAGACACACTTCAAACCACCTTCCTGCCTGCCCGTACACTCCTGCGACCTTGAAACCTTATTTGTGACCTCACTACACTCAACCTCCTGTGCACTGGAGCTACAAATTCAGGTTCCCATCCTCCTGCTGAATTAGTTTAAACCGTCCCGAAGAGCATTAGCAAATTCTTCCCCCCCCCCCCCCCCCCAACCCCAAGATATTGGTACCCATCTGGTTCAGGTGTAAACCATCCTGTTTGTAGAGGTCCCACCTACCCCAGAATGAGCCCCAATCATCCAGGTATCTGAATCCCTCCCTCCTGCACCATCCCTGTCGCCACGTGTTCAACTGCTGTCTCCCTATTCCTCACCTCGCTAGCACGTGGCACGGGTAACAAACCAGAGATGATAACTCTGCTTGTTCTAGCTCTAAGCTTCCACCCTAGCTCCTTGAAATTCTTCCTTGAATCCCCATCCCTTTTCCTACCTGCTGTCTGGTATTGAGTAACTTCACTCTGAACAGAGGGCTGGATAGGCTCATGTTCCTTATTTTGGGCAGAGAAGGCTGTGAGGAGTCTTCATTGAGGTATGTAAGATTGAGCAGTACTGACAAGGTACATAGAAAGCAGCTGTTCCCTGTGGTTGAAGGGCCAACAACAAAGGGGCTTATTTTTAAGTTGAAACGCAAGACGTTTTAACGTACTTCTGAGGGAAATGCTTTTCACCCATAGGGTGTCTGCGTGTCTGGAATGCAATGCTTGAGAGGATAGTTAAGGCTGGAAACCTCAAACCTTTTTAAAAAGTACTTTGACCATTTGAAATGTTATAACATCCAAAACAATGGGCCAAATGTGGAAAAGTAGGACGAGTGTAGATTTAGGCTTTTTTTTTCAGTGCAGACTCAATGGGCCAAAGGGCCTCCTCTGTCCTCTATCTAAGAATGTCAGGGCGAAATGGCAGAACAGACTGTGTGCCGCAGAAAAAGCTTGGAAAAGATCAACTGTGTTCATCTCAAGTCTTAATTTTAATAAACTAGGACCCAATTTAATTGCCAGATAAATGTGTTCTAACAGAACTTCCCCTGCTTATGCACTCTGAAATATTTCTTGAGCGGTATAGTTGGAAGCTGGTTTAGATTCTGAGCATGTGCCTACCTGTTATCTACGGTTTCCTAAATGGTGAAAGTCTTTTGAGTTTAGCTTCTAAGTTTTAAGATTTTTGAAGTGTATCTGAGTGTTTATCCTTAAAAGCATAGTGAGTAGGATTAGCTGAAGTTGTATCCTGTGCTAACATCTGCAGACTGGTTGGTTTCAGTCTTGTGAAGTTATGATTGTTATGGTCCTTTGTTCAGTGCCATGTATTTTGGCAGTATGTAGCGATTAAATTAGATGCAATAGTCCATTTTAACTCGACTGTCAGTTGCAAGGGCCTTGTCTCTTTGCTAAGGTGAGTAGAGAGATAGAATTACTCACTAGAGTATGGGTGATGTGTTTGTATAGCTTATGACAGCACCATATGCAAAGATAACCAAAATGATGAAATGTTTTTCTGCAGCTGCAGTTCTCAGCTGAGCAAGTTTTTGCAGATAGTGTGGATGTTGACGACGGTAGTTATCCTCTGTCGAGCTTGGCTTCTAAATTGGGTCTAGACTTTCCACTAAGCCTCTTGAACCCCCCTGTCTAAGAGGCTCCTAAAATCTTGCCTCATTGATCAATCGTGGTCACCTGCTGTAAATTTTTTTAGTCCTTAAATAGGATGACCAGTTATCCTAGGGTGAGGTGGTGGGTGAGATCCAAAGTTTGAATTGGCAACAACATGCTCTGATCTGAGCAGAAATAAGTGTGTGCAGTTATCTCCTCTCCCCCTCTGCCCTCGTCTTGGGTCTCATTTCCGAAGTTGTTTTTTTTTTTTTTATTGCTTGTCTCCGATTGATCTTAAAGTGGCTTTGAGCTCTTGTCTTGAATCTGAGCAGTCCATCTAGTGTGTCTACGTCACAGTACTGTTAAGAGTTCCAGGCCCTGTCGTAGCAATTGTGAATGAATGACATGGTACAATGTCAGGATGAGTTGGTGGTGTTCCCGTGCGCCCACTGCCCTTGTCCTCCTTGATGGTAGAAGGTATGAATTTGGAAAGTGATGTTGATGGAAGCTAGGTGAATTTGATTTGATTTGATCTATTGCTGTCACATATGCTTAAGTAGAGTAAAAAGTTCTGTTTTACGAGCAGTACAGGCAGATCGTAGGGTGTTTAGACACAGTGAGGCATAAAAGGTCACGGTTGCACAAGAGGTGCACAAGATTGAGGTCAACATTAGGTTTAAATCAGAGGTGTTGATTCAGCAGTCTAGTAATAGGGAAAAAGCCATTCTTGAACCTGCTGGTGTATGTTCAAGCTTACTTGATGGAAGAAGTTGGAGGAGAGCATTACCGGAGTGGGATGGGTCTTTGTTGGCAGCCTTTCCGCTGCAACAGGAAATGTACATGGAGTCCATGATTGGGAGGTTGGCTTCTGTGATGTTCTGGGCTTGCCCAAAACTCTTTGTAGTTTCTTACGGCCCTGGGCAGAGCGGTTGTCGTACCAAGCTGTTAGGCACTCGCATTGCTTTCTGTGGTGCATCGGTGCAAGTTGGTGAGGGTCCTTTATGCGTATATGCCAGATTTCCTCAGCCTTCTGCGAATTTCTGCACTGCACTTGTATATGTTTATATACACTGTAGATAATGCTGCTATTGGGCATCTGCTATGAATGGAGAGTCAATCAAGGGGACTGCTTTTGTCCTGGATTTTGAGCTTAATGAATCTCCTGAGGCTACATTTCTTCAAGCAATTGGAGAGCATTCTATTACAGTCCTAATTTGGGCTTTGTGGAGGTGGGGTGTGGGGGTACTTTGTGGAGTCGGGAGGCGAGTTACTTTCTGTTGACTTACTAACCTCTCACTTGGATTGTACCCACGGTATTTAAATGGCTGATCCAGTTCAGTTTTTGGTCAATGCTTAGCCATAGGATGACAGTGGAGGAACTAACGTTGGCAATACCATTGAATGTCTCCTTGTGATTCAGTTTCAAATTTTATTTGTTCATTGCTTTCCTAATGACTGTTAAAATGACTTAAGTGCTATGTTAATAGGATGATAAGATGTAGGAGCAGAAGTTGGCTGTTTGGTTGGTATAAGTCTGCTCCATCATTCAATGAGATCATGGCAGATCTGATAACCTTCAACTCCACTTTTGTCCTCCTTTCCCATAACCCTTGATTCCCATTTCAATAAAAATCTGTTCATCTCAACCTTGAATATACTTAATGGCCCAGCCATGACTGCACTGCAGTGAAGAGTCTCATAAGTCCAATACCCTCTAACAGAAGAAATTCTTCATCATCTCTGTCTGAAATGTACAGCCCCTTATTCTGAGATTATCTTCCCCCCCCCCGCCCCCCCATGCAGGGCAGCCAGCAATTTGGAAGTTAGCTGTGCAAGGGGATTGGAGTACAGGAAGAAACAAGTGTTCAGATTATATCAGAGATAAAAGGTACTGCAGATGCTGGAGAATCCGGGATAACCGTTTTTGAGTACTGTGCGGTTTTGACCTGCACGTTTTCCACAGCACGTGTACTGGCATTGGAGGTTGTATTGTACAGGTTCACACGAAGGGCCCACTAGAATGTGGGGATTGTCTTACAATGAGATAATCAGTAACTTGGGTCTCTATTCTCTAGAGTTTAGAAGAATGAGGTACAACCTCACGGAATCATACAAAACTGAGGGGCTTAATAGGTTAGACACTGAAAGATTGTCATTCGTTGAGGAATTTAAAATACAAGTGGGGCTTGGCTAAGGCACTGATCACTTAAGACTGGGATGAAAGATGACTTCACTGAGTGTTGTGAATCTTTGGAATTCTCTACCCCAAAGGGTTGTAGATGCTGTATTGTTGAATAACTTTAAGACTGGAGTAGACAGAATTTTGGTGTCTGAGGAATTTGGAGTATGAGAAAATAGAGTTGAAACCCAAGTTGAGCCATGATCATGTTAAATGGCAGAGCAAGCTTGATGGACTGGATGATCTAAGCCAGCTTTTAATTCTTGGCTGCTTGTAATGAAGTGAAAACACCCAATGGTGAATGCACCACTGCAACATTTTTTTTTCCCTGTGACCAGTCAAGTGGGACTCTTAGCCGTGCAAAAAGCAGCAGCCACTTTTATGTTGATTTTGTCATGATGCTGACAATTCCAAAAGCCATGCTCTCCAGCAGCTGGTAGTTCTGCCTTAGTAACCTTGCTGGATTCAGTGCAGTTGATGGTTTTGAGATCCTGTTTAGACGCAAGGAATTGCTCATGAAGATCCCAACTTGCACTGCTGTGGATGTGCTTCAGTGAATGTTCAGTAGCAATGTATGATGACCAAGTTCTTTCTCCCATCTGATGAGATTATTTCTCAACAGCTGTTCTAGAAAAGTCATTCACTTGTATACTGCCTTTTGCAATTGCTGAGGATGACTGTTCGTGATCAGAGGTAATTTTGAAGCACCATCACCTGTTGTGTCAAGAGCCAGTTTGTTTACACAAGAAGATTCTCAATTCACTGCCGTTAAGTTGTTTGCAAGTACTGTGTTAAATAACACACTGCTTTATTTTACAGAGAGCACTTCCTGAAGACTAATGCACAGTTGAACATTCGGTGTCGACAGCTGTTGTCGGAACTGTCTTACATTTACCCTGTCGAAGTGGTAAGGTTATTGTGCTTCATTTTTCCTATATCTTTTATATCCCATGTCGGGGGTGGGGTGGCAAATGAGAATCTCAATCTCCAGAGAAGATGTACTGAGTAAATTGTCAGCAGTTTGGGTTGACTACATCTTGGGCCCTAAAAGATTTCATCCTAGGGTCTTAAAATAAATAGTAAGTGAGATAGTTGCTGCATTGACTTTAATTTTCCAAAACTCTTGATTCAGGGAGGATCTCATTAGATTGGAAGGCAGAAAATGTAACTTCATTGAAAAAAGGAGAGACACAGAAAGCAGGTGAAATAAGATAAAGGGTGCTATTCAACTGTACACTGCTATTGTAAAAGTTCTATTCATTGCAGGGTGGGCATGACTCGGTAAACCAGCATTTATTGTCCAGAGGGCTGTTATTTGTCAACCACATTGCTGTGGGTCTGGATTCATATGTAGACCAAGTAAAAACAGACGTGAATGAACAGCAATCAACAGCTTGTACGGTACGGTTGTCAGTAGTCTAGCTCTTTTATTTCAGATTTTATTGAATTGAAATTTCACTGCTATGGTGAGATTTGATCCCATGTCCTCCTGATCGAACAATGGCTTGGAGTTCTGGATTACTCAGCAAGTGATATTACCACTAGGCCACCGTCTCCCTCATGGATTTATCAATGAACCTCTTGCTCCTTGTCCCGCTCCATTTAACGTGTGTCTGTGTGTCTCTACTTTGAGATGGACAGCTCCATTCAGTGTTTTTTTGAAATGGTTCTGAACTGCTTACTGAAGCTCTTTAAAAAAAAAAAAAATCCAAATGTCTGAATTCGGCAGGATGAATAAACATCATGGAGCAAGGTAGCTGTAAATTTGGGAGCAAAAACAGTTGCTGGAAAAGCTCGACAGGTCTGGCAGCATCTGTGAAGGAAAAAAACCGTTAGCGTTTAGAGTCAGTGATCCTTCCTCAGAACTGGTGGCTGGGAAAACGTCAGTGTATACATCAGTTCTTTTGGTTTTTATTTAGTATTTAACTCCCTGCCACATCTCTTCCAGGTGTGCACGGTTCTTTTGGTTTTTATTTAGCTGTAAATTTAGATTGGTGACTGGCTTGAAGTTTAAATTCATATTGTGCACTGCATTGTCAGAAACAGCACCAGTTGTGAAGTGGTTCAATTTTTGTCTTTTACAGAATGATCAGAAGGATTATTTTATGTGTGGAGTCAAACTACCAAATTCAGAAGATTTCCAAGGTATTAAAATCCACTTATTTTTGAAGACTGTTACTTTACTTCTTGAATAGACTCACCTACTTATAAATGAGAGGCTGATTTACCAGGTAAAATAATTGTGACCATACTACTGTAGAAAGATCAGATTTTACGAAGTATTCTCTAGAGCTGGTTTTTGGAATGTGGTGATTGTATATAAAACACTTTGAGAGGAAACACCCACTTTAGCTAAACAATTATATGGACTTATCTTTAACTGTGCACATTAGTGTTGTTGAATTGCCCTCTCTGTACTTTGATTGCCTGTTAATTGCATGATTTGTCACGAGGTTATATATGCGTAGGAGTGTAAGAAAAGGAGTAGGCCATTCAGCCTCTTGACATTGAATCGTAAAACAATGAGAACATGGTTGACCTGAGGCCTATCCCCATGTGCCTGCCGTTGGCCCATATCTCTCAATACTTTTGCTTAACATTGAATCTGAATTTTTTTGTGATAACAACTGATCTAGCATCAACTGCCATTTGTGGAAGCGAGTTGCAAAATTCTACTACCCTTTTATGTGTAGAAGTCCTTCCTGACGTGCCTCCTGAACAATCTGGCCTTTAATTTTAAGACTATGCCTCACAGCTCTCAAATCCCTAACCAGTGTAAGTAGCTGATCTATGCTGTCTTTTCCTCTTCGTACCTTGAAGACTTCAATCAGATCACCCCTTAACCTTCTAAATTCTAGAGAAGACCGGTCTAATTTATGTAATGCCTCCTCCTAACTTAACACTTAAAGTCCAGGTATCATTTTGTAAACTTGCATTTGTACTGTGTATATAACCTTCCTAAGGTGTGGGGCCCAGATCTGCTGTCAGCAGTCCAATTGAGGTCTAATTAGGGCTTTGTGTAGCTGCAGCACAGGTTGAGTGTCTTTGTACTCCAGTCCTTCGGATATACCAACATTCCATTAACTACCTTGATTATTTGTACACCTGCTTTGTGACATTTTAAAGAGCTATGCATTTGTACTCCCAAGTCTCTTCAGGCATCAACTGTATTTACCTTCATACAGTCTAGAAAGTACCTTATCTATTATTTTTTGGTTGAAGATGGAGTTTAGTTTCCACTGTAACTATCTCAATCGTGGAAATTTGTAGGTTACTGAATTACACAAATGAGCTGATGATGGCCCAGTGAGTCACAAACATGCAACCGCCAGAGCTCTGGCTGGCAGTCTGCCTCAAAGTAGATTGCCTTGGCCAACAACAGTAGATCATTGTCATGTTTTCCTACAGAAACAAAAGCATATGGAATTGTTTAAATTTGTGCTAAACCTACAAATTGGTAAAATTCTTTATCTTTGTCATAGACTAGGATTTGTGCAGCAGTTAACAAACTAATCTCCATGCCATTTGCCAGATCATAAGATATTATAGAAGTGTGAAAATGGGCATTTATTGCAACCCAAATGATTTGTGTGGTAAAATTCCATGTGCTTCAATCTGGAGTTCCTTGAAGTAAATTTGGCAGTACACTTTTTGTAATAAATTACATTTTATTATGCGCGTGATACGGTCTGGAATAACGGACAACCTTCAGTGCACCAAATTCTTATGAAAATATGCCCCCTGCAACTTCTAATGAGTTAGCATCCCTGGTGCTTCCCCATTCAACTCTCTTTCCCATTTTGTTGTCTATGTGCTAGTCAGTGTCAGCAGCAGACTTTGTGAAATAAGCTACTTCAGTGGAATGTAGGGTTTTTAATTTAGTAATCAGAGTGACAGAGAAACTACTGTATCTCTGGAATTGAATGCTTATGATTTGATACTAGCAGAGCGGTCTCTGTTGATATGAATGTTTTGTTAATAATAACTTTGAGACTTATTTTTTAATAGTATACACAAGGGCTGTTTTGCAAATAAAGATGCATAAGTGAAGTCTATCTGATGTT
The DNA here is from genome assembly GCA_024137785.1 of Ginglymostoma cirratum. Taxonomy (NCBI): domain Eukaryota; kingdom Metazoa; phylum Chordata; class Chondrichthyes; order Orectolobiformes; family Ginglymostomatidae; genus Ginglymostoma; species Ginglymostoma cirratum. The sequence goes on along the minus strand of JAHRHZ010000264.1, from coordinate 58,753,723 downwards.
GGTCCCTTAAGATGTTTGTAACTTGATGCGTCGGTTTTATTGCGCAAGCTAAATTTGAGCTGCTTAGTTCATAGTTATTCTTTGGTTCAGTGTCCTCATTTAGCATTGCTGTGATTTTAATTCATTTAGACATGGATAAGTTTTGAATTGTACAGACATGAAGATCATCAAGTAATTACCTGTCAAATATAACTATCAAAAATTACTTTGCCAACAAATTGCACACCTAAACAATCTTGTGCCAACGAGTCCACATCGACCCCCTGAAGACCATCTCGCCCAGACCCGTCTTCGTCTCCTATCCCTGTAATCCTGCATTTCCCATGGCTAACACACCTAACTTAGACATCCCTAAACACTATGGGTAATTTACCCCGTGGCCAATCCACCTAACCTGCACATGTTTGTACTGTGGGGTGACACGGGAGCACCTGGTGGAAACGCACGTGTACGTGGAGAGAACGTGCAGACTCCGCACACGGTTGCCTGAGGGTGGAATCAGACACGGTTCCCTGGCGCTGTCAGACAGCAGTGCTAACCATTGAGCCACCGTACTGCCCATGTAGTATTTCTGCTGCTGCTCCTCCTTGCTCTAAAACCATCTTACTTTACCAACACTGATTTGCGGAGAAAAATGGTTTATTCTTACATTTTGTGATATGCTTTACTCTCTGATAAGGCTGTACATTCTACATGCAGCCGAGTTCATGCTTTCAAATTTTCATGAGACTTTTTGCAACCAGCAAAGAAAGAACATTCCCATCCTGTCTACCTTGATTCAAATCAAGGTTCCAGAAGTGAAAGGGCTTTTGCTTTGATCCAAGAGAAAGTGTGTAGAACATGGCTTGAACATGCTGTCCTGATGTTGCACTCCAATGACATTGTGAATGGAAATTTTAGGCTTGTGGAAAAGGAGTCCTGAGAAATTGCCTGCTTCCATTCTGTTTCTAATCAGTAGTTCAACACAAGGGGGCAACTGAGCCATACAATTGCATATGCACTCTCCATCTAACAGCAGTTCAGCGTTACAGGCACTTGTCTGTTGTAAGAGGGGAACATATGCCTGATTTCAAAACCGGTTTTCTTCTTAGATAATGTGCTGTTAAATATCTTTGGTCAAAGATATAATTGTGTAATGGATTCTGAAAAATTAACGATTTTAGAAAATTTTTGATGGTTTGAATTGTAGTTTCATGCCTTAGGTATGATTTATAAAAATGTATACAGCTGTATTTAATACAAAATATATTTTTGGTGTAAACCTGCCATGGTTGCATTATGGTCTTCAATTGTTTAGAAGAACATATGAACATAATATAGAAACATAGGAATTAGGAGCAGGAGAAGGCAGTTCAGTCTTTTGAGCCCACTCAACAGTTTAACATGATTGTGGCTGGTCTTATCCTGGTCTTGGCTCCACTTTCCTGCCTGCTCCCCAAAGCCACTTATCCTGCTTTTCATCAGAAACACATCTTTCTTGAATCTGTTGATTGATTCTGCTTCCACAGCACTCTATGGCAGTAAGTTCCACAGATTCACAGTCCTCTGAAAGAAGTAGTTTCTCCTCATCTCAGTTTTGGACTTACCTCCTTTCTTTCTATATCTGTGCCCTCTTGTTTGAGATTGTTCCACAAGGGGGAACATGTATCCAACATCCACCTTGTCAATCCCCTTTAGCGTTTTATATACCTCAGTCAGATTTCACCTCATTCTTCTGAACTCCAAGTACAAGCCCAAGCTATTCAACCACTCCTTGTATGACAGCCCTCTCATTTCAGGAATGAATGTGGTGAACCTCCTCTGAACTGCCTCTCGTGCCACCACATCCATCTTCACGTAACTGGACACACATTCCAAATGTGGTCTTACGAGTACCTTATATAATTGTAGCAACACTTCACATTTATAATCCAGTCCTTTTGCAATATCTGGCAGGATTCTGTATGCCTTTCCTATTATATGCTGCACCTGTGTACCCACTTTCTACAACTTATGCGCAAAGACACCCAGATTTGTCTGTACTGACTCACTTTGAACCTGCTTGCCATTTAAATAATAACTTACCCTTTTTATTTTTTCTAGCCAAAATAGACAACCTCTCACTTACTGCATTAAAGACATCTGCCAGATTCTGGCCCATTCTCCTAGACTATAAATATCTATCTGTAAACGCTGTTTCCCCATCACTGCCTGCTTTCCCACCTATTTTAGTATCATCTGCAAACTTTGCTATGTTATAATCTGCTCCTGCTTGCAGATCATCTATGTAAGATTGTAATTGTTGAAGTCCCGAGAACTGAACTCTGTGCCACCCCACTAATTATAATTTGCCATCCAGAAAAGGACACGTTTACCCTGATTTCTGAAGAAGGGCCTCGACCTGAAACGTCAGCTTTCCTGCTGCTCGGCCTGCTGTGTTCATCCAGCTCCACAACGTTTTATCTCTGTTTACCCTGACCCTTTGTTTTCCATCAGTCAGCCAATCCTCTACTGAAGCCCCTCCCCTTAACACCCTGGGATTTAACCTTCTGGATCAGTCTTTTATGTGGCACCTTGTCAAATACATTCTGAAAGTCGAGGTAGACCACATCCACTGGATTCCCATTATTTACTTCGGTTACATCCTCAAAGAAATCTAACAAGTTTGTCAATCACGACTTGCCCTTCAGAAAACCACCCTGACACTGGTGAATTGAGCTTTGTTTTTCAGTTTGACATTTTACTTTGACTCCAGCAACATTTCTACATCGCGCGCGCGCACCCCGAGTCTATAGTTCCCCACTTTGTCTACCTCCCGTTTTTGACTACAGGTGTCATGCTAGCATGTTTCTAATCCACTGGTACCTTTCCAGAATCCAGGGCCTTGTGGAGAATCGTAGCTAATGCCATCTCTGCTGCCACCTTCTTTCAGGTGCAGGCCATCTGCCCTTGGGAGCTTGTCTGCCTTTAATTAGTTCACTTAAGGCCTTCTCCTAGCCTCAGTAATTTCACGAGTTCGTCTGGAGTAACTGTAGTTTTTGGCAAGAACTGTTATTATCTTCCATTGTGAAAACAGACAAAATATTTGTTTAGTACCTTTGCCATTTGAGTTTTCCCATTATTACCTCACCATTTTCATCCTGTAAAGGGCCAACATTTACTTTGACTATTGTCTTCCTTTTTATTTACTTAGAGAAGCTTTTGGTATCAGCGCTTGTTTTCTGCTAGTATCCTTTCGTAGTTCACCTTCCCTCGTTTGGTTTTTTTTTGGTAATCCTCTGACATTTAAAGTTCTCCCATTCCTCCAGAGTGCATATTTTGCAGATATGCCTTTGTTATCCTTGACTTTCTTGTTAAGCCCCCATGGTGTGATTTTTCACTTTTTAAAACAATTCCTCTTCCTCTCTCAGGAATATACTTTAATTGTGCGGTATTTAGAAGCTCCCTAAGTATTTGCCACTGTTCTTCAAATTTCCTGCTCTTTAATATATTTGCCAAGTTCACTTGGGCCAACTCCTTTCCCGAGCTTGTATAATTACCTTTGCCGAATGCTAAAACTTGTATGCAACTCTACCTTTTTTTTCCAATGTGAATTTGAAACTGTGGAGTATTGTGGTCACTCCTTCCGAGAGAATCCTTAACTACAAGGTAATTTATCAATCGTTCCTGGTTACGTAATGCCAAATCTAAACTCGCCAGTTCTGTTTCACTCCATGACGTTGCTCTCAGAAGCGGTCCTTCATATACTCTGAACCTTTCTTGAAGGCTACTCTTGCCAAGATGCTTATTCCAATCAATATGCATGTTCAAATAACCCATAATTACTGTTGTACCTTTCTCAAGTCTTCATTTCCTGCTATATAACATGCCCTACTTCAGAAGTACTTTTTTAGGGGCCTGTAAATGACTCCTATAAAGGGGTTTCTCCCTTTGCTTTTTATTTCCACCCAGACTGACTGAACATTTTGGTTCCTAGTGCCAGTATCATTTCTTAATACTGCCTTGATATCATCCTTAAACAATAAAGCAATTCCACCTCCTGTTGCTCCTTGTCTATCCTTTGGGATACTGAGTATCCTTGGACATTTAACTCCCAGTTCTGATCTTACTGTAACCACGGTTCAGTAATCCCCACCAGGCTGTACCCATTTTATCTCAGTGCTGTCAGCTCATCAACTTCATTCAAATACTGCATGCATTTAGGGTGCAAGGTTTTTAAATAAATTCTACTGGTTGTTTTTCTCTTTGAATGTTTTCTTGTGTGCTACGCTCCCCACACCCCGCAGCCTTAGTTATTAATCCCTGATAATGCTGAGCCTCCCCTCAATCGTTTACTTCAACTTTCAACTCACATTTTGATCTTGTTTGCTTCCTCCCCTCACCATGTTTGATTAGACTGGCCCTGCCTGTTTGTCCTATTAACGTCTATCTTCTTCTCGCTTTCTGACCTGTTGCTAACCAGTGGTAAATGGTTCCTAACCCTCTGGCTTATTCAAGTATATGCTGCTTTCTATCGTTAAAATGGGGTATACTCCAGTTTGAAAGTTGCCTTTGACTAAAATCTGAATTAAATGATCACAGGAAAACTTTGAAGTGTGTGCCAAGTTTGACCTTGGAAAAAGTGCTTCCCCTTAACCACTAAATTCAGCAAAACACAACAATTGCGACAGAGGTCAGTTCAGCTCATCGTGTCTTCATAAGTCGGGAAAGAGCCCAAACATAATGTTGCCTCGCGTGTACCAGCTGTTTCTTAGTGCCAGAAGAAAATATGGGGGGAAATTTTTATTTTGCATCCAGTGGCAATATTCAACTGTATTTCAGCTCTTATATGTCCCTGTTGGTAACCATAACTCTTCTGAACTTTCCTAGACCACTTCTCCGTTCTTAAACCATTCAGAAAAAATGTTTGTGAATTGATCTCTTGGACGACGTGCAAGTTGCAGGAAAAGCTACTTTGACTGAAAATCTTTAATATGGAAGAAATGCAAGTTGAGAGCAGGGTTTAGTTACAGGTGACTGGGTCAATGCAAGGAAAGGGACTGATTACTTGATATAGACTAGAAAGGTGTGCAAAGAACCGAATTATTGTAATGAGAAACTTTGAGTTTAACATCAATTTGGAAAGCCCAAGTGGGTTAGAACCAGAGCTGGTAAATGTTATCCATTATGACTGCTTCCTAACTATGTGCTTAACGGAAGCCACAAGAGAGAGACGGTGCTCATCTTGACTTGATATTCATAAATGAACCAGACAACTTACAGGAAATGGAAGTCGTATCACACTAGGGGACAGTGACCACAGAATTGTCAAGTTTAATGTGATCTGGGGCCCAGAGCCAGACATATAAAAGGGCTAATTTCAGGAATGAAATGCAAGCCCTAGCCAAGCTGAAAGAGCTTAAGACAAATTACTCCCTAGGGTTGGATGGAATTTTTCCCTGAGTGTTGAAGCAGACTAGTGAAGCAATTTTGGGAGGCATTGACAACATGAGGGGTACTAGTAAATGGGAACCTGGCTGATGTGGTATTCATTTTCAAGTTTAAAGTGAGGAGGAAAGAATTAAAAGAACTAACATGTGAGTATGGGGGTGTCTCAACACTTCAGACTACAAATAGAGCACCTTTAGAAAGATAATGCTGGGCATACCAGACAAAGACCTCACCAATTAATGTTCTCAAATTAAGCACCCGTGACCTGGAATGGATTGCTAAGCAGATTTAAATATGAAACGGAGGACAAGTAGCTCCCATAAATTGTGCTTTGAAAATCATGTAGGTTTGTGCAAAAATAAATGTTAAAATGATCAGGAAAACGTGCCAGACTTGGAAAAGAGCAGAGGGAGAGGAACAAATGGGAGCAGCAATATGACAGCAATCATACTCTTAGAAGAAAGGAAAGTATATTAAAATGGGAACTTTCATTTACAGCAATTATTATTGGTATTACAACAAATGATAAGTTTAGTCTGACGAGTGTGCGATAGAAAAGTGGAGGTTTAGAGGGAAAATGCCAGAGCTTTTGGGGCCTAGGCAGCTGAAGGTATGATTACAATTGAACGAGCAGTTAAAATTGTGGATGCGCAAGAGAGTAGAATTGCAGGGGGTGGGGGCAGCGAACTTGAACAGCGGAAGGCGACGGAGATTGGAAAGGTTAAGGCATTGGAGATATGAGTTCAGATTGGAGCCACTGTAGGCTCTTTAGTGTACTGGGTGATAAGTGAATGAGGCTTGACGAGAGTTACTATGTGGGCACCAGGATTTTGAATGAACTCAAATATTGAATAGATTGAAAGATAAGGGGCTGACCGTGAGAGCTTTGCAGAAGTCAGGTATACGTGACGTCAATTGTGGTTGAGCCATGTTACTGAGACTTAAGAGAAAAATGGGTTTGGAACAGGTGAAGGTCCAAAGATGGTAGAAATTCTGAACACGTGTTATTCTCTTCGGATCACTGATAAATTGTGCCCCCTCTGATACATGTCCAGATTCATGCAATCTCTGCTGTAACTGTGCAGTTACCTGAAAGTACCTATGCACACCATGCGCAATCTGACCCTTTTTAAGTTGTCTACAAACAGCACAGTTCTGTTCTATGCTGCCAGTTACTTGTGCTGGACCCACTTCTTCCCACCCTTGATGCCTGGCACTGAGTCCCCCAGGTCCTTGCTTTGGTTTCTCAACATTAAAACAGTAACGCTATGCTAGAAATGAGCATAATTGGTGTCCTGAATCGTCCTGTAAATGGAGACAAATCTTTAAAGTTTAATTATTTCATCGTTCTTTGTTTCTAAGAGAAGTGTTGCAAGCATCTGCTGCAAAGTGGGCAAAAATATTTTAATATTGGTTTGCATTTGCTATGTGTTGCTCATCAGATTTCCTCCATGTCAGATTCATGTTTGCCAAGAATTAGATTTATCTTTTTTATGAATAATAAAGCATGACTTCAAAAGATTTGGATGGTAATTAGATCCAGGTTTATAGTGGCAGATGACCTGTGTCCACTTGATACAGTGCTTGCTGTGTTTCACACAAAAGCATTTTATGCAATTAGCTCCGAAAATGAACATGCTCATCATTCTTTAATGTTATTTTTGACCCAGTGAAGTTGGCCCCCTCTTTATTGTGGCACACCTGTGATTCATTTCCTACCTCCTTACTTAGATACAATATCCAAGACTGCAATTTGTACAAGCGGGATATATCCAAGGTCGAATTTTTTATTTGTAGAAAATCGGCCTTTGAATCAACTTAAGACATGAACAATTAGAGAGGATGTTGTGGCTGGGAGGTGCAAGAGACTTGGGGAGCAAATGATAGATGATTGAGCTGAAAGAATTTGTCAAGATGTTTTCTTATTAATTCTAACAAGTTGCAAGTGGGAGTTGGTGGAATACCTCCACTCAAAGAAACCTGCATGTTTCTGTTGCAAAACTTTCTTCTGACATTCATAAATCCTTGTGTTAGATCAGTCAGTTTTTTTTTTTTGTAAAGTTACATTAAAGCACATGTTAATGTATCTACAACATAATCCTTGCTTGTTGGTGCAGAAGAAGCCCATTCAGCCCATTGTCTCTGTCTCTGTACTGGCGTCTGAGCAATTCACTTAGTGCTATTCCCTCATCTTCTCCCCTAACTGCACATTATCAATTTTTAGATAGCAAAAGTGTGAATAAGTGCACAGAGTATTTGCAGTGAGGTACTTGAATTAACAGTGCAAATAGTTGTAGATCGGAATAATAGACTGACGATTATTGTTAGGATATCAACTGATGATTACTTGACAATTGGATCCCAGACGGAAATCTGACTTGATTGATCATCTGTTTTAGTATCATTGAACTCTATACAATTACCCCTCTTAAAATGCAGACGTTTTCCAGCCTTTGAGCATGATGCATCTCCAGCAAACTTGTCCTCTGTGATCTTTGGACAAAAATCAACCTATAATTAATCTCTTTGGTCAGGCTTCATAAACAAATATCAATTATTTTTCTTTTTTAAATAGTCTGCTGCTCACAGTCCAAAGGATAACTTCAATTCACAGCTCACGGTTCCAACCAAAATTTTTTTACCAATCAAATAACGAAGGTATCGGCACATTGCCATACTGTTTCAGAAGAAATTGCTTGCTTGTGAACAGCTGATATGTAGTTTGATAGGATCTGCTTGTCTTTGGGACATTTGGCCATCATGCCTGGCATCACACTGGCACTGAAGTTCACATAGCACAATACCATGATGGGCACAATGTGTTTTTGACTTGATGCCAGCATCCTGTTGGTGCCAAAGCAGCCGTTGTTGATACTGCTAAAAGCATTGTGAAACAGCTAGTTTCACCTGTTGCTCAAGCATATGAGATACCTGACTCTTTCGAGGTAATCTGACATAGACTGATCACTTTTCAGGGCCAAGAGTGTCCGCTTTGAGTTCTATCCAATACCTGGATAGTATCCAAGCTTTGTCTGACACTTGTGTGGCACAAGTATTACTTGCCACTTGTCAGCCTATGTCCATCTCCAACAAAAGAGATTCTAACTATTGTCCCTTGACATTCAGTGGCATTACCATTACTGAATGCCCCACTAGCAATTCTGCAGCAAGTAACTCACTACCACTTTGCCAATGCCTATCAGTCATCCACAAGGCACAAGACAGTGTGATGGAATATTTCCCACGTGCCGGGATGAGTGCAGCTCCAACAACACTCAAGAAGTTCGATACCATCCAGGACAAAGTTGTCTGTTGGATTGGCACCATATGTGCAAACATGCGCTCCCTCCTCTGACACTCGAACAGTGCTACATACTATCTATAGCATGCACTGCAGAAATTCACCCAAGTTCCTTTTGGATTGTTTGGTATGTACTATGACCACTACTACCTAGAGGACAGATACATTGTTATGCCAACACCTGCAAGGTCCCCTCCAAGCCACTCACCATCCTGGCTTGGAAACATATTACCGTCTCTTCATTGCTGTCGGATCAAAACCTTACAAACTCCCTCCCTAACAACATTATAGGTGTTCTTGCACTAAATGGGCTACAGTGATTCGAAGGCAGCTCACTACCACCTTCTCAAGGTGAATTTGTGGTGGGCAATAAATCCTGGCCCAGCTACCGAGCGCACACCTGAATGGAAGATGAACATAATTGTCCCTTGTGCTCTAGCTAAATCGATTCAGTCCTAGTCCAAGGATGTGCAGGTTAGGTGGATTGGCCATGCTAAATTGCCCGTAGTGTTCAGGGAGGTGTAGGTTAGGTGGGTTGTTGCTGGGGTGGGTCTGGGTGGGATGCTCTGAGGTTCGGTGTGGACTTGTTGGGCCAAAGGGCCTGTTTCCACACTGTAGGGATTCTAAATTCTAAACTTTTAAATTGACCCTTCTATCTTATTTTCTTTCTGTGGCTGCAATTATATCTTTAATCAGTACTGCCACCCCTCCCCCTATTTTTTGTTCTTTGCTAACCTCCTGTATCCAGGAATATTTAACTCCCAGTTCTGCCTTTGTTTTAGCCAAGCCTCTTGTAGCCACGACAGCATATTTCCCCATTGCAATCAGCATCTGTAATACACCAGTCGTAATTTCCTCACTTTTTGTGCATTCATCCACGTGCATAACAGCCATGCATTAGACTTGATTTACTTTCTCCCTTACTGTGACCTCACCTGCTTTGTCAATTTTTATTCACTTATGGGATGTGAGCGTCACTGGCTGTGCCAGTATTTGTTGCCCATCTCAATTTGGCCAACTTAGGGTGTAGGCATGGGTGTCCTGGGGCATGGTGTATCAGTGAAACCGTGTAGACGCTATGACAATGGATGAATGGACACTGCAACAATCGCCAGGCAGGGCTGCGCTTTCCCAATGGGGAGCACTTGAGCAGTCAAGGGCATTCGGCTGCAGGTTTTCCAATAAATGTCCTCCAAGGCGGATTTTGGGATACACAACAATGCAGAGTTACCGAGCAGAGGCTGATAGCCAAGTTCAGTACCCATGAGGACAGGCTCAACTCTCATCTTGGGTTCTTATTGCGTGACAGGTGCTCCCCATTGGAAGGGAGCAGCCCTGCCTGGCGATTTGTTGCGCAGTGTCCATTCATCCATTGTCATAGCATCTACATGGTTTCACTAATACACCATGCCCCAGGGCACCACACTATATTCTCTCTCTCTCTCTCTCTCTCTCGCTGTCTCTCGCTGTCTCATTAACATACTCTCAGACCACTCACTCAGTCTTTCACACTTGCTCTCGCACACACTCTCTCACACACACTCCCTTTCTCTCATTCTTTCAAGTGTATGCATGCACACACTCGCTCTCCTTGCACATGCATAAATCTTTGGGGTGAATTTTCATTTACAGATGCTTTTCTATTTTATTCAAAAAGCACACTATTGGTAGACAGTCACTGGAGCACTTTATAAATTCCTGCTTTGGAAATAAAACCAGTCTAACTCCAGGTTGAAACAGATTTTAACCAGGCCTCACCGAAAATGCGTTGTCTGACCTGAGGTGTCACCTCTTGTACACACTAGTAAAACCTTTAGTTATCTTGGGGCAGCAACTTGAAAGATTCTGGGATTTGCATTTTAATCAATGGAAACCAGCGTCTCCTTTCTAACAGATGAAAAACTTAACAGCCGCGAGTTAGCCAGATATTTTAGGCTTATTCGATACATTGGCATCAGTTGTATCATCCTTTGATCTTTTACTTACAAATTCTGTCTTGATGTCTCCCCTCAGTAGATCTGAGGAAATAGCAATGCTCCGAATGCTAGTGTTCAAATAAATCTGTTGGACTATAACCTGATGTCATGTTATTTTTGACCTTGTCCATGCCATCCCCTAACCGCCCTTGAGGAGGTGGTGAGCTGCTGCCTTGAACCACTGCAGCTCTTGTGTATGGAAGGAAACTCCAGGATTTTGACCTGGTGACAGTAAAAGATGGTGATACAAACTACGCTGACTTGGAAATGAGACTTGGAGAGGAAATTGTAGGTGGCGGTGTGCCATGCATTTGCTGCTCTTGTCCTCCGAGGTGGTGAAGATTAGTAAGTCGCTGCTGAAAGAGCCTCAGTTTTTGTTGTAGTGCATCTTGTTGATGGCACATTCTGCAACCACTGTACACTAGTGGTGGAGGGTCCAAATGCTTAAGGTTGTGGATGAAGTGCCAAACAAGCAGCTGTTAAGTCTTGAATGATGCTGAGCTGAAGGCTGTTACTTTCCAGAATCAGCATTTGCAAGAAGATCACAGATGGTGAAAAGCATATACTTCGAAGTACCATATAACACGTTCCCTGCCCTTTTTACCTTATTACCAACCAACTGATTTGTTTGAAGTCGCAATTATTTCCGACTTGTGCATTTTTGTTCTTAATTTTTTCCAAGAACCTATCGCTGTCTGGTCACCCACATAGACATCCATTGAGACATCCCTGTCCAACGCACACTATTGACTTCCTGAAAGTGTTTACAAAATGGAAAAATAAATATTTCACAAATCTGTGCTGACACTGTGATCAGTTGATACTTGTTTAATTGTTCAGTCACTTTGTTATTGCTAGCTTCCAGTAACTACTTCATTATTGATTAAACCTAGAGGTTGAGAGTTATCCAGAAGCCAAAGAAGACAGATGCTGGATATCTCAATAATAAAAAGAGTAAGCGCTGGAAATACACAGCAGAGAGATCATTAACAAATCAGGCACCTGATTTTTGCCTCTGTCCTTTTTTTCCCAAGTAACATCTCTTGAAGTTTTCGCACAGAACATGCCTTTTATTATGCATTTTAGATCTCTAACCTATTTAACCTTGCAGGAAGGTTGTTTGCTTCATGTGGAAAAAGTATAGTGTGATTATTTTTTCCTAATACGTGTTAAGTGTTTCTTTGTAGCTGCTGTTAAATGTTTAGCTGAAGTAGGGCCCCCCACTCAAAACGTCAACTTTCCTGCTCTTCTGACGCAGCCTGGCCTGCTGTTTCCTCCAGCTCCCAAGCTGTGTTAATTCTAGCTGTTTAGTTGTTAGCTTTTGTGATATCCAGTGGAAACAATTGTGCCATGCTGTTTAAGCAGACTGTGTCGTGTGGTTTCTTTTTAATGGTTTCCACCAGCAATCTGTAAACGTTAATTATTGATGCAGTCTTGGCTGGGTTTTTTCTCTCCCTCCCCTTCTCTCTTTCGTTTTGTCTGTTTTTCCCACCCCTCCCCCCACACCATGGCTGTCTCCCCCTGTCTCCCCCCGTCCGTGTGTTGCCAATTGTGGCTTCAGTTATTGATGAGAGACTTGAGCACAAATTGCAGGTTGAAACTGCAGTGCAGTATTGAAGGAAGTGCTGCATTGTCAAGAAGTGGCATCTTTCAGATCAGATTCTCGACTGAGACATCGTCCACCATTTTCGATATATAATGATTCCATGCCACTACTTGATAAATGTTTATTCCTCAACGATGGTTGCTAAAGACAGCAGACTGTATGGTCATTGATAGATTACTGCTTCTGGGAGCTTCCTGTGCACAAATTGGTGCCTGCAGTTCTGCCACCAATGGCTGAGAAATAATAAATCATTGGCTGTAAGGCCTGGAAACTACATAAAGGATGGTTTCGTTTATAAGCTTTACTTTCGTGTTCTTGACATCTTGAAAGCTTTGATTAAATATAACTTGACAATTTTTCCTGGCTGTCAGCTGTTCATTTTGTGTATTTTTTTAAGTTGTTATATATGTTCAGTTTACCAGAATAGATGGTTTTATGTGTCTGCTCTGTGGAAGTTTATTGAAATCTAAACCATCTCCTCAGCCTATACTTATCTCATTCTCAACCAGATATTTATACCTTTTTAAAAAAGAAACTTAGCCGCATGGATCATTTTTGAGTGTCTGTCTAATTTTAAAAATCACTGTTAGGGTTTGAAGGGGCTTATAACTAGCTTTTGGCTCTGTTTACAGCTTCATGTTTGAGAATGAACTTCACTCTACTTGGTACTCAGATGTATTATACAAATATATTTGTGGGTGGCCTTGTTTTATTAAACTTTGCAATAACAAATGTTCCCAAAATACATCCTTGGATTTGACGAGCTTGTCCCTAGAATTTCAGCTCTCTCGACTGTTCCCACTTCGTATAAATTGAGTGGGTATAATTGGATGTTCTGTAGTTTGCTCTGTGGCCATACGCCATGTGGTGTTTTAAGTTAAGTATTCAGTCAAGTTGGAGATAATGAACTTTCACCTTGTCTGCAGCTCTTAATGCTTCAATGATTTCTCTTTGAAAGAAGTTATCATGACAAGTTAAGAACTCCTCCATAAAGCACGCTGTATATGATTCCAGACATGGTGATGAAGGGTGTTTGTAAATATTGGTATAATATTTGAAATATGAGATTCGAAGTGGTGGTAGGTAGTGTTTGGCTACTTCTGCGAAGGATTCTTTTAAGGTCAGCGTATCCTCCCAGAACAGTGATTAAGTCTATTTTGTCACAGCTGGTAAATGCAGACCCTTATGGCAATTATGGAAGAATATTTATACTAATGGGTTTATGATAGGAACGGTAAAAATTAGCTTTATTTTCAGCTCAGAAGAATCTAGGATAAGTAAGATTTTCTTGAGGTGGGGAGTTAGAAAACAGTTCTGAAGACAGATGGATTATATTTAGAAGCAGGTCTAGGTTTCCGCCTAGAATGAGGATTCCAGGAATTTCAGGGAGCAAGTCGCATCAACCGAAGGGTTTAGTTTGTGAAATGTCTGAGCCCACAGGGCTGAGAAATCTGGTCATTGGAACGAGAAAGTTTACACCCTTGGATTTGTGGGATGTTCACATTAGATTTGGAAAGAACGTATGTTTGCATGGTCCGTGTCAAGGAAACGGACAGTGTTAAGCAGAACCCTAAAATGCTGAGATAGAGGTGTACTTTGTGGACTTGAGTTTCTATAACACTTGAAAAAACAGATTGAAAGTATTTGGCCATGTGAGGTCATCCTAGTTGTCCTCTCTTTAACTTTTGTGTAATAAATCTCTGTTCAAGTGAGTCTATAACTGTTCATGCTAACTAAAGAAGCAGAAATATACAGTCTGTCCAGCCAAGTTTTTATCTAGGGTCTGACTTGTCCAGTAGTACCATCAGTTAAGTTCATAACAATGACATTTCTTATTGTGCCATTGGCAGGAAGAATAGAAGCAAAGTACTATGCTGGAAATCTGAAATAAAAAGAGAAAATGCTGAAGAAATGCAGCAGGTCTGGCGGTACCTGGAGGAGGGAGAGAGAAGCAGAATAAGTGTTCCGAGTCTAACATGGCTCTTCAGAACCACATTTCTAACAATGGTAACTATGTTTCTCTCTTCACATGCTGCCGAACCTGCTGAGTTTCTCCTGAATTTTCTGTTTTCTTTAAAAGGTAAGGGCTTTTTTCCTTCCTCCTGTCATCTGCTCCTTCCCTTTCTCGCCAAGTCATTGAATAGATACCGACAATTCTTTTGAAATAAAAAAAGAAATAAAATGGAGTAAATGCTCAGCAAGTCAGGTTGCATCTGTGGAGAAAGAAGCAGAATTGATTTTTCAGGTCATTGTCCTGAAGGTTAAGGTTGAAGGGAGAAATCTCCTTCCCTTGGCAGAGAGTTCAAAAACCAGGGGTCATTAATCCTTCTGCCACTGAGCTTGAATCAGAGGGGACATGAGGGAGAAAAGGTTGTTTTATACAGATGGTGGTGGGTGTCTGGAATTTGCCAGAGTTTTTGGTGGAGTACCTGGATGGTACTGTAAGTGCTGTAAGCTAACAGGGCTATGGGCTGTGTGCAGGAAGGTGGGATTAGAAAGGGCATCTAGGTGTCCTTGGTCAGCATGGACAGGATGTGCCGAATGGCACCCTTCTGTGCCGTATCATTTGTGGTTCTGCAGTACTCCACTTTTTCCTGGAATGAAGGGTTGTTTTTGGGAATATAGGCCCAACCTCCTTAAGCCTATATCCATTGGTTTTTAGAATAAGAGATGATCTTGCTGAAACATGTAAGATCTTGATGGGACTGGATAGGGCCAATATAGGGAGGATGCCCCTTTTGTTGGGGAGCTATTGGGCGCGGTGAATTTATTTGAGTTATTAAAGTACAGAATCCTTCTCAAACGGTGGAGGCTGTGTTAGGTATGTTTTCAATAAACAAAGGAGTCGAGGATTGTTGGTCACTGGTGGGAAGTGGAATTGAAATTGAGACTGCAGTCGGATCAGCCATGATCTTATTGACTGGAGAAGCAGGATCGATTTAACCAAATGGCTTAGTCCTGCCCTTCAGCCCTGTGTTCCAATGAAAGACCAATGCACTTTTTTTCCACAGATGCTTCTTGATTTGCCCAGATAATTCCAACACTTTGTGTCTTTTTCTTAAATATATATTCCTGTCCTTTTAACTTGGATCTGGCTTTAAATGTAGGCCAAGCAAATCCTGGTCCAGATTACTTGTTTCTATTCTGCCCCAACCCCCCCCCCCCCTTCCATAAATTTGGGAAACTTGATCATCCTGGAGGACAAGACTCTTTGCAGTCTGATGCAGAGAAAGATTACCCCTCATTATTTCTGCAAGGGCATGGCTCTGGATTAGAAGAGATTCTTTTTATCCTTTGCATAAACCTGAAAAGGGAGGCGATGGCCTAGAGGTATTATCACTGGACTGTTAATCTGTGGACTCAACATTCTGGGGACCTGGGTTCAAATCCCGCCACAGCAGCTGGTGGAATTTGAATTCAGAGAAATATCTGGAATTCAGAATCTAATGATGACCATTAATATAGTGTCGATTGTTAAGGAAAAAAAACAACATCTGGTTCACTAATGTTGTTTAGGGAAGGAAACTGCCATCCTCACCTGGTCTGGTCTAGCCTATGTGACTCCAGACCCACAGCAGTGGTTGACCCTGAACTGCCCTCTGGAAATAAGGGATGGATAGTTGTAGACTCACTTGAACGAAGGTTTATTATTCCCATTAATGAATATTAAAAAATTGTTTTAAAGTGCATTCAGAAGAAAGTCTTTAGAGTCTGTCTGTTGTCTTATCCAGAAGTTGTAAGGCTACAACTAATATTAGTTCTAATTTGTTGGAGACTTTTGAACTAACAATGTTAGAAGATGTTGGATGCCAAGAGCTGATTTAGTGCAACTGTTGAAAATCACAAAGGGTAAATGAAAGACTCTTTCCAGCAGCTGTAAAGTGTTGGTAACTGGACTTCATTGATTTTAAGTTGATCGAGAAGTGAGGCAGCAAGATGGAAAACATTTCTATAGGATGACTGGTTCAGATTTGGAATGCACTGCTTAATGGTGAGGCAGAGACAAATTCTTTTTGTTTTCAAAATAAACTTGAACGAATAATTCATGGGGAAGACAGCTTGGTGAGATGAGGAAGAACAGGTTAGTGGTGTCAATGAGCTTGCTGCATGAAACAGCTGACGCAGGGACAGTGGTTGAAATGGTCTTTCTGTGCATTTGTTGTTTCATAATTCTGAAATAATCCCACAGTGTAAATTGATTTTGGACAACTTGTCTATGCCCTTTTTATTTAAAAGAAAACTCTGCAGTCACGTCTATCAATTTGTTTAGTGAACTGCACTACTAAGTTATTGGAACTGTGAAGTTTTTACATGCTGTATTTGCTGCCAAAAACATGAAGTGAAGGTGTGGTAACTTTTTGACAGTTGGTGTCCTAACATGAAAATGTTTCTTTTCACTAAAACTGATATTCAGCAGCCAAAGCATGAACTATTTTTCACTTTTCAAAACGTGGATGCAATTTCATTGTTTAAACAGCCTATTAAAAATGTCCATTTCTTGTTTTTTTTGAATGTGCTGTCAGGCTGTCAGTTCCATGTATTCATCGAACCATAAAATTATAGAATCCCTACAGTGTGGAAGGAGGCCATTCAGCCTATTGAGTCACACCAACCCTCCAAAGAGCATCCCGCCCAAACTTGCCCACTTACCTTATCCGTGTATTTCCCATGTTGAACCCAACCAGCCTGCACATCCCTAGACACGATAGGCAATTTAGCACGGCCAATTCACCTAACCTGCACGTCTTTGGATTATCGGAGGAAACTGGAGCACCCAGAGGAAACCCACGCAGACATGGAGAATGTGCAAACTCCACAGAAGCAGTTGCCCAAGGGTGCAATCAGACCCTGGTCCCTGGCGCTGTGACGCAGCAGTACTAACTACTGAGCCACTGTGCCATATTTGTGCTGCCCTGTGTAACAATTCAAAAAAAATCCAGGTATTTAGGGTGACTAAAAGAATTGGTAGAATAGTTGTATGGAACAATGCCTCCCAAATCTTTCCCGCTGTGACCTATTTTGAGGCTTGGAAATTATTGCAGTACCTCCTGAGTGGTTGGGGATGTGGGGTTAGAGAAAGAGAGATGAAAGTTGTGGAGCAGAAAACATAGAGCAGTGAGGCAGGGGTCAGCCATTGCTGTGTCAATATGCAATCCCAAACTTGTGGCTCATGACTCTGGTTGGGTCCCAACTCCCACTTTGGTGACAGAAGCTATTTACTCTGGTGAGGGGACATAATTTAAACCCTGTCTCTGAAAAACTGTTGGATGCTTTTGGCCAGTGATTTTTACAAAGGTGGCAATGGTTAGCGCCAAGTCTGTAAATGGTATGCAGATACAAAGCAGCCGTGATGGCATGGTACAATGTATTTGATGGGCTAGAGGCTACTGTTGTTCCAATGTATAAACCTAGAAATCAAGAATCTGATACCATGCTTTGGGAGCTGATTGTGTATACCTCTGTAATCCTCAAAAGCGATATCACCCAGGTCTGCAAACCCCAGTGTTACTTTGCCTGTGGAATATCTGCTTTTCCAACAATTAGGTTCCGAACTATGCAGTATTAATCTTCACATTCTAGGAATAAACCATTGGCTTGAAAGTTTCTAATTTCTTTATTCCATCTTCTACCTACTCCCTTGCTGCATGTGATTCAGTCAGCCACCTGAGGTCGGCCTGGCTATCCTGGCAAAGCTTTGCATGTGTGACTTATTTTTCCCTCACTGAGCTAATGTTCCATCAATAGTGTGAGCCCCGGCCCCCAACAACTGGTGGAACTCGTATATCGGTTGTCAACTGATATTGGAATTACAATCCAATAAGAGGCCTGTAACCTATTCAGCTGGGTGCCTAGCTAACTGTGGATCACGTCGCAATGTGCACGGATGTTATAAATAATTCTTAGCAAAAGTTATGCAAACACCCAAAGTTCTGTGAATTTTTGTTAGGGATTTACTTTGAAGTGAACTTGCGATGAAGTTGAAAGTAAGGATCAAAGACAACGTTGCCGGAAATGCTCAACAGGTCTGGCAGCATATGTGAAGGAAAAAACAGAGTTAACGTTTCTGGTCACCAGACCTGAAACATTGACGCTGATTTTTTTTCTTCTGAGTTTTTCCGGCAACTTTGTCTTTGTTCCTGATTTACAGCATCTGCAGTTCTTTCGGTTTTGAAAGTAAGGACATTGAGGCTTCACTAGCATTCAGCACTAAGGTCTCCCTTGGGTTACTCCTGATGGATAGTTCGCAGAAGTAGAGTCTAGTTGATTTAGTATTGACATTTTCTTGTCATCTTTCACATGTTTAATGTCATTATACATGTGAAAACCATTTGATCCAGATGATGCATAATGTTTTAATGTACCAATGTTCTACTTGGGTTGTTGGCAAAGTAAAAGTACGGCTTATGCTGCATAGCTTTAGGATACAGCAGCATATTATGGACAGACTAAAAGGTAAATCCTCCTCATTGCTGCCTAACCCTTTACTCCATCATTATGCCTTCTGGTCCTAGAGACACACTCACAAGGGGAAAACAACCTCTCTGTATCCACCCTGACAATGTGCAAAGAATCTTGTATGGTTCAGCAAGGTTATTGTTCTAAATTGTTCTCACGGTTCTAAGTTCCAATGACTGCAGACCCAACCTTCTGAAGCTGTCTTCCATAAGACAGTCCCTCCATACCTGGTGATATTAAGAACTGCTGATGCTGGAGTCAGGGATAAATGTGGAGCTGGAGGCTACCTGACCTGTGTTTCTCCAGCTCCACCCTGTGAACAGTTCTGGGCCCCTTATCTAAGGAATAACTGTGGTCTGATTAGTACCTTGTATAGGTTTAGCAAGACTTAGTAATATTTTTATACTCCAAGTCCCTTTGCTATAAAGGCCAACATTCCATTTACCTTCCGTGTTACCTGCTGAACTTGGATGCATGAGGACTCCCAAACCTCTCTTGAAATAAGGGTGTAATACATTGGCAGTTCTCAAATCCTTTTCAGACTTTTCTGGACCTAAAATTTTTTGGAAGATTGCTACCAGTGAATCCGCTATCCCTGTCGTTGCTACTTGTACTAACATAGGATGCAACTAACATGTTCAGGGGACG
This sequence comes from Ginglymostoma cirratum, assembly GCA_024137785.1. NCBI lineage: Eukaryota > Metazoa > Chordata > Chondrichthyes > Orectolobiformes > Ginglymostomatidae > Ginglymostoma > Ginglymostoma cirratum. The sequence goes on along the minus strand of JAHRHZ010000264.1, from coordinate 58,734,327 downwards.
AATTGGCCTTCATCCCCATTAGTTATTTTTCATACTTTATGCTTTGGTAATTGTTTATTTCCTCCCCCTCCTTTCGCCCCTTGATTTAGTTTTTTTGGAATGCTCTTGATGTCCTCTACTGTGAAGACCGATGCAAAGTTATTCAACTCCTCTGCCATTTGAAAGTCCTCTTATTATTGTTTCAGCCGCTTTGCCTAAGGGGCTGATGTGCGTTTTGGCCCCACCTTTTTTACACGGAGATGTAAAGAAGCTCTTGTTGTCTATTTTTGTATTACTTGTTTGCTAGTCAGTATTTTTTACACCCTCTTTATTATGACTTTGGCTTTTAAAACTTCCCAGTCCTCTGGCTTGCCACTAATGTTTTTCCATACGGCATGCTTTTTTAAAAGCATTTGATATTGTCATTAACTTTCTTGAATAACTGTTAGTCTCTTCCTAGAATACTACTTCCTCATTGGGAAACATCTTTTGTGAGTCGTGAACCATTTAATTAAATATTCATCAAATGTCAATGATCTTCAACTGTCTTTTCTGCTCAACTCCTTTTTCAGTCTACACTAGCCAACTGTGCCCTCATCCTTATGTAATTACCTTTATTTGAGTTCAGTGCGGTTGTTTCCAACTTGCTGTCAAACTGAACATTAAATTCTTCCGTGTTATGGTCACTGTTCCCAAGGTTTTGATCCTGATGTGTTACTGAATTCGTGGAGTGATGCAAGTGTTCTGAATTTAATTAAATGTTGTGACTTTGTCTTGTTCTTCTTATTTTGAAAATTAGTGTGTGATAACTAGTGCAAAGAGGGGAGTGACAGAAGTGAAATGTGGAGTACAATATAAGCTGTACTCTTTGCATTGCTGCAAGTGTAATGTTAATTCCACGTGGGGGGGAAGAAATGGAAAAAAAATTAGACTTTGCCATTTAATTTCCAAGCCATTTCTCTTTGGAATTTGGTGTTGAATTGGACTTTAATTTGAGAATACTTTTGAAATGATTGCATATTCTTGTTTGCTCTTGTACTTGAATTTACTGTTGAATGATTTCCATAGCTTCCCCTGGAAAACCTCACCAAGGGATATTTCACTGCCCTTTTTTTTTGTTAAAAAGAAGGGAGTAGTGTTTCTATTCCCACCCAGGTTCCAAAATCTAAGTCAAAAATCTGCATTGATCTATAAAAAAGAAACTGAAGAGCAATTGTTGGAGACATTAACTAAGCAGACTTCAGTATAATTTCTCATGGATAACTCATCATCCCACTCTAAGATGAAGAGCATCAAACCTTCTCTTTCCACAGACGAAGTAGAGATGTCCTATCATGAATTTGACCAAAAAATTAGAATTTGATTGGGAATTATGGTTCAGTTGCACAATATTTGAAGATTATAATTTATATAACTGAAACGGTATACAATTTTGACGCAACCTTATTCTGTACATTTGGCGATGACAATACTATGCATGTTTTCTTGAGTTAAAGACTCCAGGGTACAAATGCCATTTCAATTAAAAATGCATGAATGAAATAGACATGCCCAGAATGTGTTCACTGATCTATTACATTTTCCCCTATTTTTGTAAATGAATAAACACTGATCATTGTGGAAATCACTTTTTTTAAATTGGAGCATAGTTAGAGCTTTAATTTTGGAATCTGGATTTCAACCAACTCACTAATTCTGTTGTGTGGTTTTGACCAGGAAGCATTTTCCCAGAGTCGGGGACTCAATTACTAGGAGTCACGATTTCAAGGTGAGAGGGGAAAAGTTTAAGGGAGATATGCATGGAAAGTTCTTTACGCATAGGGTATTGGGTGCCTGGAACGCATTGCCAGCAGCAGTGGTGGAGGTGGGCACGATAGCGTCATCTAGACAGATACATGAATGGGCAGGGAGCAGAGGGTTGCAGATCCTTGGAAAATGGGTTACAGGTTTAGATAGAGGATCTGGATCGGCGCAGGCTTGGAGGGCCGAAGGGCCTGTTTCTGTGCTGTAATTTTCTTTGTTCTTTATTCAGTGTTTAGTGCTTTGATTTCTACTTGAGTTGCAAATGTTCTTCTTGCAGGTGCTTTTTCTTTTAAAGAAAAAACTGTGACTGCTTCAGTTAAGCAAGACTTATTTCTATTTATGGCAGCTGCTTTTTCAAGGACGCAGTACAGGCAGGTTTTCTCATCAATCAATTGAGATTACAATGTCAAGATTTGCGTGGAAAGCGTTTGCTTTGGGTAGAGCACAGAATGGTCAGGAGAGAAGTTGCATGCAGGTGATGCCTGTTCTAGATGAAATTTCTCTTGGGAAAGCACTGACAAAATACTGGCTTAGAGAAACAACAGTTCTAACAAAAATATAGTGGTAATAAAAAAGGAAGTACCCGGCAAAGATAATACGACTTTAGTCTTAACGTGGAAGTCTGGGTTATGTGGAGTGTTGAACAGTTTGTCACTTGAAACCTGGGAATGCATCCTTTTTTTTGCCATTTGCTTATTTAAAATAAATGCAGAGCTGTGAACATTTGGATCAGCTTTATGGATTATAGTGTAGATGTTGCCAGATTTCACAATGATGTTCTTGTAAAAGGATTAACGATTGACTCCATAAATGGCTTATTTGGAAATCTGTGCCAGAGTGCAAGTACGTGTTGTGCGCTTAAGCTAGAATTATAGAAACATACAACACCAGGGAAGACCACTATGCCCTTTGAGTCTCGTCTTTGACAGTTAGTGCCACTAACTGCTGTTCTCCCTGTTCCTACGGTGTTAATTTTTTCCCAGTATTTATCTAATTGCTCTTTGAAGGTGACTACTGAATCTACATCACCTGGCATACATTATACACAAAGGGAAAACAAAGTGACTCACAAGGGAATTTGTTTCCCTTCGCCTAAAGGAAAGCATTCTGCTTATAGTGAATGTAACGAGGTCAGCCAGGTGGACATCACAGCATATGAGTTCCCTGATTAGGGCTACAAATCTGGTACAATCAGTGAGCCCTGGCCGATGCTCCTGTTTATACCAGAGGTTCTGCTCACTCAGAGCTGGTTCTGAGGAAGCTGGATCAGTGTCAAGGACTCTTCGTGTAAATAAAGAGTGACTTGGTGATGGGATACTGGTCTCTGTGGAGTTGTCAGTGGCAACGAGAAAGCATGCTCGTGAAGACAATCATTCCACAGTCTGCTGAGTTGGGGTAAGCATTTCTGGCACCGAGCCGTTATTTGGGAGGCTTGACTTGTTCGATTCTGCCGTTCAAGACTGGATCCCAGTATGTGGAAAGAACGTGTTATTTTTTTCTGGGCAAATGACATTGGGGCAGACGAAAGGCAACGAGTAGTTCTCCTGACAGCTTGTGGACCCCTGGCTTTTTTGGTTGTTCAGAGCCTAATTTTCCCTGAGGTGCCAGATTCTAAAACCTTTCACGAATTGATGGATTTAGTTAAGGAATATTAAAACCCTATGCCTCATCGAATTCGGAGTTGCTGTCAGTTTTACTCAGCAATTTGAGAACTAGGGGAATCCATATCAGGATTTTTGAGTGGTTAAGATGACTGGCAGAGGCATGTGATTTTGCTTTAACCCTTAATGAGATGCTGAGAGACGGTATTTGGGATTAATGATGTGACCATGCAGAAGCATCTAATACCTGAAGTCCAACTGGACTTCAGACAGTAGAACTGGTTTTATCATTGAAACAATGCAGTGAATGGAATACGTGAGCCGCAGGATATTCCGATGGAAGTGGACGTCCTCACCAGTACGACTGAGGTTAGGGAACTTGAGTGAAGGCAGTTGTTTAGCCTTACTCAGGATATATCCTAAACAGAGGAACTCTTGGCCTTTGGCTGTGGGCTGACCTTAACAAAGACAAGCCTTGGCCAAAGGGTTAAAATTTTCTTCAGGATTCAGGTCAGCAAGCCATTGCATGGTATGCAGACTCAAGACAGCAAGAGTCCCACTAGACCTAAATGGAGTAAGAGAACTCATAGGCTGGTATCCAGGAGAGTACACACCCTGGAAAATCCACCTGCTTCTGGTTTAGAACAGTCAAATTGCTTAGCAACATTCAAATCGGAACCCATCAAAATAAATGTCTGGCTAAATGGTCACCCAGTTCTAACGGAGGTCGATACCAGCATAACCAGTCTTCAACAAAATTCACTCCGGACTTCAACCTTTTAAGCTTTCGTAAGACCTCAGCGAGACTGAGAACCTATTCTGGGGAACCTTGACGTATTAAGGGTACAACTTTGGTTCTGGTCTCTTATGGCAAGCGGCTGGATCAGTTGCCACTGGTTGTATTAAAAGGATCGAGCCCAAGCTTGATGGGGTGAAATTGGTTGAGAAGGCTTCACCTTGATTAGCTCAACATTTTTCATGTAGAAAGTGGCTGCCTGATTGAAGTCCTAATTAAATACTGAGAGGGTTCGCAGCAAGGTCTAGGCACTATCAAGGGAGCCAAGGCCACCTAGTATGTTGACCAGGAACCAAGTCCATGATTCTGCAAGGCCTGCCAAGTGCCATTTGCCTTAGGTGCACAAGTAGAGGCAGAAATCGGAAGGCTGGAAAGTGAAGGAATCACTGGCCAATCTGCACCACTCCCTACCTGCACTCACCTAACATCATCGTACCTGCTCTCGCGCTCGCTCTCGTGCTCTCTCTCTATTTCCCAGCTCCCTTCCCCCTCCCCATTTCTGAAGAAGGGTCTTGACCCAAAGTATCAACATTCCTGCTTCCCTGATGCTGTCTGGCCTGCTGTTTCTCCAGCTCCACACTCTGTCTCTGATTCCAGCATTTGCGGTTCTTGCTATCTCTGAATCATCAAATCAGTCCATTTTGTGGAAAGGGTAGCACTGGTCATAATGATTATCAGGTCCAACAGGTCAGTTTGCCTTTGTGGGATTTTTAAACACAGTAAACTGTTTTTTGCAGCTGGGTAAATACCCAATCCCTCAGGATTTATATGCAAAGCTGGTAGGGAGGGGCTGTCCATTACAAGCCATGCGTAGTTGGACTTGCAGTTAAGTGAGCATGCCTGGAAGTATGCTGCAGCTAAATACCCCATAAGGGTTTGTACCAGTGTACAAAACTGCCATCTGGAGTGTTGTCAGCCTGTGCAGTTTTTACCGTGCAATGGAGAACATTTTACAAGATCTAGCAGGTTTCCATTTATCCACATTGCTAACAAGCAGTAAGACCAATAAAGAGCACCCGGAGAACTTGGACATACTCCTTCGACATTTTTCCCGGGTGGGCATGCGCCTTGGAAAAAAATGTGTTCCAGGCACCCCAAGTGACCTACTTGAGCTACAGAGCTGACAAGACCTGGTTATATCCACTAGAAGATAATGAGGGCAATCAAAGGTGCCCTGGTTCCCACATGGTACCAGAGCTTAGGTCTTTCCTTGGGCTGGTGAATTATTATGGAAAGCCCATATATAGCCTGGCCTCCATCCTAGCACCTTTGCATGAACCCCTTTAAAAAGGGTTCAGCCTTGGAAATGGTCAGGTAGCTAAGCCATAGATTTCAGACAAATGAAGAAACAGCAGTTATCCTTTAAGGTGTTGGCACACTGTGATCCCAAGTGAGATCTGGTACTGACATGCGATGCCCTTCTGTATGGCATTGGGGTTGTATTTGTTGATAGGTGGCCCAATGGAGAGGAACACGTAAAAGTGTATGTAACCAAGACTTTGGCTAATGCAGAGTGCAAATACACCCAGATAAGGAAAGTTTAGTGGTCATATTTGGAATGAGGAAGTTCCATCTATACCTTTACAGACTTAAATTTATTATAATCCCACAAACCTGCTAGGTCAACTTAGAGGACAATTCAGTGGTGGGCTCCAATACTAAGTGCGTATAATTACAAGTCAGAACACTGCCCGGAAGGCTAAGTATCAAATGTGGATGCATTGAGCTGTCTCTGACTAGCAGGAAAGCCACCATTGCTACCACCTTTGGAAGAATCCGTTAATTGTTTAAAATTTTTGGACATGACAGCTGTAAACAAAGGAGACAGTTCACTTAAGGGGACTAAGTTAGGTGTAGGGTCCACAGGGATCAGGTCCAGTGATTTATATAAAGATCGGTTGGGTGCAACAGTCCTGAACGAGCATGCGGTCCATCTGAAAGCTGCAAGCTTTCAATGTGCCTCTGGCTCCTCGACTGCCTTTCTGACTGTTCCTGAATCAGTGGGCCATCCCTGTGTTAAGGATACCTCGGAATCTGAGGTGGATTCAGCTGATGTCACTGCCTCAGCACTTTTGCTGTCTGAAGAGGAGAATGAGTTTTCAACCGAAACACTCCAGGCGCATGAAGTGAGCAACTGTGCATTCCACACCACTCAGATCAGTGGCTAAGTTGGAGGAACCCCTGACCTGTTGCTAAAATGCCCTAGGAGAAGCTACAAAAAAAAAAACCGCCTCTGTCCTCTGACTTGGTTACTGGCAGGGGTTGTGGTGTGAATCTAGAGGTTGTAATTAGGTCAGCAAGCTGGATCTCGGAGAATGATTTCCCTAATTGGGACAGTTAAACTGCTCCAATTAGGGAGCTCTGGCTGCCAGAAATAAATGGGAGTGTCAGAGGTTCTGTTCACTCTGAAAGCTCTCTCTGGTGGAGATGGATCAGTGCCAATGACTCTCAGCATGACTCGGTGACGGGATACCGGCCTCTGGAGTTATTTGACTGCTCACAATTAGTTTTGTGTCCGGAACTAAACTAGGCCAGTCTGAGCTGGAGGACAACTGGGAAAATTTAGAGACCATCCTGGAAATGTCAGAGTTGAAAGGGATTTGTGTACCGGAAGAGAGAAAATTTTACAGCACAATTTTTTTTTCCTCAATGGACTCAAGAATGCATGCCTATATGACATGGTCATGCATAGAGAAGGAAGCACCTGAAAATTGGCAAAGAATTTAAGGTTGATTTCACTAAGGGGAGTACAATATGGCAATAATTCTTTGTTCCATTACAAAAATGGTTATAATTAAATCAGAGGAGTGGGGTTGGGGAAGTTTAGACAGGGCAAGTGTGTGCACTTTCAAGTGGATTATTTACAAAATGCCATGAGCAAAAAAATCCAGGTGTTGAGTTTAATCTGAAGGTGGTGGCAATAGTGGAGTCGTGGGGATAAACATGACAGGAAGGTGGTTTTTGAATATCACTTTTTAACCTACAAGACAACAGTAGTAGTATTTCCGACAGTGTGGAAGCAGGCCATTCAGCCCTTTTGAGTTTACATCTAGCCTTCGGAGAGCATGTCGCCCAGACTCTTTCAACCCCCCCCCCCCCCAAACAACAAACAACTGCACCTCCCAGTTGTGAACCATTTCAACTCCCCCTCCCATTCCTCAGACGACATGTCCATCCTGGGCCTCCTGCAATGCCACAATGACGCCACCCGAAGGCGGCAGGAACAGCAAATCATATTCAGCCTGGGAACCCTGCAGCCCAATGGTATCAATGTGGATTTCACAAGCTTCAGAATCTCCCCTCCCCCAACCGCATCCCAAAACCAGCCCAGCTCGTCCCCGCCTCCCTAACCTGTTTTTCCTCTCACCTATCCCCTCCTCCCACCTCAAGCCCATAACACCATAAGACGTAGGAGTGGAAGTAAGGCCGTTCGCCCCATCGAGTCCACTCCGCCATTTAATCATGGCTGATGGGCATTTCAACTCCACTTACCTGCACTCTCCCCGGTAGCCCTTGATTCCTTGCGAGATCAAGAACTTATCAATCTCTGCCTTGAAGACATTCAACGTCCCGGCCTCCACTGCGCTCCGTGGCAGTGAATTCCACAGGCCCACCACTCTCTGGCTGACGAAATGTCTCCTCATTTCCGTTCCAAATCGACTCCCTCTAATTCTAAGGCTGTGCCCACGGGTCCTCGTGTCCCCACCTAACGGAAACAACTTCCCAGCGTCCACCCTTTCTAAGCCGTGCGTTATCTTGTAAGTTTCTATTAGATCTCCCCTCAACCTTCTAAACTCTAATGAATACAATCCCAGGATCCTCAGCCGTTCATCGTATGTTAGGCCTACCATTCCAGGGAATCATCCGTGTGAATCTCCGCTGGACGCGCTCCAGTGCCAGTATGTCCTTCCTGAGGTGTGGGGCCCAAAATTGGACACTATATTCTAAATGGGGCCTAACTAGAGCTTTATAAAGTCTCAGAAGCACATCGCTGCTTTTATATTCCAACCCTCTTGAGATAAATGACAATATTCCATTCGCTTTCTTAATCACGGACTCGACCTGCAAGTGAACCTTTAGAGAATCCTGTACGAGCACTCCCAGATCCCTTTGTACTTCGGCTTTATGAATCTTCTCACCGTTCAGAAAATAGTCTGTGCCTGTATTCTTTTTTCCAAGGTGCAAGACCTCACATTTGCTCACGTTGAATTTCAGCAGCCATTTCCTGGACCACTCTCCTAAACTGTCTAAATCATTCTGTAGCCTCCCCACCACCTCCATACTACCTGCCTGTCCACCCAACTTAGTATCATCGGCAAACTTCGCCAGAATGCCCCCAGTCCCTTCATCCAGATCATTAATATATAAAGTGAACAGCTGCGGCCCCCAACACTGAACCCTGCGGGACACCACTTGTCACCGGTTGCCATTCCGAAAAAGAGCCTTTTATCCCAACTCTCTGCCTTCTGTCAGACAGCCAATCCTCAATCCATGCCAGTAACTCACCTCGAACACCATGGGCCCTCACCTTACTCAGCAGCCTCCCGTGAGGCACCTTATCAAAGGCCTTTTGGAAGTCTAGATAGATAACATCCACTGGGTTTCCCTGGTCTAACCTACTTGTTACCTCTTCAAAGAATTCTAACAGGTTTGTCAGACACGACCTCCCCTTATTAAATCCATGCTGACTTGTTCTAATCCGACCCTGCACTTCCAAGAATTTAGAAATCTCGTCCTTAACGATAGATTCTAGAATTTTACCAACAACCGAGGTTAGGCTAATCGGCCTATAATTTTCCATCTTTTGCCTTGATCCTTTCTTAAACAAGGGGGTTACAACAGCGATTTTCCAATCTTTTGGGACTTCCCCTGACTCCAGTGACTTTTGAAAGATCACAACCAACGCCTCTGCTATTTCCTCAGCCACCTCCCTCAGAACTGTAGGATGCAGCCCATCGGGGCCAGGAGATTTATCAATTTTTAGACCTTTTAGCTTTTCTAGCACTTTCTCTTTTGTAATGCCTACCATACTCAACTCTGCCCCCTGACTCTCCTTAATTGTTGGGATTATTACTCATGTCTTCCACTGTGAAGACTGACGCAAAATACTTATTAAGTTCTTCAGCTATTTCCTTATCTCCCTTCACTAGCCTTCCAGCATCAGTTTGGAGCGGCCCAATGTCTACTTTTGCCACTCGTTTGTTTCTTATGTATTGAAAGAAACTTTTACTATCATTTCTAATATTACTGGCTAGCCTACCTTCGTATTTGATCCTCTCCTTCCTTATTTCTCTCTTTGTTATCCTCTGTTGTTCTTGTACCCTTCCCGATCTTCTGATTTCCCAGTGCTCTTGGCCACTATATAGGCTGTCTCTTTTTCTTTGATACATTTCCTGACTTCCTTTGTCAGGCATGGCTGTCTAATCCTTCCCCCGGATAATCTTTCTTTTCTTTGGGATGAACCTGTGTATTGTGTTCTCAATTACACCCAGAAACTCCTGCCATTGTTGCTCTACTGTCTTCCTCGCTCAGCTCTGCTTCCAGTTGATCTTTGTCAGTTCCTCTCTCATGCCCCTGTAATTACCTTTATTTAACTGTAACACCATTACATCCGATTTTGCCTTCTCTCTTTCAAACCGCAGACTGAACTCTACCATATTATGATCGCTGCCTCCTAAGTGTTCCCTTACTTTAAGGTCTTTTATAAAGTCTGGCTCATTACATAGCACTAAGTCCAGAATAGCCTGCTCCCTTGTGGGCTCCATCACAAGCTGTTCCAAAAAGCCATCCTGTAAGCATTCCATGAATTCCCTTTCTTTGGATCCACCGGCAATATTCACCCAGTCCACCTGCATATTGAAGTCCCCCATGATCACTGTGACCTTGCCTTTCTGACATGCCCTATCTATTTCCCGGTGCATCTTGTACCCCTGGTCCTGACCACTGTTAGGAGGTCTGTACATAACTCCCATTATGGTTTTTTTGCCTTTGTGGTTCCTCAACTCCACCCACACAGACTCCACATCATCTGACCCTATGTCATTCAGTGCTATTGATTTGGTTTCATTCTTAACTAACAAGGCAACCCCATCCCCTCTGCCCACCTCCCTGTCTTTTTGATAAGTTATAAATCCTTGGATGTTTAACTGCCAGTCCTGAACCCCCTGCAACCATGTCTCTGTGATGCCTACCACATCCTAATCGTGCAAGATGATTTGGGCCATTAATTCATCTACTTTGTTACGAATACTACGAGCATTTAGGTAAAGTGCCTTAATGCTAACTTTCTTATCATTATAGGAAATCATAAAATGTCCTAAGTTATCCTTCCTTTTTGCTGCATTCCTAGTCTGCCTCGAGCTTAAACTCACCTGCTCACATGTTATCCTGCTGCTTTTCTTTCCATTTAACTCCATACACCCTGTCGCTCTCTTCCTACCCCCCCCCCCCCCAACTCAGAAGTTTAAAGTCCTACTGACCACCCTATTTATTCTTTTCGCTAGAACACTGGTTCCAGATCGGTTCAGGTGGAGACCGTCCCAACGGTTCAGATCCCTCTGGTTCCATAACTGATGCCAATGCCCCATGAAATGGAATCCCTCTTTCCCACACCAATCCCTTAGCCACGTGTTTACTTCCCTAACTTTCTTATCCCAGTGCCAATTGGCACGTGGCTCGGGCAGTAATCTGGAGATTATGACCCTTGAGGACCTGTACTTCAATTTCTTTCCTAGTGCTTGATAATCCCTGAACAGGTCCTCTACCCTAGCTTTGCCTATGTCGTTAGTCCCAACATGGACCACAACAACTGGATCTTCCCCCTCCCGCTCCAATATCTTTTCAAGCCGGTCGGAGATGTCCTGTACCCTGGCACCGGGCAGGCAAGACACCATGCGGGACTCCCGATCTGGTCTGCATAGGATACTATCTGTCCCCCTAATTATAGAATCCCCTATAACAACCACTTGTCCTTTTTGCTTCCCCCCTCCCCCCTCTTGAATTGCCTTCTGCACCATGGTGCCGTGGTCAGCTGGCTCATCCTGTCCACACCCCTTTCCCTCATCCGTACAGGGAGCAAGAATCTCATACCTGTCGGACAAGGTCAAGGGCTGCGGCTCCTGCACTCCTGAACTCAAAATCCCCCTACCTGCCTCACTTACAGTCTCACCCTGTTGTCCCTGAACACTTATTGAATTTGAATTTCTTAATCTACCGGGTGTGACTGCCTCCTGAAACAAAGTGTCCAGGTAACTCTCCCCCTCCCGGACGTGCCGCAGAGTTTGAAGCTCAGATTCCAGATCATTAATTCTGATCCAGAGTTCTTCCAGCAACCAACACTTGCTGCAGATGTGGTCGCTGCCATTCACAATGGGATCGGCCAGCTCCCATATCATACAGCTACAGCACATCACTTGTCCAGCCATAATGACTTATTTAATTAACTTTTACAATTTATGTATTAAATAATTCCTGGTACTTCTCTGCTACGGTCTTCTTCAATTAACCAATTAAACTTCTAATCAATCTCACGATACACAAGAAATATAAATTGAAAATCCCCACCCCCATCTCTTATCTACTAACCTCATCCCGCCCCCTAGACCTGTCCGTCCTCCCTGGACTGACCTATCTCCTCCCTACCCCCCCCACTTACACTCACCTTTACTGGCTCCATCCCCGCCTCTTTGACTTGTCTGCCTCCTCTCCACCTATCCTATCCTCTCCTCTATCCATCCTCTATCCGCCTCCCCCTCTCTCCCTATTTATTTCAGAACCCTCTTCCCCTCCCCCATTTTCTGAGGAAGGGTCTAGGCCCAAAACGTCAAGCTTTCCTGCTCCTGTGATGCTGCTTGGCCTGCTGTGTTCATCCAGCCCCATGCCTTGTTATCTCGGATTCTCCAGCATCTGCAGTACTTTTTATCCCTGGAACATTATCTGGGTTTCTGGATTAACAGTCCAGTGATACTATCGCTAGGTCATTGCCTCCCTGTGTAACATTTATCATGCCCAATTTCAAAACTGGTTGGTGATCTATGTCTGTTTAAGAGCATAAAGCAAAAGCAACTTTAACAATTTAATGAGAATGTAGAAAATTGAAAGAATTGTTCGACCAAATGGATCTTCATGACCAAAATGTATTTTCAAGTGGGATAAAATCAGAAAATATTGGAAATACCCAGGCTGGATAGGCAGAGAAATGGAATTAATACTTGATTTCGGTGAAGCATTCTCTACAGATGCTGCCAGATGTGTTGGCTGTTTCCAGCAATTGTTTAATTTACCGCATTTTTCATGTACGTTTTTGAAATGTGCATTATTATTGATTTTGTAGAACTTGCCTTCTGCATTGCTAAGTTGTGGTTGATTATTCTAATAGTTATGTCCTGGTACCTGAATTGTAATTTTATAGCAAAGCATCTTGTCCTTTTGTGGATTAACTTATTTCCAAAAAGTGCTGAGTTTCCCATTTAACGCTTATGTTAGCTTCTCTTAGAGGCCTGCACTTCCTATAGGTTAATCATTTAAATGTTTAAGTCACAGTTCAATATTTGAACACGTAGGGTCCCCAAATTGGCACCTCAAGGTATGAGTGCTGCATTGTTAGTTATGCTACTTTTGATGCGTTAAACTGGGATTTTTATTTCCAGAAAGTTAAAGCTGTTAAAATTTCCATAGTACAGTTTGAGGTTCAAGCCTTTTGTTGTCCTGTCCAGCATTCCTCCTCATCCAACCATGTAACCACATTAACCAATCATCTTAGATAACAAGCATGGGGCTGGATGAACACAGCAGGTCAAGCAGCATCATAGGAGCAGGAAAACTTGACGTTTCGGGCCTAAACCCTTCATCAGAAATGGGGGAGGGGAAGAGGTTTCTGAAATAAATAGGGAGAGAGGGGGAGGCGGATAGAGGAGAGGATAGGTGGAGAGGAGGCAGACAAGTCGAAGAGGCGGGGATGGAGCCAGTAAAGGTGAGTGTAGGTAGCGGGGTAGGGAGGAGATAGGTCAGTCCAGGGAGGACGGACAGGTCAAGGGGGCGGGATGATGTTAGTAGATAAGAGATGGGGGTGTGGCTTGAGGTGAGAGGAAAAACAGGTTAGGGAGGTGGAGGTGAGCTGGGCTGGTTTTGGGATGCGGTTGGGGGAGGGGAGATTTTGAAGCTTGTGAAATCCACATTGATGCCATTGGGCTGCAGGGTTCCCAGGCTGAATATGATTTGCTG